>CM031955.1:24712063-24937063 GCA_018749465.1 Paracanthobrama guichenoti | reverse complement strand
GCCCTTGCGAGGCACTCTCTTCCAAGAATATATATATTATGTACTGTATGTGTATATGCTTGTATAAACATTGTTACAGACTAATTCATTTTTGAATGAAAATTGTTTAATGAAGCATGAATGTAAAAAAAAAAAAATCAGACAGACCTAGAGCAAAATAAGTGTTTTTAAATGTACAGTGCCCTCAATATATATTGGCACCCTTGGTACTGTGCATCCGAAAGGATTCACAGTGCTTCACTCTTTCCACATTGTTACAGCCTTATTCCAAAATGGATTAAAGTCATTATTTTTTTTCTTCAAACAAGTCCCCATAATGACAACGTGAAAGAAGTTTGTTTGAAATCTTTGCAAATTTATTAAAAGTAAAAAAAAAAAGGTACATAAGTAGTCACAGCCTTTGCTCAATACTTTGTTGAAGCACCTTTGGCACCAATTACAGCCTCAAGTCTTTTTGAGTATGACTCTACAAGCTTGGCACACCTATTTTTGGGCAGTTTCTCCCATTCTTCTTTGCAGGACCTCTCAAGCTTCATGTTGGACGGGGAGAAGAATTGTCCAGCCATTTTCGGATCTCTCCAGAGATGTTCAATCGGGTTCCAGTCTGGGCTCTGGCTGGGCCACTCAAGGACATTCACCAAGTTGTCCCGTAGCCATTCCTTCAGATCTTGGATGTGTGCTTAGGGTCGTTGTCCTGTTGGAAGATGAATCGTCGCCCCAGTCTGAGGTCCAGAACGCTCTGGAGCAGGTTTTCATCAAGGATGTCTCTGTACATTGCTGCATTCAGCTTTCCCTCAATGCCTGACTAGTCTCCCAGTTTCTGCCACTGAAAAATATCCACCACCATGCTTCACTGTATGGATGGTATTGGCCAGGTGATGAGCGGTGCCTGGTTTCCTCCAGACACGATGCTTGCCATTCAGGCCAAAGTGTTCAATCTTTGTTTCATCAGACCACAGAATTGTGTTTCTCATGGTCTGAGTGTGCTTCAGGTGCCTTTTGGCAAACTCCAGGTGGGCTGTCATGAGCCTTTTACTGAGGAGTGGCTTTCATCTGGCCACTCTACCATACAGTCCTGATTGATAGAGTGCTGCAGAGATGGTTATTCTTTTGGAAGGTTCTCCTCTCTCCACAGAGAAATACTGGAGCTCTGTCAGAGTGACCATCAGGTTATTGGTCACCTCCCTGACTAAGGCCGTTCTCCCCCTAGGCTCAGTTTGGCCGGGCGGCCAGCTCTAGGAAGAGTCCTGGTGGTTCCAAACTTCTTCCATTTATGGATGATGGAGGCCACTGTGCTCATTGGGACCTTCAATGCTGCAGAAATTTTTCTGTACACTTCCCCAGATCTGTGCCTCAATACAATCCTGTCTCGGCGGTCTGCAGATAATTCCTTGGACTTCATGGCTTGGTTTGTGCTCTGACATGCACTGTTAACTGTGGGACCTTATATAGACAGGTGTGCGCCTTTCCAAATCATGTCCAATCAACTGAATTTACCACAGGTGGACTCCAATCAAGTTGTAGCAATGTCTCAAGGATGATCAGTGGAAACAGGATGCACCTGAGCTCAATTTTGAGTGTCAAATCACTTATGTGATTTTTGTTTTTTTAGATTTTTATTTTTAATACATTTGCAAAGATTTCAAACAAACTTCTTTCATGTTGTCATTATGGGGTATTGTTTGTAGAATTATGAGGAAAAGAATAAATTTAATCAATTTTGAAATAAGGCTGTAACATAACAAAATGTGGAAAAAGTAAAGCGCTGTGAATACTTTCCGGATACACTGTAAATATGAGCAAAGAAGGCTGTGAAAATAAATCTGCATTGTCTATCCTTTTGATCTTTCATTAAAATTTTTTTTTTTTTTTTAATTCTAACCTTTCATTGAAGAAAACAATTGAAAGTAGGGGAAAACTCACATTATGAAATAAATGTTTTTCTCTAGTTCAAGTTGGCCACAATTATTGGCACCCAATTATTGCTTTTCCCAAGATAACAGCTCTGAGTCTTCTCCTATAATGCCTGATGAGTTGCCTGATAGGGTTCAGGTCAGGGAACTGGAATGGCCATAACAAGTTGCATTTTGTGCTAAATGACACATTTTTGTGTTGATTTTGATGTTTGTTTTGGATCAGTGTCCTGATGGAAGATCCAACTATGGCTCATTATAAGATTTCCAGCAGAAGCCATCAGGTTTTGATTTTTTTATCCGGTATTTGCTAGAATCCATGATACCATGTAAAAAATAGGCCCACAATATTAAAGATCCAGCAGTATATTTAACCGTGGGCATTGGGGTACTTTTTATGCCTGTTTGCACCAAACACATCTGGTGGGTTTGGTTCCAAAAAGCTTTTTTTTTTTTTAGTTTCAACTGACCATAGAAGCTGGTCCCTTTTCATGTTCCAGTCGTGTCTGACAACTGCATATGCTGGAGTTTGGAGGAGGATATTTTTTTGAAACCCTCCCAACAACTTGTGGTGACGTTTGATAATTTTTTTTAGGCTTTCTGACCCCATGACTCAACTAATCTCTGCAATTCTCCATCTGTGATCCTTGGAGGGTCTTTGGCCACTTAAACTCTCCTCCTCGCTGTGCATTAGGACGATATAGACTATCTAAATTCGTAACATCTTTAGTTGATTGGAACTTATTAATTATTGCCCTGATGGTGGAAATGGGGATTTTCAATACTTTAGCTATTTTCTTACAGCCACTTTCCATTTTGTGAAGCTCAACAATTTTTTGCTGCACATCAGAACTATATTCTTTGGTTTTACTCATTGTGGTGGATGATTAAGAGAATTTGGCCTTTGTGTGTCCTCATATTTATACTGTACTCCTGCGGAACAGGAAGTCATGGCTGGACAATTTCACGCTCAATAGTCACTTTGGTGTGTTAAAAAAACAAAACAAAACAAAACAAAAAAATTTAAAAATAAATGGAAATATACTTCAGAGATATTTTATTCATAAGAATTTCTAGGGATGCCAATAATTGTGGCCAACATGCATTTAGAGTAAGATGGTGAGTTAGAAATGTTCCCCCTTAGTGTGTGTCAACTGCTACATAAAATAATGTAAATATGTACAGTAAGATAACCTTACAAACACAGTAAAGCTACAGGCATTGCTCATGGTTAGTTCATGTTAACTAATACATTAACTAATGTTAACTAATTGCACTGTTAACGTGAATAGATGCATTAATATATGTCTGAGTTAAGATTAATGCTGAACAGAGGTGTCGTTCATGGTTAGTTCATGTTAACTATAATGCATTAACTAATGCATTAACTAATTGTGCCGTTAACGTGAATAGATGAATTAATATGTGTGTGAGTTAGCATTAACAAAGATTAACTAATGCTGAACAGAGGTGTTGTTCATGGTTAGTTCATGTTAACTAATGTTAGCTAAAACAACCTTATTGTAAAGTGTTACCGATCAAGAGGATACACAATGCAGATTTATTTTCACAGCCGCCTTTGCTCATATTTACCAAGGGTGCCAATAATTCTGGTTGACTGTAACAGTGTAACAGTGCAAAGTTAACAGTAAAAACTCTAAAATGTTCCACTGTCTGCAAACATAGAAGAACCACTCACATGGCTACATGCCTACAAAGATCTCTACATCTCTCTGGCATCTTGGACTAGAACTACCAGTCACATGATGGGAAAGATTCAAATGATTCAAGAAAATTATCTAGTAAATGTATTTAAAAAATGTAACAGACATTAAAAAAAAGACACAAGGTTAGGGGACGCATGCAAACATCACTACAGTGGGCAGAAAATAATAACATACCATCCAACATAACGTGGTCTAAAATAACAGCGTTTGAACCTTCTCCATGGATGAAGATGAATCGATAACATGCTTCACGTTTCCGAAATCTTCCTTCTGTATAGAGTTTTACAATAATTTGCGCAAAAATTTTCCACAGATCAGACCTTCAGCATCCATGCAGAAGTGTTCGCCAGTCTAACACCAAGGATCGATGATGAAAAGAGGAAGCGTGAAGAAAGAAAAATGGGTGAACAGCGTCCGATGCTGATAAAGGTAGCCACAGAAAACTCACCTCGGATAATGTACACCTGCCCACCTATCAAGTGCTTTAGACAACAGAACAAACCGTCTGACAACAGGAGAGGAGTGACAGCAAGAGCAGAGGGGATCGGCAGTCATCAGGGAGAAAGAGAGAGAATATCAACAACAGCAGGAGAAAAAGAGCAGGTCAAAAGGTTTGAAGGTTCAATGGCATCACATTAGGTCAGATGTAATGTGTTCATAAAGCACACAGCATCACTTCAGGTTAAGGGCCAATGCATAAGAGAGACATGCAGCCTTCATCACCATTTCATAACGCTGTCTGAATCCATGGCCTGAATATTGTTTAATGACATGGAGTTATGAGTGCTTTCTGAAGGCATAAAGCTCTTATATTGCTCTCTTTGACTGAAGTGTGACGGAAGCTTTGGGAAGGTTAGGAGAAGGTAATTTAGGGCTGCGTTTATCAGAAGGGTTATATGACAGAAAATTGCAAAGCGAGAAAGAAAGAGGGAGCATACGGTTATGGGCACCTTTGGGGTCAAAGGTGAGAGGTGACACGATTTGATCCTGCAAACCTTATATATTATGATACAGGAAATACAAAGACAAATTTGATGGTGAAGTGCTCTGGAACGGCTATCTAAAGCAATCATGTTGAGCAGCTCTTGGACTCACTGGGAGGTTTATTTGCCGCCAGGTTTTTAAAGTGGCTTCCTTTGATGACCTCCACAGAAAGTCGTCCTGTAGTGGCGTTGTACACAAGCCCCAGAAGGATCTCTGGAGATGATCCCTGACCGGCAGAAGGGAACGATGAGGCCGTCTCACTGCATGACACGTCTGACACGCTTGCCTGAGAGTCACTGCCCTGGGACACAAATAATTTTTGTTTAACATTTAAAAAGTCTTTACAGAATATATATATATATGAAGTCCATCTGATGTTTTTCTTTAAAATAAGCATTTTTGTCAGGCTCCTGATAAGTTTCTACCTAAGTACCGGTACTTCTGAATGGGCTGAGGCTGGGATTTAGTGGGTTTGAAGTCAAAGTATTTTATTAACTTATACTATATGCAGAGAGCATTCACTCAGTATCGTTAACTCATTTTTGACCGAAGTGGCTTTTAGATCCGAACTCTTAATATATATATATATATGTGGTAACACTTTACAATAAGGTTTCATTTGTTAACATTAGTTAAATACATGAATCTATATGAACTAACAATTAACAGTTTTTCTACAGCATTTATTATTCTTAGTTAATGTTAAGCTCAACATTTACACATTTTTAAGATAAAAAGTTGCATCTGTTATCATTAGTTAATGCACCGAAATATATATTTTTTAAAATTATCTTTAACAAAGGTTAAATACTGTAAGAATATATTGTTCATTGTTAATTAATATTAGTTAATGTATCAACTAGTTAAGTGTTTTTATTAAGTGTTACCTATTATTTCATTATTTAATTATATATATATTTTTTCAATATACTGCATATTTGGAAGATTTTTCAATGTTTTTCAAAAATGCCAAAGCTAATCAAGGCTGCATTTATTTGATCAAACATACAATAAAACATTAATGTTGTGAAAAGAACCGTTTTCTCTTTTAAAATAACATTTGTTCCTGTGATGCAAAGCTGGATTTTCATCATCACTCTTCACATGATCCTTCTGAAATCATTAAAATATGCTGATTTGATGCTCAAGAGACATTTCTTAATATTATCAATTTTGAAAACATTTGTGCTGCTTAATATTTGTGTGGAAACTATGATTAATGTAAAAAAAAACACAAAAAAACAGCATTTACAGCGTTTAGTCACTTTTAATCAATTTAATGTATCCTTGCTGAAAACAAGTATTCGTTTTTTAAAAAAGCAAAATCTTACTGACCTTGAAATTTTGAGTGGTATGTTTAACTGATCAGGCATAACATTATGACCTAATATTGTGTCCATGTGAGCATGGACTCCACTAGACCCCTGAAGGTGTGCTGTGGTATCGGCACCAAGATGTTAGCGGCAGATCCTTTAAGCCCTGTAAGTTGTGAGGTGGGGCCTCCATGGATCGGACTTGTTTGTTCAGCACACAACACAGATGCTTGATTGGATTGAGTTCTGGGGAATTTGGAGGCCAAGTCAACACCTCAAACTCGTTGTTGTGCTCCTCAAACAATTCCTGAACCATTTTTGCTTTGTGGCAGGGAGCATTATCCTGCTGAAAGAGGCCACAGCCACCAGGGAATACTGTTTCCGGTATTCCGTTACCGTTTCCATGAAAGGGTGTGCATGGTCTGCAACAATGCTTAGGTAGGTGGTATGTGGATTTCCACATGGATGGCAGGACCCAAGGTTTCCCAAAAGAACATTGCACAAAGCATCACACTGCCTCTGCCGGCTTGCCTTCTTCCCATAGTGTATCCTGGTGTCATGTGTTCCCCAGGTAAGCGACACGCACGCAACCGGCCATCCACGTGATGTAAAAGAAAACCCTTATACTTGCCCATTTTCCTTGCTTCTAACACATCAACTTTGAGGACAAAATGTTCACTTGCTGCCTAATATATCCCACCCACTAACAGGTGCCGTGATGAAGAGGTAATCAGTGGTATTCACTTCACCTGTGCTTTCAGTGGTCATAATGTTATGCCTGATCAGTGTATGTATTTTTTATGATCTTTTTACAGAAATAATTTTTAATTCCTTTTTTTTTAATAAATTTAATTAGAAATAAGCATTTTTGAGACTTTTGGACATAACGTTTGATCACACTCACAGGTATGTTGCAGCAGGGGTCCAGTATGATGGGGACTGACATCTTGCCCTGCAGATTGAGTTTGGTGAGGTAGAACACCTTCTCTCCAAGAGCCTTCTCCTTCTTCATCCTTCGGACGCTGTACAAACGAAACCGTACAGCATAGTTTCCGATCATCTCCGTCTCTATATGGCTGAAGTGAAATGTCTCTGTAAAGACGGGGCAGGGGCCGCGCTGGATGATGGTTTTTGCCCTTTGTTTTTTGGTGGGCAGCAGCACTAGATGCACCTGCCAGGAGATGTTACCCGTGCGTTTGAGAGAAGGAATGTCCGTCAGTGCTGTTATCGTGACGGACAGACGCTGGTCAGACGAATCATAGTCGAAGATGACGTCGAGAGTTCCGTATTGAGCGAGAGGCTCAGGGTCATAACCTTTAGGAAGCTGAGCTGCTGATCCACGTGCAGACAGATCCTAAAGAGATGAATGAAACGAGAGATTTAGACAAAGTAACAGTTACCATCTGTGGCTTGATGTGGTGCACAGTGCGTTTACATTCATATGAGCTCATATATGACAGCTTTAAATCCATAAAACACAGTCAGTTATGACATATTCGCTGATAGACGAAGATATTTTCAATGATTGATGGCCAATACAAGATTTTTATTGCTATAATTCATATAACAAAAGTTAGACTAAAGATGTGTCTCAGTACTGTACAATCAGTATTGCTGCAACACACTGCTGTAAACATATAAATTATTACGTAGGTGTCTACAGCATATGCATATTGCATTATGAAGGCGTTTGAGCATACATCTGTGTTTGAATGCATGTGATGTTAAGGTAATGAAACCACGAAAGTACTTCAGCAAATCACACGCGACAGCAACGCCCTAAAACAAGTTAAAAAAAAGACCAATCAAAATGAGCTTTCTGCTGGAAACCAGGTTTTGAATGAATAAGCAAGGAAGCATCATGTCTTTTTAAACAAAGGGGGCTATTAGTATCTTTAAAATTGCCAAATTACACTGGTCTACAATTTTTTCGTCTGTTTCAGAGATAAAATGTGCCGTTTATTGTGCATTTTGATGTGCTGAATTCAAATATGACAATTAACTGATTGGCTACTGTTTCCAATATATTTAAGTTACATTGTATGTCTATGTATATTGTGTAGACATACCTGTCACCTGTCCTATTTATGCTTTAAACATCAGCAAAAGGGTTATATAAATAAAATTTATTATAAAACAAAAGGCAATTATGTACGTAGTTTAGTCCTGTTGAGGCACTTGGCTTGCCTCCTGTAGTCATTAAATTGAGAATGGTTGGAACGACAGCTCTCGAGCTGTGGTAAGAAGCATAGTTTTGTGTTTGCACGACATGTGGACTTAAATAAATCTTTATCTTGAGCAAAATAAGCAAGCTGACATTCAGTGCAATCTATATGTTTTATTTAGAATATATACAAATGTCATGTACGTCTTTTAGTTTGTCAAGAGATTTAAACTGTGCATGTGTGTGCTCTATTCTGTAAATAAAGCAAAATAACAGAAAAATGAGAATAAGTCCTCAGATGCCATGTCCCTAATTTAAAACAAAAAAATCTAGCATTAATTTGATCTCAAACGGATTCATTAAAAGAAATTATTAATACTCCACCATATGCGTGACATCATTAACCAGCTTGGTTGAATGATAAATGATAAAATAAGGTTTCGGGAAACGGTTGTGATAGTTGATTTCTTCAACGACGCATCGTACTATGGCAATTCAGCAGCGAACACACCCTTGCTGTATGATTTCTAGAGCTGATATAGGGCAATTTATTCAGCAGAGTGATGTAAACTTCATTATGATTGCATCATAAATGACTTCTAGGAACAACATGATGAAATTCATATCATGTATGATGCAATACCAGCTTCAGATTGCATCAATCATTGTTTTGCCAAAAAAAGCAAGCACTGTCCAAACCCATTCATAGATCCAGTCAAAGATGTATTTTAGTTATTTCTGGTTTTAAAAAAAACATATCCCTCACTTATCCTCTGCTATTTAAGTCAAGGGTCGTATATACTGACCCAATAGCATTTCTTGAAAACTAGAGCCAATCAGCCATTTTGAGTATCATTTTCATTCTCAGTGACCCAGAATTAGTTTGATTAGATGATAAAAAAGCATTTTGGCTGTAGACCAGTGATATTGTATTTGCTTTTTGTATATACAGACTTCTTTGCTCAAACACTCACCTCTGGGCTGAGTACAGCTGTGCTGTCGCTGGGTACATCTTCTTCATAGCCCTTGTTAAGGAAACTCTCAGTTTCCTGTGCTCCACTGACCTCACTTGGACATTTCCCATAGCTGTGTCTGGGGCTCTCACTCCCATGGGAAAGGTCACATTTGGCATCGCCCAGGTCAGAAGGCGTGCACGACATACGTGGTGACCCATCCTCATCCTGATAGGGCGGAGGCTGCAGCTCGTCCAATGGCGGAGTCCGTCTCATCCGCTGGATACAGTTTACTGATGTAGGGCAAAGTGAGATGCATTTAGTGTTATTTAAATGAAAAATCAAAAGTCATGAAAATGGCAAATATCATTTTAAGTGGCTTGGAAAGTGCATCGATGGTGGAATAATCTCAGAAACTCTAATTCATGTGTCACTCCACATGAGACTGAACCTGCAGCCTTTGTGTCTTTAGCAGCCCAGATCATAGGCTTGTAATTTATGATACAGCATATCATATGGTATTCAAATGTCTCTGGTAATGTCTAAGACAAGACTGGTTCTTTGAAACCCTCAGATCAACTCAAGAAAAGGTCAAAACCTGGTTTTACATACAGTGTAGACATTTTCCTTACACCCGCATCTTCATAAAGGATTCAGTTGTCCTTCAAGAGATACAAATCACTGAATGTATGCATATGACAAATTAAACAAATCAGCGTGTTTCATTTCAAATGCAGAAAATCAAGGAAATCTGAGGATATGCTGAAGCTGCTAGTGGCTTTATGAGAATCTGAAATTGAAATGAATGGCAAAACGTGCCCTGATTTACCTGCATTCACCCGACAATACAAACTACTCTGTAAAAAGAATGAACCAAGTGGCTGTTGCCATAGTAACATGCTGCTGGTTAGGACAGGAAGATTTAGCGATCTCATAAATATAGTGCATTCACACACACACACACACACACACACACACACACACACACACACACACACACACACACACACACACACACACACACACACACACACACACACACACACACACACACACACGCTTTTGTTGGAGTGTGGCTGGGATAAGTGGTTCTGACTATTGGGAAGACATTGCTGATGCTGTGAATTTTCAAGTAAGTTGTGCACTTTCTCTAAACTCCCTCAATTCCTAAACTCAGTTAGTTCTCAGCGATAATATTTTATATTATTTCTCATTTAATATAATCATTTTCAATGAGTTTTTTTTCAATCACGAGAATGCATTTCTCAATACTTAGGTCACTTGATCAATACTCTTCACACACTTTTAACCAACTTTCATCTTGGCACAGAGGTTCAGTTCACATTCAAAATGCACTAAAACTACCAAAATACTTTATTTGTTTCTCAGATCAACTCATTCTTCCATAACACTAGCCAAGATTGTCAATCAATAAATACATTGTCACTTATAAAACAATGACCTAAAAAAACACTAACAGCAGCATTAAACATGTTTTCTTTTGTAAATAAATTGTCTTTACAAAACAAGAATGACACTCTCTACTGTTTATAATTCACTGCAATATGTTATAGTCCATGTTTGCATTACAGTACCAATTTTTTCCTACGCTTTCCCCTTTTATAATGAAATGGAAAGACTGACACCTGTGTAGGAATTCAGCTACACCTAATTGTTTTGATAGCATTTCATTTTTTAGATTCAGAATATATTTCAATATTGTATTACTGTAGAAATTTTGCAAAATGTTGTCTTATTAATTTTTGCATTATATTAGGTTTTGAACTTAAGTTTAATAGTTTTGAACAGAGCATGTAAACATGCAGAATGGCCTGCAGTACATAGAGTTTTGGCAGTGGTTGTGTCTAAGTGAGAAAAGTATTAATATGATTTGAAAGTCATTGAATGCATTTTGTGCCAAAGCAATGATAAACGATCCACCGTTTAGCCCACATAGACTGATGTTGTGCTCACTGTGTGAAGAGTTTTGAAAAGGTGACTGAAGTATTGAGAACTGAGTCCTAGCGATTGTAAAAAACTGTAAATAAATAATTATTATTACAAATGTACATATTTGTTTAGTAACCTAAAAAGAGTGCAGAATTTGAAATATCCTTCCTTATTTTTTAAATCCTAACATTTCATTTTCATTTCAATTTCTGAATTCTAAAATGGAAATGCACCAATGTAAGGCACTGAGGATGGAAACTTAGAATCAAAGTTCACTTTTAATGAGGATGGAGGGAAGAAACATCACTGTTTACAATGATGGAAGAGCACGTCCGTTTGTCTCAATGTTGCATGACGTCTTTGATCATAAAACACTGCAGCATTTTCAACCTCAGGCTATGAACAAGAACAAGAGCAAGAGAAAATGTCTGTGCATGAGAGAGTGTGCCCTCTATATCTCAATGATGTTTTGATCAACTCTCATGTCAGACATCTATCATGTTTCAGCTTGATAATGCTTGAATATTCAGTATTGTCAAGATGTCACTGAGTGATTAATAACATGACATTAAAGGCACAATATGTACATTTTTTAGATTAAAATATTCAAAACCACTAGAACAATGTTATATATTTTGTTGACCTGTGTACTACATTATCCCAAACGTTTCCAACAATGTTTAAATCCAGAGAAATCAGCCATTTTAACCATGTTATAGTAAGTATTTTATTAGACTGAAACCGAATCATTGTTATACAGCTCAACACGGTTAGTCTGACTGTTTGAAACGTTTGTTTTCTTGATTCACCGTGAGTAACGTTTTTACCATGCCTCAGAGACAACATTTTGTCAAGTGGCTAACATAGCATAATCAGAGAGAGCCATCTCCGTCATACATTATATTTTAAAATTAATTGCATGTCATTTAGCAAAATTCATTTGTGACCCTGGACCACAAAACCAGTCATAAGGGTCAATTTGAAATTTGAATAAATAATCTTTCCATTGATGTATGGTTTGTTGGGATAGGACAATATTTTGCAGAGATACAACTATTTGGAAATCTGAGGGTGCAAACAAATATAAATATTGAGAAAATTGCTTTCAAAGTTGTCTAAATTAAGTCCTTAGCAATGCATATTACTACTAATAATATTTTTTTTTATATATTTACGGTAGGAAATTTACAAAATATCTTCATGGATCGTGATCTTTATTTAATATCCTAATGATTTTTGGCGTAAAAGGAAAATCAATCATTTTGACCCATACAATGAATTGTTGGCTATTGCCACAAATATACCCGTGCGACTTATGACTGGTTTTGTGGTCCAGGGTCACATTTAGTCATCCTGTTTTTATTAATATGATATTCTAATATCGATCTAGATTACTGCAAAGTGCAACAAGTCTCTCACACCAGCCACCGAGAACACATAGAGTAACGTTATAGCATAACTTTTTTTTAAACACACTGAAATGTATTTAGTATGATTGTTTTAACCATGTAAAAATGCTATACCCCACATACTAACTAAATACCAACTAAAAGAGCGGAAGCGGCCGCATGCAGCATAAGCATAATAAAAGCTCAGAGACCGGTGATTCGCGCAGGTCTCTATCATTAGCATTCGATCGAAGGGCTCTCAACACATCCTGTTTCATACCACCGCAATGTGTAAAAAAACAACAAAACAAAACAAAAAAAAAACACCTTTAATACATTTGCTCATTCATGAACATGATTTCTGCTTGAGTACTTCGGATTCCTTTTTATCAGCTGTGGAGGTGAAGAGTCAAGACTACAACTCCCATGAATCCATGCTCATTCACAGCATCATCAAGCTACGCCTTTGTTTTGAATAAGCGACCTCTAGGGGCGAAACTTACATACTGTGCCTTTACCAGCTCGGCTAACTTGATATTCTGGGGGGTCATGTACCAAACAAGCAACTTCCTCAGAATGGGAATGGTAATGCTTTAGCAAAGTATTATAAACCTCTTTGGTTCCAACAGCAAACACTCAACTCATTTGGTATGCATGAGTGTAAGAATGTGGGTATGTGTGTACAACAGTATGGGTTTGTGTTTTTATGTACTTGTGAGTACTCAAGCAAAATGAGTGTGTGAGTGTATATGTAAATGTGTGTGTGTGTTAGCTCCTCATTTATTATACAGATGGCCTGAGGCTACAGCCGCTCCTGCCTCCAGGAAAACAGCTCACGAGAAAAGCATGCAGCTCTATCTGTCTCTCTGTGCAGTAGTTCATAGAAGCAGAGAGAGATATCCAACAGCTTCCTGCTTTTTTCTTTTTTGACAGCGATTCCCTTTGACACATTTTCATTCTTTCTCTTCATCGTCCTCCGTAATCTTCCTGCTCTGAGCATCTGCAATGTTTTCAGCAGGGATTTTGGCACAGAATGGAATAAAGACAATTGGAAGTACAAAAAATAACCCTAATTCTGTCTATTACTGATTATCATTGATTCATCCTGCGGTATAAAAGCACAATCATCTTCCTCCAAAACACAGAATAACATCTGATCTTCTCCTGTTCTGCGAGGAGCAAAACAAAGCCAGAAACTCTCTTACTCTGTTCTCTCATCTTTCATCTTAAGAAAAAAAAAAAAAAAAAAAAAAGTTTGGGTTTTTATGCCAAAATGTTTTCTTCTAGAAATGTCCTAATTCACTTGATATTTGATATATTCATGATCTAAACCCTTTGCTCTCTGTAAGAATCCCTCCTGCCAGAGAAAGAGCAACCCACAGTCATTTTTATTGAAAACAGGTTTCATTCAGATTTTTCTACTGTGTCTGTTACTGAGTGTTTTCAAAAAAAAGTAAAAAAAAAAAAAGTTCTGAGTCATAACAAAATTCCAATGAAAAACAAACATCCCTAAGCAGAGGATTTGTAGTTGAGCAGCACCATCTGGTGGCTTTATTTGGGCTTCAATATATTTGCTTTGCTCATTTACCATTTAAAAGTTTAGGGTGTGTAAGATTTTTAGGGATCCAGGCACTGAAGGTGCTGGAACCCTACTGTGTTTGTACTGATTTTCTTCTGAATTTTCTGCTATGAATGTGTATGGTCGTCAGACCCCAAACTCAAACTCGGCAAGATGGTCCCAATTGCGACTGACAGTAGTTTTATATAATTAGTGTATAGAAATCTGTGAAATGCTTATAGATCAAGCTGAATTGAATGGTTTTAGACCACAATTTTTCACAATAATATACATTATAACATTTCTATAAAGACATTTTTCTTTTGTTGTGGTATGAAATAAAACACTTAGGCTATGTGTTAAACTGCAAGCACACAGTTATAAAGCAATACATACACCGATCAGGCATAACATTATTCCTAATATTGTGTTGGTCCTGACCCATCGAGGCATGGACTCCACTAGACCCCTGAAGGTGTGCTGTGGTATCTGGCACCAAGATGTTAGCAGCAGATCCTTTAAGTCCAGTAAGTTGTGAGGTGGGGCCTCCATGGATCGGACTTGTTTGTTCAGCACATCCCACAGATGCTCGATTGGATTGAGATCTGGGGAAATTGGAGGCCAAGTCAACACCTCATACTCGCTGTTGTGCTCCTCAAACAATTCCTGAACAATTTTTGCTTTGTGGCAGGGTACATTATCCTGCTGAAAGAGGCCACAGCCACCAGGGAATACCATTTCCATGAAGGGGTGTACATGGTGTACAACAATGCTTAGGTAGGTGGTACATGTCAAAGTAACATCCACATGGATGGCAGGACCCAAGGTTTCCCAGTGTATTCTGACACCTTTCTATTAGAACCAGCATTAACTTCTTGAGCAATGCGAGCTACAGTAGCTCATCTGTTTGATCGGACTACATGGGCCAGCCTTCACTCCCCACGTGCATTAATAAGCCTTGGCCGCCCATGACCCTGTCTCCGGTTCGCCACTGTTCCTTCCTTGGACCACTTTTGATAGATACGGACCACTGCAGACCAGGAACACCCCACAAGAGCTGCAGTTTTGGAGATGCCCTGACCCAGTCGTCTAGCCATCACAATTTGGCCCTTGTCAAACTCGCTCAAATCCTTATGCTTGCCCATTTTTCCAGCTTCTAACACATCAACTTTGTGGACAAAATGTTCACTTGCTGCCTAATATATCCCACCCACTAACAGGTGCCATGATGAAGAGGTAATCAGTGGTATTCACGTCACCTGTCAGTGGTCATAATGTTATGCCTGATCGGTGTATACAGTATAAAATAAAAGGATGAAAAGATAAACGCTTCAGATAAAGTTAAGCTGCAAATCTTCACATTCATTTTAAATTGTCCTGTCCATGTTTCCATGCATCTTAAAATGTTGAATATTCCACACATACACTACATATACACTAACCTAAAGGATTATTAGGAACATCTGAACACCTGTAGGAACAACTGAACACCTGTTCAATTTCTCATTAATGCAATTATCTAATCAACCAATCACATGGCAGTTGCTTCAATGCATTTAGGGGTGCGGTCCTGGTCAAGACAATCTCCTGAACTCCAAACTGAATGTCAGAATGGGAAAGAAAGGTGATTTAAGCAATTTTGAGTGTGGCATGGTTGTTGGTGCCAGACGGGCCGGTCTGAGCATTTCACAATCTGCTCAGTTACTGAGATTTTCACGCACAACCATTTCTAGGGTTTACAAAGCATTGTGTGAAAAGGGAAAAACATCTAGTATGCGGCAGTCCTGTGGACGAAAAAGCCCTGTTGATGCTAGAGGTCAGAGGAGAATGGGCCGACTGATTCAATTTGATAGAAGAGCAACTTTGACTGAAATAACCACTCGTTACAACCGAGGTATGCAGCAAAGCATTTGTGAAGCCACAACACGCACAACCTTGAGGCAGATGGGCTACAACAGCAGAAGACCCCACCGGGTACCACTCATCTCCACTACAAATAGGAAAAAGAGGCTACAATTTGCACAAGCTCACCAAAATTGGACAGTTGAAGACTGGAAAAATGTTGCCTGGTCTGATAAGTCTCGATTTCTGTTGAGACATTCAGATGGTAGAGTCAGAATTTAGCATAAACAGAATGAGAACATGGATCCACCATGCCTTGTTACCACTGTGCAGGCTGGTGGTGGTGGTGCTGTAATGGTGTGGGGGATGTTTTCTTGGCACACTTTAGGTCCCTTAGTGCCAATTGGGCATCGTTTAAATGCCACGGCCTACCTGAGAATTGTTTCTGACCATGTCCATCCCTTTATGACCACCATGTACCCATTCTCTGATGGCTACTTCCAGCAGGATAATGCACCATGTCACAAAGTTCGAATCATGTCAAACTGGTTTCTTGAACATGACAGTGAGTTCACTGTACTAAAATGGCCCCCACAGTCACCAGATCTCAACCCAATAGAGCATCTTTGGGATGTGGTGGAACAGAAGCTTGTGGGATGCACATCCAGGGCACGAAATCTCCATCAACTGCAAGATGCTATCCTATCAATATGGGCCAACATTTCTAAAGAATGCTTTCAGCACCTTGTTGAATCAATGCCACATAGAATTAAGGTAGTTCTGAAGGCGAAAGGGGGTCAAACACAGTATTAGTATGGTGTTCCTAATAATCCTTTAGGTGAGTGTATTTCAAACCTCAACTTTCAATGAAGATTAAAGAGGGCCTTTGCTACAAAAAACACATCAAAATATGTTTCAATAGGATCACTAATCATTTAAATGGACCATTGGTGTTTGGACCCCGAAGACAGTCGCTTGCGACTATATTTATTTTTTAAAGATAATAACACTTTTATTCAGCAAGGATGCATTAAACTGATCAAAAGTGACAGTAAAGACATTTATAGTTGCAAGAAAAAGTATGTAAACCGCTTGCAGAATCTGTGAAAATGTGAATAATTAACAAAATAAGAGAGATCATACAAAATGTTTTATTTTTAATTTAGTGTTGTCCTGAATAAGATATTTTATATTTAGATATTTCACAATATATTTCACAATGTTTACATTTTGTCCACAAAAAAAAAAAAAAGCTGAATTTTATTAAAATTACCTTAATAAATATCTTATTCAGGACAGCACTACATAAAAAATAAAACATTTTGTATGATCTCTCTTATTTTGTTTCAAATTCTGCTAGCAATTGTATAATGTTATAAAAATATCTTCCAAACTAATGCTGTTCTTATGAACTTACTATTCATCAAAAGAATCCTGAAAAAGTATCACAGTTTCCTGAAACATATTAAGAAGCACAACGGTTTTCAACATTGATAATAATAAGAGCACCAAATCAGTGTAACATGTTGGAAAATCAAGATAGTCTTTAATAACACAACAAACATGCATCAACAATAATGGACAAATTAACTAGGGAAACTCAGGGCTTAAATACAGTGAACAAGCAAAGGGAGCTAGATGAACAGAGGTGAACAGAATCTAATAATAGTAAATAACCATAGCAACAAACTAGAACATGAATGAGTAACCAAGGGAGCTAATATGAACAGGCAAACGGGAAAAGAGCAAACAGAGAGAAAACTAAACTAAACCAGAACATACATGTTACAATCAGCATATCAGAATAATTTCTGAAGGATCTGGAGTAATGGCTGCAGAAAATTCAGCTTTGCCATCCCAGGAATAACAATATATCTGTTTTACTGTATTTTTGATCAAATAAATGCAGCCTTGATGAGCATAACAGACTTCTTTCAAAAACATTTGATCTTAAAGACCCCAAACTTTTAAACGGTAGTGTATAAAAATACCATAACTCTTAAAATCAACATGATTCAGCAACCCATTTGACTTCCTTAAAGGAACACTCTGACTTTTAGGGACTTTAGCCTATTCACCATATCCCCCAGAGTTAGATAAGTCCATACATACCATTCTCATCTCAGTGCGTACCATAACCCTGTCTGACGCACACACCGCTAGCCTAGCTTAGCACAAAGACTGGAGGTAAACGGCTCCAGCTAGCCTACTGCTCAACAATACAAAAAATAAAATAACACCAACATTTTCCTATTTACATGTTGTGATGTGTATAGTTACATTGTGTACTAAGACCGACGGAAAATTAAAAGTTGTGATTTTCTAGACCGATATGGCTAGGGACTACACCCTCATTCCTGCATAATGATCAAGGAACTTTGCTGCCATACCATGGGTGCAGTGGCACAATGATATTAAGCAGCGCCTGAAAATAGGCTAACTTGGTACGGCAGCAATGTTCTTGGATTATTACGCAGGAATGAGTGTATAGTTCCTAGCCATATCGGTCTAGACACAACATGTAAATACACATCACAACATGTAAATAGGAAAATGTTGGTGTTATTTTGTCACTTATTGAGCAGTAGGCTAGATGGAGTCGTTTACCTCCAGTCTTTGTACTTAGCTAGGCCTCCAGTTTACCTCCAGTCTTTGTGCTAAGCTAGGCTAGTGGTGGGTGACAGAGTTATGGCACGCACGGAGATAAGAATGGTATGTATGGACTTATCTAACACTGGGGGATACTGTGAATAAGCTAAAGTCCCAAAAAGTCGGTGTGTTCCTTTAAAGCCACAATATGCATTTTTTCACCATTAGAGGTCGCTTACTCAAAACAAAGGTGGAGCTAGTTTTTAATCATATTATATACATTTGAGTGTGTTGAAAATTATGCTACTCTGTGCATTCGCTCGGTGGCTACTGTGAGACACTTGTTGCACACTGCAGTAAGCTAGATCGATATAGTAAAACATGGTACTTGCGATAAATCAGGATTCAAACAATAAGACGAACTGTGCTGAGCTAACAATAATTAGTTTTCTGTCGATGAATGTATCCAAACAGTTGCTCACCCATCTAATAAAACACATAATATATTAAAGCGTCTTTGGTGTTTCCATGGTTTCTACAAAATAAAACTGGAAAACGAGGGTAACGCGGGTATGATGTTATTGATAAGCGATGCAATGACACGATCCGTGTCCTGGGTAAAATTGCTTATTTCTCTGGATTTAAACATTCTTGGAAACATTTTGGATAATGTAAGTAGCCTACACAAGTCAACAAAATATATTTAACATTGTCCTAGTGGTTTTTGGATAATTTAATCTAAAAATTTTACACATTGTGCCTTTAATGTAACAACAGAATATTTGATTTTATCTACAGTGGTCATACCTAGAGAAAGCTATTCGCTTGCGATCCTCCTATCCGCATTAATATCAGAGGTTCCGCTAGCAGCACAGACACAATAAATCCCATATAGCTTTAAGAAAACCATTTATTGTGTGAAATGTAAATGTACCGTCATCTGCTGAGGCCTCGCTGCTGTAGCCATCATATTCAGCCGCTAGGGGGCAGTATTTCTTCCGTGTGTCCCAACCATAGCCCTTCTGGTGGTGTGAGTTAGTCCCCGCTGAGCCCCCCCGGAGACCCTGTGAACGAGACACGGCCTCCTGGTACTGGCCAATCACCTCATCATCACTGTCTGATGACGAGCAGTGATAGTCTGCATTCACGTAACTCTTATCTGAGAGAGAGAAAGAGCGGAAGAAATAGGGGACAATTTAGAAACGAGAAGAAAGCAAAAAATTATTTTGAGAAAGTTTCATGACAGTCAAATGTTCTCCAACTTCTCTCAACTTCTCTCAAAATGTATTTATACATTTTAGCTCTGGCATATCACCAAATAAAAGGGGAAAAACTGTATAGGCCTATGACAATGCATTTAAACACTCAAATTCTTCATTAAATATATAAATCTAAAAAACAGAAAACTGGTCTTGTGTTACAAATGATGTACATCTCCAGGCCTGTTTATCATTTCAGTAACTGCAAACAAACACCATAAAGCAGATACATATCTTCCTTTGTTCTCCAATCTTCAGCACAAACACTAGAGGGCGATACAGTTTAACAATTAAAACACATTCTCGCATAACAAGGGGCTCACATAACATGCAGGTAATACAGTAATGTATATTCTCTTTTAGCCAAAATTAGGAATTACTGTAACATCTGTGAAAGTTCAGTTATAGAGGCCAAGCATTAATAATTTATACAGAGGAAGAAAAACCAAATCCCCTGTACTTTTACACAGAAAGAGAAGTAAAAGAGAGACAGGAAGAAGAGGATAAAATAGTGAGACATAACTCAGCGGGTTCAAGTCTTCCCATAGAGATAAAATGGAGGGAAAGCAACACAGCATTTTGACCGCAGCAGAGACCATTCCCACCAGATGACAGACAGAACAGAAAAGATCAGATCTGATCAGATCAGTTCGAAAGAGTCCAGGCAGATTTAAAAGAAAGAAAAGATGGTGATTCCCTTTTTTGGACAGTCATCTAACGAGTTTCAGAGAATGGAGGGAAAAGTTAGCAGCTTCATTCTCTCACCTGCAGCACGTCTCTCCCTATTGCTAGATTTCTTCTTCTCACCACCATCCACTGGGCTTCTAGATGTTTTTAATTTAGTGGACCTGGATCTTTCTTTAACACAGGATCCATTTTGTTGGAGTACAGAAGGCGATTCAGTACCATTTTGCACACTGAACTTTGTGTGAGGAGTCTGTGAGAGGTCACTTTCTGTAGAGGTCTCAGTTGACAACACTGAACCATTGTCGTTGCCTGCAGTCTGAGGGTCCTTCACTAGGCCAGATGCAGCCTGGGTCTGGATTTCAGTCCAACACAGAAAAGGATCTCTCTCCTGGGCCTGCCGTGCTGCAGCCTCTTTCTCTTCCGCCTCTTTCTTACGAATCCTCTTCAGCTCTTCGGCCTGGACTTTGTGAATAATAGTGTTCACATGCTCTGCGAGTTCTCCGCTCACAGTGTATGTGACGTCGCTCAGCGCATAAGCCAGGTCATCCACCTTCTCTGTCACTGATTCCAACATGGCCGACATGGAGGGCAGACTTTGCTGGAAGCTCTTAAAAAATGCCATGTTGCAGTTTTGATTTACGGTAATTGCTCAGTTTATGATTTCTCTGAAATGTCCAATTTTCTCAGGCCAGTCTAAAATGTATCAGTCGATGGAACATTCATTTCAAAATCTTCCATAACAAAATGTATTTACATAATAGATTAGGCTATGTAGACTACTTTAAATATATAGTTAAAAACTACTTCAGATGGCAAAAATATTGTAAACAAAAATGATCTGAACACCTGTAAAAAAAAGAAAGAAACAAAAAAAAACCAAATCATCTTTAAATAACACACAATTTTCATATTTATAAAATCAGGATTCATAAAGCTAAAAAAGCTACATAACGGTACACAAAAGTCTCCCAGGAGGTGAGAAATCCCAGCATGCTCGGACTCAAACAACTGCTACACAGGTGAAGTGAGTCAGAGAGATCAAATCTCTCATCATTATGACAGTAATTTATGCTTTTCCAAAATCCACCAGAAACCACACACAGACTGAACCAGGAATGAGGCAATTTGCCTCTGAACACAGATGTTACGATGTATAATTGTAATTATG
The DNA here is from genome assembly GCA_018749465.1 of Paracanthobrama guichenoti. NCBI lineage: Eukaryota > Metazoa > Chordata > Actinopteri > Cypriniformes > Gobionidae > Paracanthobrama > Paracanthobrama guichenoti. Next base: position 24,915,568 of record CM031955.1, on the reverse strand, counting down.
TATAATGATTGTAGTTTATGCAGCAGTAATGCATGCAGCAGATGGTTCAGGGAACCACAGACACCAGGTTCAGAGTTTTCATGGACGTGTCAAGCATATTTTCTCCACTGGAGTCTGATAAATTTGGCAGCGAGCATAAGTAGATGTTCCCCTGAGACAGAGGGCAGATGAGTTCTGTTCACATATTTTAGACAGAGAACACCACAAGGGAGGTCCTTTCTGGCAGGGTGTAAGGTTGAATACCCCCCCATCATAACGGTACTGAAAAGGGTGCCCTGTTTATTGGCATAATACCTAAATGACAGAGGAATCATGGCTAGCATCCCTACATGACTTCAAAGCAAAGACATGAAAAACAGCCAGTCTGACATTACCCTCGAATGGCACTGCCAATCAGGCATACAGCACAGCAAAAAAATAAATGACTACATATGACATTACACCCTGTCAGAGTTAGTGAACATTTACACTTAAGCACAATTAATAGTGATTATTTACTATTAAATAAAAGTATATATTGTATTTTGTGTTTGGCTTATACATATAACACACATTAACCTCGTTGTTCTCAACTGGTTTTGACTCAGGACCCAAATTCAACGCGCACACACGTCATTCAAAAGTTTGGGGTCAGAAATAAAGAAAGAAATGAAGGATTAGAGGGGAAATGGTGCATTAAACTGATCAAAAGTGAAGACTTTTACACTGTACACAAAAAAAACAAAAAAAACATTCTATTTCAAATAAATGCTATTCATACAAAAAAAAAAAAAAAAAAACGTATCACGGTTTCCATAAAAATATTAAGGAGCACAACGGTTTTCAACATCTATAATAATAAGAAAGGTTTCTTGAGCACCAAATCAGCATAGAATGATTTCTCAAGGATCATGTGACACTGAAGATAATTCTGAATAATTCTGATTTTACTGTATTCTTCAAATAAATGCAACCTTGATGAGCATAAGAGGACTTTCAAAAACATTTAAAAAAATATACCACCCCCAAACCTTTAAATGGAATGGTGCGACCCTTGAAGAACAGCTTTGCAACAGATTTAGAATATGGCAATAAATGAACATTACAATTTCATGTTTAATACACATCCATGTGTATTGTGCCTCACCAGGTCAAATAAGTGCAAACATACTTATCCAGTAAATGTCATTCTGATTATGCCACTGATTCTGATGCTGAGCAGAGTTATGTAAAGCCCTGTGTGTGGGCAGCTCAGTGATGCCATGGATCCAGAACCTGTCGGATGTCTATGTGTGTGTGTGTGTGGGCATTAAGTGCCCCTGTCAACAGTATAAGTGTGTAGGTGTGATTGAGTGCTTGATGGTTTAAACAAAAGCTAGTTGTGTGTACAGATGTGTATGGTTCATTGAGTTTATTCAAGAGTTTATTGTTTGAGTGTGTGCGCGCGTGCGTGCGTGTATGCCCGTGTATACTGACAATGTGGACATTTGATCCTGAGTGTGTTTGGAATTCTGCCCAGATTTTCTCTCAGGGTTGTTACATGATCCCCTTCTTTCATTTTCACACACACGCGCACACACAAGCTCACACACGCGCGCACAAACACACACACACACACACACACACACACACACACACACACACACACACACACGCACTATTGATCTAATAACTGGCCAGTGGCATCTGTCCTCTCCGATCAACGTCCTGCACTGAAGAAGATCACAAGCCGACTAGGTTCATCACGTCACCGTGTCTGACAGACAAACAGGAAGGAGTGTGCGGCCTATCCCAGAATTCCAAACCACCAAATCGTGTCTAACAAACCTCTCCAAGGCCAAAGTGGTGCTAATTAAGCTCTGTTAGTACTTCTCACAGACTCTGAACTGGAGTTTAGTAGATAATTACCTCTCTGGAGATTGTCATGCTGTGTTTGGGTACTTGGACTCATGTTATCCTGGACCTCTCAGCTTCAAAAACTTAATGATTTGGTCTCAGTCATTAGAGAATGTTATGAAGTTATTTTAATCTAAATGAAATAGATAAACCATGTTGTTTCTTTTATGAATGACCGCTATGTGCTAGAAATACCAGTATGAAGAGTTCAACACACACTCTTGCTCAATCCAGCTCAATGAAACACTAACAGATGTGGTGGTGATCCATACTGTACTGTACATCCAGCATTTCTGTTTCACTTCATTATAACTAACCCTCGACCAGATCACCAGAAAAAAAAAAAAAAAAAAAAAAATCAATATTCCATTTTGAACTGTTAATGTCAGATAGTATACAAAAACTTCCTGAACTTTGGACTCTTCTGCCATTATATTAGATTCAAAACACCAAACCAAATGATTTAAAAAAAAAAAAAAATTTATAGATCTATGAAGTCAGTTCCCCTCAAACTCACCCTTTTTAGTCTATTTCAATATATATTACGTTCAAAAGTGTGGGGTCTGTAAGGAAAATACAGTAAAAACAGTAATATTGTAAAATATTATTACAATTAAAAATAACTGTTTTCTATTTTAACATATATGTAATGTTATGGCAAAGCTGAATTTTCAGCATCATTACTCCAGTCTTCAGTGTCACATGATCCTTCAGAAATAATTCTAATACGCTGATTTGCAGCTCAAGTAACATTTCTTATTTTCAAGGTTTAAAACAGTTGTGCTGTTTCATATTTTTGGAAACCGTGATATTTTTCAGGATTGTTTTAGGAATAGAACAGCATTTATTTGAAATATATACACTCACCTAAAGGATTATTAGGAACACCTGTTCAATTTCTCATTAATGCAATTATCTAATCAACCAATCACATGGCAGTTGCTTCAATGCATTTAGGGGTGTGGTCCTAGTCAAGACAATCTCCTGAACTCCAAACTGAATGTCAGAATGGGAAAGAAAGGTGATTTAAGCAATTTTGAGCGTGGCATGGTTGTTGATGCCAGACGGGCCGGTCTGAGTATTTCACAATCTGCTCAGTTACTGGGATTTTCACGCACAACCATTTCTAGGGTTTACAAAGAATGGTGTGAAAAGGGAAAAACATCCAGTATGCGGCAGTCCTGTGGGCGAAAATGCCTTGTTGATGATAGAGGTCAGAGGAGAATGGGCCGACTGATTCAAGCTGATAGAAGAGCAACTTTGACTGAAATAACCACTCGCTACAACCAAGGTATGCAGCAAAGCATTTGTGAAGCCACAACACGCACAACCTTGAGGCGGATGGGCTACAACAGCAGAAGACCCCACCGGGTACTACTCATCTCCACTACAAATAGGAAAAAGAGGCTACAATTTGCACGAGCTCACCAAAATTGGACAGTTGAAGACTGGAAAAATGTTGCCTGGTCTGATGAGTCTCGATTTCTGTTGAGACATTCAGATGGTAGAGTCAGAATTTAGCATAAACAGAATGAGAACATGGATCCATCATGCCTTGTTATCACTGTGCAGGCTGGTGGTGGTGGTGTAATGGTGTGGGGGATGTTTTCTTGGCACACTTTAGGCCCCTTAGTGCCAATTGGGCATCGTTTAAATGCTACGGCCTACCTGAGCATTGTTTCTGACCATGTTCATCCTTTTATGACCACCATGTACCCATTCTCTGATGGCTACTTCCAGCAGGATAATGCACCATGTCACAAAGCTCGAATCATTTCAAATTGGTTTCTTGAACATGACAATGAGCTCACTGTACTAAAATGGACCCCACAGTCACCAGATCTCAACCCAATAGAGCATCTTTGGGATGTGGTGGAACGGGAGCTTCGTGCCCTGGATGTGCATCCCACAAATCTCCATCAACTGCAAGATGCTATCCTATCAATATGGGCCAACATTTCTAAAGAATGCTTTCAGGACCTTGTTGAATCAATGCCACGTAGAATTAAGGTAGCTCTGAAGGCGAAAGGGGGTCAAACACAGTATTAGTATGGTGTTTCTAATAATCCTTTAGGTGAGTGTATTTTGTAACATAATCTTGATCAATTTAATACATCCTTGCTGATTAAAAGTACTAATTTATATTAAAAAAAAAAATCTTACTGACCCCAATGTGTATATAATTGATTATTTATTATAAATAAACGTGGCTTAAGTGTCCAAATCCAGCGGTCACTATATGTTACACACACACAATTGCAGAAAAAAAACAAAAAAAACCAAACCTGCTGTTTCTGTGCTCTTCCTGTACTGGTCAAGGCTGGGCAGTTGGTTGGCACTCTCAAGGGACAGTTTGTTATTGAGGTAAAGAAAGAGTACAATCACAAGAAAGATGAACACGCCAATACCAGACAGGAACCCCAAAGCCTCAGGAGACACTGTAGAGAGAAAGAGAGATTAATTTAGCAATTACAATAAGGGGCACTGAAGATGAGACTGTGAGAGAGAAAGAGAAGATAGAAGATTTATTAAAATGTATACAAAGAATTTCCATGATCTTTCCAGTCGGTTGGGGTTACAGGATGAGCATTTCAATTCTGATTCAATTCAGATGGTTTCCAAATAAAATTTTACTTTCCTTGCCTTTTCCAGGCCTGTGAAATCACATTTAAAATCCAGGTTTACTGTGACAGAACAAGAGCTGCCTTTAAAAATATTATTTAGTACTTTTTAAGCTTGATCTAGGATAAGTAAATCAATCACATATCAGTCCGAGCAGCACTTAAAGATAAATTGAAAGACTGAACTCAAAGAAAAAGACCAGCAAAGCAGAAACAGACCAATAAGACACATTCACAATGAGTGAAAAGGGTTTCACCTGACCACCTTCCTTCATTAAATCAAAAACACCAAGCACAGATTGTAACAAGTTCTGCTCTGTGTAGCCACATATTTCAGAATGACAGAGGGAAATGACCCAATTCCAGACGGTTGGTTACCCACTTCGAGAAGAAATAAACTTACTAGCGATGATTTTTGCACTGAACTGTATCCCAGCTAACACACACACCCATTCTGCAAGAGTAGGTGTGAATTATTCACACAAATTATGCAATGTGATTCTGTCCCATCAGCCGCTCTGTTCCTCAGGAAGGCAGTTTTAGTGCTGCTGTCTGACAGGAACAGAGTGAAATATTAAAAAGGAGAACAGATATATACTACAGATTTATTGATGATGAGATTTAAATTTGTAAATGCATCCGAGGTCCAGTAAGGATAAGACGAGGTAAATGATGCCAGAATGGAGAATCCATTATGTTCCATTCCAAAGTGTGAGTGTGTGTGTATGTGTGTGGAGGGGTGAGGGGGGGTTCAATGGAATGATCTTTGTTATATAACAGCGGTTCTTAACCATGGCAACAGAGTTGCTGTCACTGATCCGGTTTAGCCAGTTAACCGCTAACTGCACAATCTAGCACTGACACCAGCTTGCTGCTGTTGTTTTTAGCACGCAGGAGAACATCACAACACAGGACAAACAGATCAATAGCCAAATGCAATCTTTCTTTCATGGTGTACACTGTGAAGAGTTAGACTAGACACTGCTGAACTACCATAATTAGCTCATTTCTTGAGACAACCGCAAACTTCGAAAAGAATACTTGTTAGATATAGTGAATCTGGTCTCTGCACACAACACATTTAATGTACATGTGATGGTAATGTAGTGGGCTGATGGAAATTTGAAATCTAATTTTCCTCCATATTTGCCAGAATGCTTCCTGACAACGGAGACATTAACATGCGGTAAGACATCAATAGCCTAAGAAAGCACTGACAACATGAGACATTTATATTCAGCACTGGTAGATGACTCACAGATTTGCAGTATGAATATAGTAATAATAATTACAAGATTGGTCTTAAACATTCTAAAACATAGGCCACAGTAACTGCAACTTTAAAAAGTTTTAGGCACTGGTTATGAATTGAGAGAGTTAATACAGTCGTTGAGTGTATGAGGTGACTCTGGTCAAACAAACACTTATAAAACAGCTCTCCCTCCATCGGCTATTTTTAGTGATGCTAATTGATTTACAGCCTGTGTGTTTCCTGATCAATGCAATGAAAACATTTCCCTGATAACCCATTTGCTTCTCCCCCTTGATGTTTCCTCCTGATCTGTCATTTACAATTATTTCTGGCTTGCGTCCTGTCATGTTCTATTGAAATATATTTAACGCGCAGTCGCCGTGAGGTGCATTTAGCCACCTTACAGAAAAAAAAAATCCAGTCACAAGACCTCTTGAAAGTCCTGCAGTCAGATGCCAATTTAGTCAACGAGGCCTGAGTGACAGACATCAATAACAGGACAACATAATCCACTGTACTGAGAGCTCTTACTGTCAGTCTCCGCACACTTATAGAGGGGTGCTGACAGAATAATCTGACAGCTTTCGGTACGGCCCAGTGCTCAGAGAGGAAACATTTACCGTAGGCTGACTTTTTTCTGCTAAACACAAAAGGAGAAAATCTTTAGTATGTGCTGGCTGTTGTTTTCCATGCACTTACAATGGATGAAGACTTTATTGTTTTGAATGCTTAAATCAAAGTAAATAAATGCACATAATATACACTACAGTTCAAAGGTCACTGTTCAAAGTCTCTTAAGCTCACCAAGGGTGCATTTATTTGATTAAAAATACAGTAAAAACAATTATGTGAAATATTATTATAATTTAAAATGTATTTCTATTTTAATATATTTTAAAATGTAATTTATTAATGAGATGGCAAAGCTGAATTTTCAGTATCAGTATTCATTATTCCAGTCTTATAATCAAATCAGCATAGTAAATACATTTTAATATGCTGATTTGTTGACATTATAAATGTATTTACTATGCTGATCATTTTAATGAATCCTTGCTGAATAAAATCGTGAATTTCTCTTTAAAAAAAACAAAGATAAAGAGAAATAAAGACAGACAGACAGAAAAACTAAAGAAAGAAAGACAGAAAGAAAGAACAAACAAAATAAATAAATAAAGACAGAAAGAACAAAAACAAAAGACAGAAAGAATGAAAGAAAGACAGACAGACAGAAAGAATGAAATAAAGAAAGACAGACAGACAGAAATAATAATTAAAGAAAGAGACAGACAGACAGACAGACAGAAAGAATTAAATAAAGACAGACAGACAGAAAGAGACAGACAGACAGAAAAGAAAGAGACAGAAAGAAAGAGACAGACAGAAAGAAAGAGACAGACAGAGACAGAAAGAAAGAGAAGAGACAGACAGACAGACAGAAAGAAAGAGACAGAAGACAGACAGAAAGAGACAGAAAGAAAGAAAGAGACAGACAGAAAAGAAGACAGACAGACAGACAGACAGAAAGAGACAGAAAGAAAGAAAGAGACAGACAGAAAAGAAGAGAGACAGACACAGAGACAGAAAGAAAGAGACAGACAGACAGAAAGAGACAGACAGAAAGAGACAGACAGACAGACAGACAGAAAGAGACAGAAAGAAAGAAAGAAAGAGACAGGCAGAAAAGAAAGAGACAGACACAGACAGAGACAGAAAGAAAGAGACAGACAGACAGAAAGAGACAGACAGACAGACAGACAGACAGACAGAAAGAACGAGACAGACAGACAGACAGACAGAAAGAGACAGAAAGACAGACAGACAGACAGACAGAAAGAACGAGACAGACAGACAGACAGAAAGAAAGAGACAGAAAGAGACAGACAGACAGACAGACAGAAAGAGACAGAAAGAAAGAAAGAAAGAAAGAGACAGGCAGAAAAGAAAGAGACAGACACAGACAGAGACAGAAAGAAAGAGACAGACAGACAGAAAGAGACAGAGACAGACAGACAGACAGACAGACAGACAGACAGACAGAGACAGAAAGAAAGGCAGACAGACAGAGACAGAGACAGAAAGAAAGAGACAGACAGACAGACAGACAGACAGACAGACAGACAGACAGAAAGACAGACAGAACGAGACAGAGACAGAAAGAGACAGACAGACACAGAAAGAGACAGACAGAAAGACAGACAGAAAGAGACAGAAAGAAAGAGACAGACAGAAAGAGACAGACAGACAGAAAGAGACAGACAGAAAGAAAGAAAGAAAGAAACAGACAGACAGACAGACAGAAAGAGACAGACAGAAAGAAAGAGACAGAGAGACAGAAAGAGACAGAAAGAAAAGACAGACAGAAAGAAAGAAAGAAAGAGACAGACAGACAGACAGACAGACAGAAAGAGACAGAAAGACAGACAGACAGAAAGAGACAGAAAGACAGACAGACAGAAAGAGACAGAAAGAAAGACAGAGACAGACAGAAAGAAAGAGACAGACAGACAGAAAGAAAGAAACAGACAGACAGACAGACAGACAGAAAGAGACAGACAGAACGAAAGAAAGACAGACAGAACGAACGAACGAACGAACAAACGAACGAACAAACGAACGAACGAACGATAAAGAAAATGATGCAATGAGAGCAAGCATGTTTTTTTCATAGCCTCTGATGTGTGTGACAGAGAAACCCTCGAGTCGATGGGAAGAATCTGCACACCTGTTGCCGATGCAGAACTGCTTCTCTGATTTAAATCCAGGTCATCAGACAGAAAAATCACCTGAGCCAGGCAGAATCTGGGCCAATGAGAGGAAGCCAGAAAAATGTACAGCTGGACAGAGCAGGTGCAGAGCAGTGGAGTAAAGACACTGCTGAGAAACTGAAATGACACAATCTACCATAAATAAATCCTCCTCATATAAATATGTTCTAAACATACTAGTTTGTCCTTTAATACAGAGTCTCTGAGATAGTTTGTCTGCACTGATTCAAATAATCTTTTGATGGTACATTATTATCATGTTATTATAGCTAGAAATTGCCTTCAGCTTCTTGGATCCTGTTGGCTGGTTCTGTTGTCATAGAAACAGGTAAAAGCATGTCAGGATGCTCAGTCACCCCTGAATTACAAAATACTACAGACACAAAAACACTTGCAAAAAACATTGCACGCTGTTGTAAACTCCCACATAACAACAGACCTTGCTCTCAGAGGCCCACGCATACGCCCTCAGTCAAAACACACTCTCACACACAAACACAGACAGACCAGCGCTGTGTGTTCACTCAGAGATATATGGCAATGTCATCTGAACACAAACGCACACATAATGTCTAGTCATACTTGATTAGAGAGGCAGCACCTCCATTAGCTGATTTTATAGGCCTCATAAACAGTTTTGCTTCTGAAGCACATTAAAATATCATCAGTGTCATTATGCAGGATTTAGTTTTTAATCTTAAAGTGTTTTCATTATAAAACAGAACCATCATCAGTGATGGAACATTACATAGCTTCTGCTATAATTTATATACACCGATCATAATATTGTGTTGGTGCCCCTTTTGCTGCCAAAACAGCCCTGACCCGTCGAGGCATGGACTCCATTAGACCCCTGAAGGTGTGCTGTGGTATCTGACATCAAGATGTTAGCAGCAGATCCTTTAAGTCCTGTAAGTTGTGAGGTGGGGCCTCCATAGATAGGACTTGTTTGTTCAGCACATCCCACAGATCAAGCCTGCAAACACGAGTCCTCAAAACTGAAGCCGACGCGTCTCGATCGCCCCCAGGTGACTGGAAGCAGTATAGGTCATAAACCCCGCCCTCTCCCTGTATTCAAATGGGACATAAGACAAACTAAACAATCAAATTACACTTCAAATAAATTTTTTCCAAAGGTGGTTTCTGTCATTTTAGGCTGTTTTTAATCAAGCTGATGTTAGTTCAAGTGTTCGTTCTTTAAATAAGTTTTGTTTTAGTTCGTTATTTGATGCTATAAAAACAGGGGTGTGATGTTATGATTGACAGCTGAGACTGACAGCTTCTCTGAGCGATGTAGTCACTGAGGCACTAATGGATATTTTTCTGGAACTTCGAAAGGAGACTAGCGCTTTAACTTTAATCTCTACATTTCCATAACTGTTTATTTCACAAAAAGTTGCTGATTAGGCGAGACCTTGATATCGCGGCTCAACTTCGCACTGACTACTGCGCAGACTCTGGCTCTAAGTTGCTACTGTGTAGACTCAAGACCTAAGATATCAGTGCCATATTTGAACACTGGCAGCTGTAGTTACGTCAACGGAAGAAAGTGAAGGCGCGTCGTCCGGATTCTAGATTGGATTGAGATCTGGGGAATTTGGAGGCCAAGTCAACACTTCAAACTCGTGGTTGTGCTCCTCAAACAATTCCTGAACCATTTTTGCTTTGTGGAAGGGCGCATTACCCTGCTGAAAGAGGCCACAGCCACCAGGGAATACCGTTTCCATGAAAGGGTGTACATGGTGTACAACAATGCTTAGGTAGGTGGTACGTGTCAAAGTAACATCCACATGGATGGCAGGACCCAAGGTTTCCCAGCAGAATATTGCCCAAAGCATCACAATGACTCCGCCGACTTGCCTTGTTCCCATAGTGCATCCTGGTGCCATGTGTTCCCCAGGTAAGCGACGCACATGCACCCGGCCATCCATGTGATGTAAAAGAAAACGTGATTCATCAGACCAGGCCACGTGCCCACTGTTGCCGTTTTCGGCGGTGGACAGGGGTCAGCATGGGTCTGCGGCTATGCAGCCCCATATGCAACAAACTGCGATGTACTGTGTATTCTGACAGTACATTCCAGTTTATTTCTTTCTTTCTATTAGAACCAGCATTAACTTCTTGAGCAATTTGAGCTACAGTAGCTCGTCTGTTTCATCAGACCACACGGGCCAGCCTTTGCTCCCCACGTGCATTAATGAGCCTTGGCCGCCCATGACCCTGTCGCCGGTTCACCACTGTTCCTTCCTTGGACCACTTTTGATAGATACTGACCACTGCAAACCGAGAACACCCCACAAGAGCTGCAGTTTTGGAGATGCCCTGACCCAGTCGTCTAGCCATCACAATTTGGCCCTTGTCAAACTCACTGCTCACTTGCTGCCTAATATATCCCAGCAACTAACAGATGCCGTGATGAAGAGATAATCAGTGTTACGTGTCAGTGGTCATAATGTTATGTCTGACTGGTGGAAACGTACTTAACTATTTCAGTATTTCAAGCTAAATTAATTATTCAGTATGAGAATGAGTTTAGTTTATATAACTTAACCCCATGGTGCTGTTCAGTCATTTTAGACTGAAATTATAATGTTTTTAAAAAAAAGAATTTTAGAATAAAACCTGGTTTGGAAAATACTTATTTAAAAATAGTATTTATAAATTTTTTCATAATAATTTTTTTTTTTTTTTAAATAATAATAAAAAATGATTTTTTTGTAATAATAATAAAAAAAAATTTTTTTTTTTTTATTCATTAAAACTTTACTTAAAAAAAAAAAAAAAAAAGACACCAAACTTAAGTCTGTGACTGTGCTCCAAAGCATTCAAGATTTATGACAGTTTAAATCATTTAATTTCATTTTTAGGTCTATGCAAGTAATAAATGGATCATATCTATTCCATAAATATAATTTAGCACCATACAATCACCTAAAAATACAAAATATTAAATAAAAAATATTATTGAACTAAAATATAGTACATGAATTAAAATAAAAATACAAAAACAAATGGCCATTTTTGACCACCACGCAAGCAGCACCAGAGGGTTGAGCATGGTCAGTGCCTCAGAGTGATGCATATTAAGCCCTGTGGTTGGACACTGTTGTGTCTAAATAGGGCCATCGGTAGGTTGGCAGAGCTGATTGGTACAGCCTGAGTAACAGCTCTGCAAAGACCCAGCGCTCATCCGGTCCACCTGGAACATGAGACTTTATTACTCTGGGACCGCAGATCCTCACTAATGATGTTAAATCTGCAGAGACTGAGCTCTCACTAAACACGGCAGCCAGCCGATAACAAACAAGACAGCTGGACAAACCCCGGAGGAACTCAAGAACAAAAGCACCATCTAAAAAAATTCATAAATAAAAAACAAATAGTAAAAAAGTAAAAGTAAAAAAGTAATTCCTTCAGTAAATCTAGTTTCTCTCTAGTGCACAATAAAATATTTCTCACAACATATTGTCGTTATTTAATTTCATATACACTTATTTCATACCTTCCTTATTATACAGATAACTAAGGAAATATATAAAACTGCAATCTGAAAGGATGATGGACGAAAAGTTAGGTTTGACAATACACTTAGACAAGATGACATGAATAAAAACCCCACAAGCTTGGTGTTAAAGACTTTAAGTATGAAAGCTCAAAACAACAGACACAACAAGGAATGTGCACTGAAGATCATATAAAGACACGTTAACATAGCATGACATTACAAACACATTGAGAAGAAGACAGGTAGACATTACTCCAGACCAGCGTAAATGAGCCATGTCTGGATTCAAAGCAGCAGCACAGGACAGGTGGCAGCCGTTTTATGTTTAAACTGGCCGCTTACCTTTTCTGATGCAGATTAGCTCATGTACTCCACAATTCCGCTCTCCACCTGCAGAAACAAAGCAACATTTAATGGCAAACAATACACACATGCAACACGACATTAAACAGAGACAAACACAAAAACAAACAGACACTTATAACTGATGCACATGAGACTTGAAGACTTCATTACAATGACAAAAGACTGGACACTATGAACCCAGGAAATGGATTTCAAAGAAACAATGTAAGATTTCATACAAGGGAACTATTATGTGTTGATTTGACACCTTGAACCAGTGCTTCTATTGTTAACTAAAACTAAGCACATACTTCAACACAATTACTACAATTTAAAATGAAAATATATAAATAAAAAAAGCAATTCATATATATATATATATATATATATATATATATATATATATATATATATATATATATATATATATATATATATATATATATATATATATATATATATATATATATATATATATATATACACATATACATATATACACACACACACACTCACCTAAAGGATTATTAGGAACACCTGTTAAATTTCTCATTAATGCAATTATCTAATCAACCAATCACATGGCAGTTGCTTCAATGCAGTTAGGGGTGTGGTCCTGGCCAAGACAATCTCCTGAACTCCAAACTGAATGTCAGAATGGGAAAGAAAGGTGATTTAAGCAATTTTGAGCGTGGCATGGTTGTTGGTGCCAGATGGGCTGGTCTGAGTATTTCACAATCTGCTCAGTTACTGGGATTTTCACGCACAACCATTTCTAGGGTTTACAAAGAATGGTGTGAAAAGGGAAAAACATCCAGTGTGCGGCAGTCCTGTGGGCGAAAATGCCTTGTTGATGCTAGAGGTCAGAGGAGAATGGGGCAACTGATTCAAGCTGATAGAAGAGCAACTTTGACTGAAATAACCACTCGTTACAACCGAGGTATGCAGCAAAGCATTTGTGAAGCCACAACACGCACAACCTTGAGGCGGATGGGCTACAACAGCAGAAGATCCCACCGGGTATCACTCATCTCCACTACAAATAGGAAAAGGAGGCTACAATTTGCACAAGCTCACCAAAATTGGACAGTTTTTTTTTTTTTGATTTTGGGTAAAATCACTTTTGAATGAGTGCTCGCTTTTTACTTTCACTTTCCAATTCGCGATCACGTACTCTGTGTGTATGGGGAGCGGCGTTACTGACCAAACATTTTATAAATATATTTGTCAATGACGCTCAGGATCTGTTGCGCACCAAATCTTCATCTCTCCTTACTCTCTTCATGTGATAAGTAAAATTTGATGCGCTGAAATGTAACCAACTACCGCAGCAAGCCTAATCATGTCCCTTTAGTGGCCCCATAGAATGCGTGATTCATTTTCCATGCCTTTCTGAATGCGGGTTTAGGCTTCGGGTACATCTTTGTGTATCCAGTATCCTGGTCCTACTCTTGTACATTTCATTTGTACAGAGAGTCTGGCCACTCTCCATTGACAAGCGTTAACTTCCTTGAAGGTGGGTACTCTGTTGAAGTTTAAAACTATTGGATCTGCCCAGAGCCTCTCTGGATCTGCCATAACCAATCGCTAACGTTTGGTCGTGACGTCATCTTAAACTAGCGCACGACATCGTCATTGTTCTCAGCCACTCCCTTTGTTCGCTGATTGGACCGGAGAAAACCAGAGAATATGTCGCAATCCCAGACAGAGTACTGAAGGAAAATAGAAAATTGAGGGGAAGTACGTAGGAGGGCGGAGCCAGGCTAATCCCTGTATGGAGATTTTTTTTTTTTATGGGAGAGGTGGGGTATAGAATCAAAAAGGTAATTTTACCTCAAGTGCCCTTGGTTTACACCGTTTAAGGCATATGGCCTTCAGTCAATGTTTTAATATATAACATTTAAAATATGTTCAATATGCACACATAAAAACTGTAGCACATCAAATTTTTGCAGCAACCTTCCCCGAACAACCTTTCAATGTGCCCCAGTATCTAACTTTAGCAAACATAATCTAAAGCACGCTGTAAATCTTTAATCTATGCCCTGCCAAATCACCCTTTAAAGGTAATGAATTCAAACAGGGATCACCAGTGTGTGAATCTGAACTCAGCGCAGTTAAACCTCAGACATCACCTCAGCAGAACGGCTCACTTTACACTTTGCAGCTGTGCTCAGGTGTTTGCTGGGACAGTTCAGGTCAGAAATGTCTTAAAAGCTGAAACTCACACTCATGCATTAGAAAGCAGCAAAAAGGAGTTTCCATTATGTCCAGCGTAAGTAACCCAAGATGGTCTGCAGAAGATTTCAGTTGTCAGTTGACAGTGGTTAGATTCAAACCTGGGACTGAATGAAGTGATACCCTACACCCAAGCTAAGCGTTACATTTAAACATGAAGCCGTGTTTAAGGGGTAAAATATTTGGACTCTGTCTGTGTGATGACAATTAGAACAATATAATGTTCAAACACAAAAGAAGATGTTTTGAAGAATATGGGTAACCAAACAGTTGATGGATCCCATTGAATTCCATAGTATGGGAAAATGAAATATTATGGAAGTCAATGGGGTTCATCAACCAGAAGAAAGAAATTCATACAGGTGAATTCCGTTTTTATAAACATACTTGTTCAATAAATACTATTATAACTGTGATTACTGGATGACATTGTCCTTGACGGGTCTCTCAAACCCATTTATTTGAAGTGCGTCTCAAACTAACAGACGAACAACAGATTGTATTGTACTTGAGAACCCTTGGAGTCCTGAATGAGCATCACTGCACTGACAAGAGCTTTATTCAACTCTGTGTTCAACTGCCAAGGGGACGTTTTGATTTTGTCTATAAGTCTATTAAACCACATTCAGTTGAATCAATTTAATTTCACGTTTATCTGAATAGCACTTTTCTCAATAAATATTACAAAGCAGCTTTACAGAAAATGCAAGTTTCAAATGTTACAATGGAGAAATATCCTGTTATCTTTTAGATGTGACTGAGTCAAAGTAATGTCCATATGAAGAAGTAAAGGAAAGCAAAAGCTATATGTTTGAACTTTTAGACGACTTCTTAATTTGTACTTTAAATCTGATTAGAGCTGGCTTTGATTCTGGCTGAGTGTTGGTGTGAATCAAATAACTTTGGCCTTTAGCGTGTGTGTGTGTGTGTGTGTGTGTGTGTGTGTGTGTGTGTGTGTGTGTGTGTGTGTGTGTGTGTGTGTGTGGGGTTGTAATGTCCAGCTGACCTGCAGAGGATGTTTGTGAGAAGGTGAGTAAAGGTCATTCTGGAGGAGAGAGATGGAAGCAGCCAAGGATGTCAGTTTATGCATTCTTAATGTAAGCTGTAACCTGAGCGAAACCCTAGACATCTGTGATGTGGAGTCTAATCATGGTGGAATTACATCTAAGACTAAATTTCACAATGTGGATCTTTCCATGGTAATGAAGCTTGTTCACTGATATTATAGCAGTACTGTAATTAGGTAGCATCTAGATTACTGCTCACTGGAAAGTCACGCAGGGGCGTCAATTCGGTATGGCAAGGTATGCTAACATACCTTGGCTCCCTGTCAGGTCAATGATAAGTAATACTTTTATTGCAGGATTAACAGAGTAATATTAGTATGTGTAACATATGTAATTGTTTAATAAAAAAGCAAGGAAATTAACGTGATTGTCTATTTGTAACGTAATTTTGTAATGTTGAGTACTGTAGCCAATCACAGGCATTTCTGTTGAAAATAATGACCAGAGGTGTTTAAGTTACTGGTAGTGAGAATCCACTCAGTATCACTCAAAATACTGAATGAGTTTATGTTAAGTGCAAGTTTCCTAAGTTTTACATGTGCACAAATCCTCTTATGGTGAAGTATAGTTGATTAAAACGGGAGTTTTTGCACTCAATGAGTTTGCACCGACAGCTTCAGTGATTATATAAACGCTTTACCCACTGTCTGTGTACTTTCATTCACAATTTGAAGAAAAGTTTTTGTTTTTCATGAGACTTAGTGACCTTTCCTACAAATATACTTTATCTACATCTTTTAATGTTATAATTGTGATTTGATAATCTAAAAAAATAAGAGTGACGAGTGAAAAACTGAAAATCTACAGCCATCTACTGGTGGGTAATTTCATAATGGTAATTTCATGTATTTGTAAAAAAAATTTTTTTTAAATAAAAGTCTTTGTATTTCACCAAGTGTTAGCTTTTCCACATGCAACTTTTTGTTTCACAAATGTGGAAAAATTTTGACGGATGAACACATTTTTTTTTGGTCATTACATTAAAAATAACATTATTTAATAATTATTAATAATAATATTTAGACTTGAGCGTTGAAGTTTTGGAAAAAGTTGTGTCTTCTATAACGGTCTAATCTGCTGGGTTATGATCAAAGCTATATGTGATTCATCTTTAGACGCACCACACACACACACACGTGCGAGGGAGGAAGATTTGATGACATCCGAGTTTGTCATACCTTGGCGTTTGGTGAATTGACGCTATTGGACGAGAGATCAGAGAGTCCCAATGAATGATCTACCTCACCTGCCAGTTTAATTTTGGACATTCCCATAGAATAGTTTTGGGTCAATTCACTATATAGTACTAATCATAGCCCTAAAAAAAAAAAAAAAAAAAAAATATATATATATTCACATAGCTGTGTTCAAATGAGTAACACTTTAAAAAATAATAATACAAATTTAATTATAAAAGGTATTTGCAAGAATGATGAAAATAACCATTCAGTTGATATTTAAATGGAATCCTGACAAATGTACCTTTAACACAGAACTAGCCTGCAGAGAGAGGAAGATTTCTCCAGTCACACAGCCAGTTTTTCCAGACCCATGGTGTATAAAGCAGATTTAAAAAAAACACATTAAAGTCTAACAGCCATGCTAAATATGCAATAACATCCATTCTAGTTGAACTGAAGTTGAACTCACATAGTATGAGATATCCTAGCAAGAGTTCCTGTTGCAATCTCTCCATCTGCAGTTTATTTCCCACCCATTGCTTAGAGACTAATGCAGATTGCACATAATATGGCAGAAACGTCTGAACATTGAAAGCTCTGACTGGCTGAAAAAATTCTAACTTCTGGATTTGAGTTTGCAGACTTTTTGTGATATTTGGTTGGTTCACGGTCAGATTAAACCACAAAGTGGACCAGATATATCAGAATTTCTGAGGCCTGTGGTTCATCTCCGAGGATTGTGCTCTGGAGACCAGTTCTGATTTAGTTTTGAGGGAAATTTGATTGATGCCAGGTCTGTAAATAAAAGTAAGTAAACTAAGCCAAGGTTAGGTTGCAGGGCCAAACCCCAAGTACTTTTGTCCTCGCTCTCTTGCTTTCATCCATCTCCCCCTTTCAGACAGGGCTGTTTTGTATTTATAGAGGCCCGTCCCAGTTTTACACAGGTATTTGTCTAGTTTTCAAATCCTGGACTGAAGAAAAAAGAACAAGAAAGTGGGAGAAAGAATTGCCCTTGGACCTGGAGAGCACACTTTTGTGAAGCAAAGTCATGCCAAGCTTTGCATCTCCTTAGCTGCTAAAGACCAATCACACATTTGACTCCTCAGAGAAGAATCTCAAATCTTAAGCAAAAAGAAAAAGCTAATTTCCACCAAAGGACCACAGTATACCATAATAATATGTGCATTTTAAATTCATCCCAAGGATCAGGTGAGTGCAGTTTCTCAGCTCATGAGGAGAGTTAAGTAACTGTGAGTACTATAAATACTAACACTGAACTCCCAACCAGATCACAACTATAGTGAGAATAAGGCAGAGATTCAAATATATCCCTTGCCTACCACTACATCTACATATCTACATCTAGAATCCTTTCGGCCCGGGCTTAACAGCTCCAGATTTCATATGTGCTATTTTCACCATCTCTCACTCTCTGTAAAGAAACAACATCTTAGCCTTACAGTCTGAGAGATTTACACACAAATCCGCTTTGGCTTCAAAAACAAAAGCACTTAGCAGCAGCTCACCAGAAGGGATGTAATGAAAATGCCACTGAGAAACAGCACAACCTGTGATTTTCCAATATCCCATGGCGGGTTTGCTCACAGAGTACTAAAGCTAATTTGAAACGTTCTTTTTTTTTTTTCTTTAGGTCTTTTAAATGTGGCTGTTGATTATTATTGGTCAGGCTGAGGTATTTTCTGCATTATGCTGTGTTATATAATACAGTATATATCCTATGTGACCCATGCTGGCAAAAAGTGTCGGAATGCGCACAGGCTAATTACGAGCTACAGGCAAAATAAGTGAAAAATGAAATGAATGAATTTGGTTGAATTTGAGGTTGTCATGAAAATGTGTTCATTAAGCCCTTGTCTAGAGATCCCAATGCTCCAAATAGTAATTAAACATCTAAAATTATCTTTAGATGTACGTTTTCTGAGAGGTGTACCTTACCTAATTCTCCTCAGACTCCCCTCAGCACAAGTTTGGTATCGTTGTGAAGTGCAACTGTTGTGGAAATCATCATAATATATTAAGACCTACTGTACCGCACAGATCTAACATAATGTTACATATCAGATTTCCGCAGCAGTTGACCAAGCATTCACTTAAGACATTACAGATAATGTTTGCATGAATACTCGCCAAGAATATATTATATATTTTTTCTTTTTCTATAGATATAGGTTTTGACTTGGCGTATGCCAAATCTGGTGTTATTAACAGGGATCTTAAGTGATGGTTGCTAGGTCATTTTTATTTTAACCTTTAGCAAGCTTGAGCTACTGTAGATTTTTGCAAAACTGACTTTGCTGACTATCAACTTCAAATAGGTGTAGCGCAGTCCTTCAATATAATTATTTTAATCGAGAATGTGAAAATAACTCATTTTTGAAAAAAAAATTCTCATTGTGACTCATTTTGCCGGCATGGGTCACATATGGTTGAGTGTGTGTATGGGTGTTTTCAGCAAGGAGCTTAGGCCTGTGAATAAAGAATGAAAAAGAATTAGAGAGAAAACAATCACATTCTTATTAGATTTAGTAAATTGTATTTCTTTTGTACCACTGACAATGTAAAACAATGGATGAAACATTTTTAATTTAACAAAAAGTTATGAATAAAGTTCATATTGTGAATTCTAACTAGGCTAACTGCTTAAATGTGAACAGATTACAGTACCAATTCACTACCAATTGGAATGATTTAATAAGAAAATAAATGTGGAAAAGAAAAGGAAGAAGAAATGACAAACTATTATCGTGTGTGTGTGTTAGCAAAAGAGAAATTTATTATGATACAAAAATATTTGTGGCAGTCAGAGTCCAATCAACACATTATTTTAAGGGTTTGCAGTGTTATACACCCTTATTATCAAGAGTTTAGGAAAAGAATAATACCTGACATACAGTTTCAAGACAGAAGTTAATTTTTAAGTAACCAATTTAAATGTGGTTAAAGGCTCATTTTAGGCCATTTACATGCTAATAATCTCCTTCAAATCTGGCAAAAGTAATTGCTTGGTAAAATAATAACTAAATACACACACATTGGAACGGCAAGCGCTGAGGGTTGGGTAGTGTCATTTAATATGAAGCAACTCTATCGGCCAACAGTTTAAACCTCTGCCAACTCCATTAAAGAATCATTAGAGCTGATTCATAGGGTCAATTAACACCCTTCCAGACCACACTCTCCAGAGAGATCATAGCTTTCAAAGTAAGATATTACAAACTGCCCTAAATTCACACGGGTCATCTGTGCTTTTGTCAGGCACGGTTACAATTTTAATTTCATCTAAAGCAAAATGTGATTAGAAAAGAGAAAAATGACTCAATATCATTGGCTAAGAAATGTGCTAATTTAGCTGATGCTTTTATTCAAAGTGATGTGTCTTGATCCACGATGTTGGTTCAGGAGTGCTACAGTCTAACAGCACTGACTTTACTGTTTGTATCAATCTGTTTGTCAGTGTTCGCCCGCATTTAGCACACTGTAAAAAAAAAAATGTTTGTTGGTTTAATTTAAAAAGTAAGTAACCTGGTTGCCTTAATGTTGAGTTCACTGAAATTAAAAATTTAAGTCAAGACAATGAAGGAAATGGGTTTAAAAAAAATAGAAACTAACAAAATATTATTGTATCTGAACCACAAATTTGTTTTTGTGATAAATCATAAAAATAGCACAATTTGGCATGTTTCACTGCATTATAACAAATAAAACACAATTATGCAATATGCTTGCAAAATCTTGTAATACTATTTGAATAGAGGGTGATGTCAATTCTCAAAAATGTTCATTGAATTAACTAAAAAAAATTAAAAATTCAATAAACTCAAAATTAAGGCAACCAGGTAACTTACTTTTTAAATATTTTTTTTACAGTGCAGGGTGGGGTTTCATCGACTCTTTAGCTTGCACTGTTAAAGGCCCCCTGAAATCAAAATGTAAGTTTTTTAGCTTTTAGTATGAATATGTTAGCCTTAAGGTTATGAATAAGCTGGTGTGTTCCAAAACAATAACAAAATTAGCATTTAGGAGATATAAGCATTCAAAACTTACTGTCTCTCACTTCCGTTAAAATGGCATCACCGCGGACATCAGCTTCTCATCACATCTTCTGTCCAATCAAATGCCTCTAGAATCGGAAGCGTCCCGCCCCCTAAATAGATGCTGAAGCTGCGGCTGAAATCGGTCACTTCACACATTTACTATTTTCTACATGGTGAATGGCACATAGTGCACTATATAGGGGATAGGGAGCTATTCAGACAGTGTAAATATGCTTGTAAATGTAAATGGAGCACAGAACGGATCACATGCACGAGTCAGCGCAGACAACAACATATCGGACCCATTTGAATTCTGCACAGAATTCTGTATTTTAAAGCGATATGGAGGAGATTATGATGAGAAACGGTTCGAATTTAGGAGGAAACTGCGGCTTTTTTTGTAAAAATTGTATAGGGTCGCTAACGGCCCAAGGTGTGTAAGTGTACGTATATTTTCTGCACAACAATAATTGAATCTCTAATGATAGAATAAGTGCAATTCACCTTTATTCCACAAGGTGGCAATGTCTGATACACAATGATGAAGTGACGTTCCACTCATACTTGTCACAGACTGAAAACAAAACAATAATATGCATGATCTGCAAAACTTGAAATGGCTCAGCGGTTTACTGCAGTCAAATATTAGTGTCACTGTCACTTGATGGTGGATCTGGTGAAGAAGATCTTAGTGATCAAAATATTGATTTTGAAGATGTTGAAAATGATAGTTTTGAGAATATGTTTGAGATGGCGAATATGAGCCAGATGCTAAATGCACTGGGAAATGAGCTCTGACGAGGACAGTGATGATGGTATAAAACACCTGCTCAAGCTCAAGCCTTCCAAGCTCCAGAATTATTTTATTCTTCTGTAATTGTTACACTAATTTCAGAAGAGTTTTATATTATCGCGACAGGTAGAGATCCATCCGTGTTAGATATAGATCCGGGTCGCTAAAGACCCGAATATGTAAGAACGATTGGCGAAACAGTCATGCATTTAAGGGTTAAGCCAATAGATTGCGAAAGGTTACTATCTTTATGAGTGATTAATTTAATCACTGACTCAAAGATTTGTTAAAATACATGGATTCATTCAAGAAAGAATGAAGTAAATGTCTTTCTAAGTGAGTTATTGAATCATTGACTCAACCAATTTGTTTAAAAACTACATGCAGGAATAAAACAAATATAAGTGACTTTATAAGTGCACTATTACAAAGCAAGCAAATGCCTCTGTAAAGGAGTCAATGAATCATTCAATCTACCAATTCGTTCATAATTAGCTACTGATTCATTCAGAAACGACACTATTGTGTGATGCTCAGAGATGCACAATGATTAATTCTGCTGTGGCTTTTTATTTAACTTTTCCGGCCTCTTATTGCTACCTGTCCCAACTTTTTGGAATGTGTAGCTCTCATGAAATCCAAATATTTGGCATGACATTTCAAAAGGTCTCACTTTCAACATTTGATATGTTATCTATATTCTATTGTGAATAAAATATAAGTGTATAAGATTTGTAAATTATTGCATTCCTTTTTATTCACAATTTGTACAGTGTCCCAACTTTCTTAGAATCGGGTTTGTAAAATAAGTTATTAACTCTGTATTAAAATGTATTGAACTGTTGTATAAAATCAATGTTGGTCTGAATATCAAAACCATAATTTTTTGCCAGATTTTTCCCTTTCTGTTTTGTGGTTGGGTTGAGGGTTCCAGTATCAGTTACATGTAGCTGTCTTGACTAACAGTGACCCAGACTGATAACCAGACAGAGAAGAGACGACTTTGCCCTAGAGAGTCTCACTCTTTCCCTCTCTTCTGCACACACATTACCAGTCTGACACACAACGCCGCAATTAACAGCATGGTCCTCTAAGGGAGATCCTATTCACTACAGTCTACTTTTCTCTCCTTTTCTTTCTTACTCACTCTCTCTTTCTCTTCCTCAAGGGAGAGAGAAGCAATTTACGTCAAGACACATAAAAGCTAATGGCATTTGCAAACAAGTCTTAAAATCTGCACTAGATCTCAAGTCCCAAACCAATTAGAGAGAAGATTCTGATTGCTGGCATATGCCTCCTCCTCCTCCTCCTCCTCCTCCTCCTCCTCCTCCTCACAGACTCCTCCAGGCTGCTTACAGTCCTGTGAAGAGTTTTAAATCAGACGTTAAGCACAGCTAGTTTAAATAACACTGATTAAAGTCCACTTGATTTCACGGATGATTTATTGATTAGACGATTAAATCTCGTAATCTGTGAGCGACGTTCACTCTGCTAATCTGGATATAGCAAAAGAGAGAAAAAAAGATGAAACTCATTTACATTTCTTGTTTGCTTTCTTCTTTATAAAATATAAAGAGCTCTACCAGTCAGCGCCCAGTAGACCAACACTACACAACAATTATGGCCCTACACCTCCGCTCTCTGGAGTCCTCCGCTGCCTTTGGGAGGAGTGGGGCTCTGTGGGTGTGTTTTGGCGACTGGACTCTGCTGGGACTTCACCAACTCCACACATTCAGACTTTAGATTGGATCGGGTTCATGACCGGTCTGCACTGATCTGAGTCATGCAAACAGACTCTGCAGAAGTAAGACTCTTGAGGACTGTGCTGCAGCTGATGCAGCTGATTTCATGCACAAGATGCACCTAAAGACCAGCATGTGGGTTTGTATGAAAATTTCTATCTACAGACAAAGTACAGGCAAGTCTTGTAATTTTTCCAATTTGCATTCCTTTTTGTTTTAATCAATCATTGTTGAAAAATGTAAAATTTGATGTTGCATTTTATGTGAAATAATACATACAAATCATAACGTGTAATGCTAGTTTTTTTTTTTTTTAAATCCAGTGTGTGAGAGATTCTCTTTGGGATAAACCACAGTTGGCCAGCAGAGACATCAACATCCCACGGGCAGCAGGAGAGAACCAGAGAGAGAGAGAGAGAGAAATTAAAGATATTATACAGCCTGTTTGGAATAAGAGATGTATCCATTCCAGCATCATGTCCGTTCAAATGTGCCCCCTCAGATTCTTAAACCAAGCTGATTTTGAATGCAACTTCCCAAAAAAGTTTTTTGGAAAATATGTAATTAAAGTTAAAATTATTATTTCTTATATATTATAAAAAGAAGACATAAACTACCATTCAAAAGTTTGGGGTCAATATTTTGAGAATAAATGCACTTTTACTCAGCAAGGATGCATTAAATTGGTCGAAAGTGACAGTAAAGACATTTATAATGTTGCAAAAACATTTTAAATAAATGCTCTTTTATTACTTGTTATTTACCTTCTATTCATTAAATAATCCTTCAAAAAATATATATATCATATTTTATTACACAAAATATTAAGCGGCACGGTTTTGATCAAATAAATGTAGCCTTAGTGAGCATAAGAAACTTATTTCAAAAACATATGTGACCCTGGACCACAAAACCAGTCATAAGTCGCACAGGTATATTTGTGGCAATAGCCAACAATACATTGTATGGGGGCAAAATTGTCAATTTTTCTTTTATGTCAAAAATCATTAGGATATTAAGTAAAGATTACGTTCCATGAAGATATTTTGTAAATTTACTATTGTAAATATATCAAAAATGCATTATTATTAGTAATATGCATTGTTAAGGACTTCATTTGGACAACTTTAAAGGCGATTTTCTCAATATTTATATATTTTTTGCACCATCAGATTCCAGATTTTCAAATAGTTGTATCTCGGCCAAATATTGTCCCATCCTAACAAACCATACAGCAATGGAAAGCTCATGTATTCAATTAAAAAAAAAGTACCCTTATGACTGGTTTTGTGGTCCAGGGTCACATATTTTGAGTAGTAGGAGAGATCAGGAATCAGGAAAAAGTCACTACTCATTTCTAAAACTGATTCATCTAATCGATTCATATCTTTCACAGATCACTTTGCTTTAAAATGAAAATTGTCATCATTATGCCATGTCACTCGAAACTCTTATGACTAATTTGGAACGTCGAACACAAAGGCAGTTATTATCAAAATGTCAAAGGAACCAAATGGCAAATGGAATACACAGAACATATCTGACTCTACACTAGTTTCTTCTAAACCACAGATCAACCAAGCAGTGTCATGCATCATTACTATGTTTGTTTTAAGAACATTCAGAAACAGGTAAAACAGCAAAAAAAAAACATCAGAAAATAAAACATCACATCTGCAGAGAATTAGAAACCAGATAGCAGATCTAAAAATGCACATCTTTTAATAATTATATCATATAATTTTGTGTTGACAGTCACTTTGGTGGTAACAGGAAATGGCAGCTATGTAATGTGATTAGCAATGGAGCTTAAGGAGCTGAGAGTATGTTGCCTACAGTGCTCTGAAATAACATCTCTTGTACACAGTGTTGTCATATTCTGACAAGCTATTTTTCTCATTTACAGGTAAAACGAGGCAACACTCTAATGGTGAGCAAAAAGAGTGATGAGACTATGAACTGGTGAGCAGTGAGACTCATCCACCTCCAGATTAAATAAAAACAACTTTAAAAGCAACGCAATCTTGCATGCAAGTATCATTTGAGGGTTTTAAAGGTCGTCCATTACGGAGATCCATCAGAGTTTAAAATTCACCTGTCAGCGCTGATGATAAAGTGCCTTCTTTTGGCTATGGCTGAATTACTTCCCCGTAATCATTCCAAAGTTGTCCTTCATGTGAAACAAAAGGCTGCGAGTGACGTGTGAAATTAATGCACCATGTTTTCAAAATCCATCACATTCAAGTTCTCTTCGTTACAGCGTTCTTCTAGAAAAGTAAACGACTCACCAAACACTTACTTACTCTAAAAATACAAACCCGATTCCCAAAAAATTGGGACACTGTACAAATTGTGAATAAAAAAGGAAAGCAATAATTTACAAATCTCATAAACTTATATTTTATTCACAATAGAATATAGATAACACATCAAATGTTGCAAGTGAGATGTCATGCCAAATATTGGCTCATTTTGGATTTCATGAGAGCTTCACATTCCAAAAAAGTTGGGACAGGTAGCAGTAAGAGGCCGGAAAAGTTAAATGTACATATAAGGAACAGCTGGAGGACCAATCTGCAACTTATTAGGTCAATTGTCAACATGATTGGATATAAAAAGAGCCTCTCAGAGTGGCAGTGTCTCTCAGAAGTCAAGATGGGCAGAGGATCACCAACTCCCCCAATGCTGCGGCCAAAAATAGTGGAGCAATATCAGAAAGGAGTTTCTCAGAGAAAAATTGCAAAGAGTTTGAAGTTATCATCATCTACAGTGCATAATATCATCCAAAGATTCAGAGAATCTGGAACAATCTCTGTGCGTAAGGGTCAAGGCCAGAAAACCATACTGGATGCCTGTGATCTTCGGGCCCTTAGACGGCACTGCATCACATACAGGAATGCTACTGTAATGGAAATCACAACATGGGCTCAGGAATACTTCCAGAAAACATTGTCGGTGAACACAATCCACCGTGCCATTAGCCGTTGCCGGCTAAAACTCTATAGGTCAAAAAAGAAGCCATATCTAAACATGATCCAGAAGCACAGGCGTTTTCTCTGGGCCAAGGCTCATTTAAAATGGACTGTGGCAAAGGGGAAAACTGTTCTGTGGTCAGATGAATCAAAATTTGAAATTCTTTTTGGAAAACTGGGATGCCATGTCATCTGGACTAAAAAGGAAAAGGACAACCCAAGTTGTTCTCAGCGCTCAGTTCAGAAGCCTGCATCTCTGATGGTATGGGGTTGCATGAGTGCGTTTGGCATGGGCAGCTTACACATCTGGAAAGGCACCATCAATGCTGAAAGGTATATCCAAGTTCTAGAACAACATATGCTCCCATCCAGACGTCGTCTCTTTCAGGGAAGACCTTGCATTTTCCAACATGACAATGCCAGACCACATACTGCATCAATTACAACATCATGGCTGCGTAGAAGAAGGATCCGGGTACTGAAATGGCCAGCCTGCAGTCCAGATCTTTCACCCATAGAAAACATTTGGAGCATCATAAAGAGGAAGATGCGACAAAGAAGACCTAAGACAGTTGAGCAACTAGAAGCCTGTATTAGACAAGAATGGGACAACATTCCTATTCCTAAACTTGAGCAACTTGTCTCCTCAGTCCCCAGACGTTTGCAGACTGTTATAAAAAGAAGAGGGGATGCCACACAGTGGGAAACATGACCTTGTCCCAACTTTTTTGAGATGTGCTGATGCCATGAAAAAACGGCCAGTTAAAATCAACTTATTTTTCCCTTCAAATTATAAATGTTCTTAGTTTAAACATTTGATATGTAATCTATGTTGTATTCTGAATAAAATATTGAAATTTTAAACTTCCACATCATTGCATTCTGTTTTTATTCACAATTTGTACAGTGTCCCAACTTTTTTGGAATCGGGTTTGTACAACCTCACAACAACACACAGCATATGTCTGCCATAAAGAGTCAAAAATGTTGAGTTTTCTCATTCAAGAGATTCATGGGAACCAAACTGAAAAGAACAAAAGCTAGAGCTCTTTCAGGGGCAACACACTTCACTGAAGTGACAACAGTTAAACAAATACTCAACAGCCTCTTTTTTTCATCCTATTCTTCCTTATAAGCAATCCACATCCTGCTTTATGTGCAGCTCTTTTGTTATGCCAACATGATTTTGGGGTTTTATTCTCTGCAGAACAGCAGTGAAGTGCTGTAAATATTTGATGTGGACTCACTTTGCCAACAGCTGAGAGGGAAGAGGAGAGGAGATAAAGTATCTGATTGTCCTGAGGCAGAATCGGTCTGTTTGGATGTCAATGTGTCAATACGGTTAACTGACCTGCAGCACAATGCAGAGTAACCAGCCCTTGTAAGCATTGCATTGTTTCTGGGCTCTCTACATGACACACACAGCTAAATTTTTATGAAATATTAACATTTACACAGAATTTGAGTAGACTACTTATTGCCTTTGTAAAATAGCTTGTCCTCTTTTCACTTTCTTACAGATTTCCTGATTTCTGGCAAAAGAACACTGGATTCTGCGGTGCTGTATAGCTTAAGGTATTGTTCATCATTGTACAAGAATTAATATCGGTTAGGTCAAGATATGGCATTATGCATCTGACATCACAATAATGAAGACAGATTTAAAAATTACATAATTTTCCTTTAGGGTGAACAAATGTAAAACAGACTCTCGATGTAGCACTGATAAAAGCTTTTTACTCTCAGCACAACAAATAATCAAAAATATTTTATGTAACTTCTATGTGACAATGATAAAACACATGCTCCATTTTTCAATGTTTTCATTTTTTTCCCAGGTTAACTGGGACAGATCAGAAACAGTGGGACAGTGATTCCATATTGATAAAGCAAATGTGTTTACTGCAAATTAAACACTACAATGACATTTAAAGTAATTGTATTCCATGAAAACCGAAGCAAATTTTGTCAAATTAGGTCGATGCCCTTAAAAGGTAACTCATAGGCCATTCATTTTTCTATGTACCAGTCTAGATCAGTTAGATATAAAACCTTGACAATGTGCATACTTAAAAGGCAATCAACTATGACAATTATTTGTCCCACTTTACCTGATGGCCCGCTAGCTAAACCAGTTAACAACACCAGTTACCAGCTAAAACACCCATTTAAAACAACAACAACAAAAGCGACTAAACTTTACAGCCGAGTTAATGTGCATGCAGATCAAAATCGTGTTAAATTAACTGAATTTTAAAAATCAAGTTAAAAAGGTTACTCATGTCTCTTAACCAGCAGAATTTACATGAACTGTAAGCACTGCATATTCAATAAGATATAATTTAATCTCTTCTCGTGTGGAGGATGTGTGTGGGGGGTGTGTGTTGGTACTGGCTTGCAGTCATGGTTAAAAAAAAAAAAAAAGCCTTTTAAACACAATCATCCAGTCTCAGTGACAAACAGTCTTTAAATACAAAAGGAACTTATTCATAAACTCGATCCAACTGACATTACACAAACCGCCAACATACAAATATGGTACTACATAGGCTACATTGAAAAAACCGCGAATGCTTTTTCAGTTCTTCTCGGTGTGAAGGCAATTTAGAAACAACGCAATGAAATGAACACGTTACAGTTAATACCAATGCAAACACACAATTCTGCTCAAGTGCAAAGACCAGAGAGCGACGTAATGCTTCAACGAGGAAATCTCTGCTAAATAGACATCGCGCGACAACCTGTATGAGTGTCTCAAAATAACACCAAAAGACTGAACACTGACTTTTAAAAAGATTTCTATAATATCTCCGAGTTACATCACAGGCGGCGGCACTCTCCCAAATGGAGAAGTGAAACCACCGGATTTCCTCAATGAAGCGACGGGCACCTGCCGGTTCTCTCGCACTATAGTGAAAGAAACCATCAAATAGCGACGCGAGTTGATCAGGGAGTCGCCAGTGCGGGAGCTGTTCTTTCAGCACCACAATCACTTCACTCCACACTACAACCCACAAACTTTACCACTAGCGACCCAACACAGAAAAACACTCAACGCCACAACCAGCGGGAAAACACTCGAACTGAACCACTGCACGCACAGAAGCGCGCGGGGGTTTGAAAAGAGAAGAGAGTTTGAGCGAGCGGTATTGGCCTACTTACCATCTATCGCCATGATGTTCTGGTCTGGACTGAACCATGGCGCGCGCTTAAGACGGGGTGGGCTCGACCGCTCCAGTGCGCAGGGGGAGGAGAGGGGGCCGCGCATTAAATGGTACATTCTGGAATGATGAAAAGTCTATGCTGGGTTCCTGCTGTGCCCCTTAGCAGGATGCTGATTAGCGGTTGTCAAATAATAATGCTTAATGGTAGGATGAATTAGAAGACAGCAGTCGAAAACCCAAATTATGCCGGAAATTGACTAACGGAAATGTCAGTGAAGTAAATATGATTTCGATCAATCGAATTTATGTCAATGATTGCCTTATGTAAACGAGTAAATGGTGGAATATTATACAAGGTACAGCAAGAGATTTATTTCGTTATATTCTTTACGTTTTCTGCTGGTTAATTGTGAGTGTAAGAGCAAACAGGCTATCAAAAATATCCCATGACATTAGCTAGGCTGCTCCTATAATGTATTATAAACAGAAAAATATATATGTTTGAATTGAACATTTATGGAGCAGCAGTTTTTGTGTGAAAATAAATCATAAAAGTGGTTTATTTTATTTAAAAATCTTAATGTATGAGACACATGGGGTAAAGGGCACACAGTATTAATACAAAAACTTTCGCTAAAATAATATGTTTTTAATAATGTCTAAATTAATACTTGTTCAAAACAATCACTTTAGCAAAGTTTGAACTATCTTCTGTTTATTTTGATGAATAAAATAACTCATTTTTGATCGATAAATATGCTGTCATTAAATTGTTAATATAGAAATATATGTGAAAAATATAGAAACAAAATTATTTAAAAAGTAAAGATTCTGAAAGCATTGAAGGAGATCCCATAATAATTTAATATAGATTTACAGTAGTAACAAATGATATTTTATTATATGATATGATTAATATCACATTTTTAAATATGATAGTTTCATTATAAATATGATTATTATATCTAAAGTGGACACCCAACTTAATATATGATACTTACAATCTGAATCTAACCATGTCATGTCAGCAAATGTTAAAGTCAGCGGCTGTTTATTATCATGTTAAATATGGGGACTTTAGCCCCAGTACCATACTTTTATATATTCTTCCATTATTGTAAAACTGTTGCTTTAATTACCTTGAACAAAACTGACAAACATTAACAAGACCTTTGTTTCAAAATATATTCAATCATTTTAGCGATTCTTATTTGCTTCTTAAATCTACAACATTTTTTAAAACATAAAATATTAGATCAATTGAGCGCAGAATCCACTTTGCGCTGCTGCCTGTGATCGCGTCAAAGATCAGACAAATTTCCATGTGCATCTTGAAAAGCGGATGTTTTGCAAAGTGCTGAGGCAAGTTTTTGTTCCATCTAGTGGTTTAGAGGAAAAATCTAATCAAAGGAGCCTTTTACCCCGTAGAGCCTTTAGCCCCGTTGTACCCTTTTATACTACGGCTCTTTGAAATACTTGATTGTGATTTGTTAATTCACAGTATTTAGCGAAATATTATTGTAATATTTCTTAATAATAATCACTGGCCATGGAAAGAATGTATAACAACTCAGATCATTGAAACACACTACTCACTCACATTTGAAAAACTATTTTACATATCCATCCATTAATAGCTGTGTATTAATAGGGATAAAATGTAGTCAGTATATCATATAGTTTTGGACAGGACATACTCTGATTCTAGTACTATATTAACTTTCTGCTTTTAGCACATAGCAAATATATATTGCAACAAATATTAGCAATGATGGTTTTTATTCAATATTTCTACCAGCTCCCCTGAGCTTTTAAAAAATTCATAGCCAAACAGCAGGCATCTCGTCTAATGACATTGACCTTTAGAAATATGGCAAGCCGTTTTGACTTTTATTCATTCACGGGATAGGAATTCTTGATATCATCAATTCAATTTTCACTAGTTAAAATGCTAGTTCTTGATATCAACAATTCAATTTCAACTATTAAAAACTCTGATTCTTAATATCAGTAATTGTATTTTCACTAGTGAAATGTCACCATACACTAAGACTGAAGAGCTGGTGTGTATAGTTTGGGCTGATACCCTGAGTGCTATGGCCCCTCACAATATATGAGGTCCCTATCTCAGTGGAGGAGGGGGAGAAAAGAAGGGTCACACATTACATTAAGAAGTGGATGTAAAAACAACCGAAGTTGGGTTGAAAATGGACTAACCCAGCAATTGGGTTGTTTTAACCCAGTGTTTGGGTTGTTGTAACCCAGCGATAGGGTTGTCTTAAGCAAACATTTAACCCAACTGTTGGGTTAAAATGACACATTCACTAGGTTAAAACAACCCAATTGCTGGGTTAGTCCATTTTCAACCCAACTTGGGTTGTTTTTAACCCAGTATATTTTTAGAGTGTAGGCTGCCATTCAAATTCAATTGTTGATATCAACAATCAATTGCCACTAGTGGCAATGTTAATTTCTGAAAAAGCCTAAAAATGCCATTTTAGATATCTGAAATGATATTGATATCAACAATTGAATTCTTGACACCAGCAATTGAATTTGAATGGCAGCCTATGGTGACATTTCACTAGTGAAAATACAATTACTGATATCAAGAATTAGAGTTTTTACTAGTTGAAATTGAATTGTTGATATCAAGAATCAGCATTTTAACTAGTAAAAACTGAATTGTTGATATCAAGAATCCATATCCTGTGAATGAATAAAAGTCAAAAAGGCTTGCCATATTAGAAAGCATCTGCATTCAAAAGCAATTAAATGCACAGCTTTTTATATTCTGTCAAAAGGCTCTATATTGTTGCACATCATTTAAAAAAAAAAAATAAAATATTTTAGCACCTAATATGATTATATAATCATGTCCAATTTGTGAGACATTGTTCAACACTGATAATTACATTATTTGTTGTAAACTGGGCTTTCTCTGTCTTCGCTTTTTACTCTGTTCTGAGAGAAGTGCTTTTGTATTTCCTGTCAACTGGGATGTCATTAGATTTCTGTAAGTACCGGAAGCCATTCAGAGCACTTACAGAGAAACGATGAAAGAGAAGAAACACATTTGGGAAATCAGCTTTGTCCTTTCAGAGGAAAACACAGTGTGTCTGAAACAAGGACTTCATTAGATGTGAACCTGACAGTATTGGCACTGTTATCATAATCCCATCCGGTTACCTTAAAAGTCGCCATGGTTACCCGCTGTTGCCATGTGCCCATTGTTCTGGTTAAAAACACAAGCACGTGCCATCATGCTAGAAATAACAGTACCCCATCAGTCTCTCTCCATCTATACCATAATTTCATATATTTCTTTTTGAATCTGCTCATTACACCCCTCAGTCTTTGCTTTCCATTTTACATTTAATACCAGCCTAAAAATAGAAACAAAAACATTTTCAGGGTTAACTGGAGCCGGGGACTGAGGTTTAATGATGTGTATGAGGTCATCTACTCTAATTCGCAAAGCTATAACATCACAGAAACGTCACGGACAATTAAGAGACACAGAAATGACTAAATAATTCTGATCCCTCTTTCTCTCTGGGTGTAAATTGGAATAATGAGTTTTGACTGCTCACATCTCACATAATATTTATTCTCCATTTGGCTGTTAATAATTGATGGAACAAATGCAAGGACACAAACCCCTCCACCAGTTAACTGCAAAATAGACAATGATCCCAACGCATAAATCAATGGAAACAAACACTTTATCATGAAAGATGTTCTTGCCATTATTTTGAGTATCTTAACAAATTCTTGAACAAACACAAGAAAGTAGGAACATGATAAATATATAATTTTAAACCCATAGTTAAAATAATTTATTAAAGTAATTACAAATGTATTAAATTTGGGTCTCCAGCCAGTTTAAATCCCATCTGGCTAGCACACTTCCCATAATGTTTATGCATTAGGTCAGTAGGCGGTCTTTTGCGGCTGTTCGAACACATTACACAAGCGTTTACGCTATGAAAGCAATCCGGTCGAATGCGTTTTTGACTACCTCTGGAAGTGGTGGAAAATGGACAAGCTCAAAACGTTTTAGACCTTGTTTACACCTGTGTTTAGCATTGTGCACTTGTGATCCGATCGACCAAAACGCTTCTTAATACCAGGTGTAAAGAGTTTGAATGACATGAGGGTGAGTAAATGAAAAATAGAAAGAATTTTCATTTTTGGGCAAACTATAACCAAAATATGAAATTATTGTTTTTAATGAAAATATACTCTAAATAAGAACCTAAAACTGCCAGTAGGTGGCTGTAAATTTCTAAAAGAGTAAGTCATTGAGTCATTCATTCAAATGGCTGATTTATTTCAGGAATGAAGTAGAAGGTGTGTTTGATTTGTGCAGCTAGAGCAATTCGAATGCATATACTTTGACGCAGGGTTGGCCCTGACCAATCGTTACAAATGGGCCATTGCATCACCTGATTGATTCGGAAAATGAAAGAAGTGAAACACTACTGTGTGTTGCTTGCAGACTCACAACAGTTTTGCTCTGGCTTTATAGGTATTATTTCATTGAAAAAACTGAGCAAAAACAGACAACATTGCATGTAAAATATATCACGATATTAACTTCTTATTTTTTGAACTGTTGTTTGCACTCGTGCTATTAGAGATTTAAAAAAAAAAAAAAGGTAGGGATCCTAATGCTGAAGGAAAAGGATGCGATGAAGATCAGTCAGTTTAAACCAATCTCTCTGCTGAATGTGGAAGGTAACATCTTCTTTGGTGTCACTGCAAGGTGTCTGAATACATGCAGAGGAACAGGTACATTGATCTTTACAGAAGGTGGGGATATCGGGGTTCTCAGGATGCCTAGAGCATACAAGCATGATCTGCCAATAGATCAAATTGGCGAAAACAGGATAGAAAGATCTCCATGTAGTCTTTTTGGACCTTGCCAGTGCCCTTGGTTCAGTGCCTTATGATCTTCTCTGGGTTGCCTTCAGTTTCTTCCACATTCCAGATACCATCACAGGCCTGGTAAAAGCGTACTTCCAAGATGTGCAGTTTTTTACCAACTAAAGATTTTACTACCACTTAGCAGCACCTGGAAAGTAGGTATATAATGGCGGGATGCACAATTTCACCTTTGGCATTCACCATGGCCATGAGGTTATAATACGAGCCTCAGAATGTGTTCTGGGAGGCCAGCGGTTGGATGATGGGCGGCGCATTTCTCCTCTCAGAGCTTTTATGGATGACATCTCAACTCTTACTACCACTGTTCCATCTCTATTATCAAAGGGGTTTAAGACTTAGTTTAAGACTTAAGACTTCGGGGTGACCTAATTCTAACAGTTTCTGAGCAGCCAGTTAAAAGTCTTGGAAGGTGGTATGATTCAAGCCTGAAGGACAAAGGCTGCAGAAGGAGATCCGCAGTGGTTTACAACCTGTTGAGAACACTCAACAGCCTGGAAGACTGAAGAGCTGGTGTGTATAGTTTGGGCTGATACCCTGAGTGCTATGGCCCCTCACAATATATGAGGTCCCTATCTCAGTGGAGGAGGTGGAGGAAAGAAGGGTCACACATTACATTAAGAAGTGGATTGGAGTTCCACAGTGCTTGACCAACATATATCTGGGGATGGGGTCCTCAAACTGCCTTTTACCAGTCTGACAGAGGAATTAAAGTGTGTGAAAGTAAGAGTACAGATGGCATTGAAGGAATCCAGAGATGGGCTAGTAAACAGCAACACACTAACCCTGACAGCTGGGCGCAAGTAAGGACCAGCCAAAGCAGTGTAGGGTGGGCAATGGCGGTGCTGTAACATGAAGAAGAAGGTTAGATTTGTGGGTGATGGAAGCAAGTCAGTTGAGCTTTACCATCAGTGATACATACAATGTTCCTTCCAACACTGGCCAATCTTTATCAGTGGCTGGGCGAAGACCCAGAGTGTGACCTTTGTTGATTGCCAGTTTCCCTCAAACAAAAACTCACAGCTCATAATACTCAAAATACTGCAAATTTGCGCCTTCATTCCTGACACTTTGGACCCTCTTCAGTTTGCCTATCGTCCCAATAGATCGACTGAAGATGCCATCTCTCATGTCCTCCACTCCTCCCTCACTCACATCGACAGCAAAAGTGGGAACTACGTAAGGCTGCTATTTATTGACTATAGCTCAGCCTTTAACACCATAGTTCCCACCAAGCTAACCTCCAAACTCCTGGATCTCGGCCTGAATCCTTCTCTCTGCCACTGGATTGAGGACTTCCTCACTGGCAGGCCTCAGGTGGTGAGAATAGGCCAGTCCACCTCCACCTCCATCACCCTGAGTGTGGGAGCTCCACAGGGCTGTGTCCTGAGCCCCTGCTCTACTCTCTCTACACGCATGACTGTTTGTCCACACACAGCTCCACCTCTATCATCAAATTTGCTGATGATACTGTTGTCCTGGGCCTCATTTCCAACAACAATGAGGCGGCATACTTGGACGAGGTGGAGCATCTAACATCATGGTGCCAGGACAACTGTCTCTCTCTGAATGTTGGCAAGACCAAAGAAATGATTGTGGACTTCAGGAAGAGACAGCAACGGACATACTCCCCCTCATGATCAGCGGGTCACCAGTAGAGAGAGTGAGCAGCTTCAAGTACCTGGGAGTAAACATCTCCGAGGACCTGACCTGGACTGCTCACATTCAGACACAGGTGAAAAAGCCAGGCAAAGACTGTACCACCTGCGCCAGCTGAGGAAATTCAGGGTTTCACCAGCTATCCTGAAAACTTTCTATTTAGGGGCGATAGAAAGTGTTTTAACTCAGTGCATCACAGCGTGGTATGGGAACAGCACCAGTCATGACCGCAAAGCCCTGCAAAGAGTTGTGCGCTTATCCGAGCGTATCTCAGGGTCAGCTCTCCCGTCTCTGCAGGACGTCTACACCAAACGCTGCAAAGGTAGAGCTACCAAGATCATCAAGGACTCTAATCACCCTGCAAACCCTCATTTCACGCTGCTACCATCTGGTAAGCGCTTCCGAAGCCTGATGGCCAAAACTGAGAGACTCAGGAGGAGCTTCTTCCCCAGGCCATCAGACTCCTGAACTTAACATCACGTGACTTCACGCCAGGATAAACATCGATACACTGACATTGCACTGCACTTTCTGTTCTCGTTGTTACTGTGTAACAACCTGTCATAAACCTGTTTGCACATTATACTCTTTATACATTTGTTAACCACATATTTATAAGTCTACAGTTTACTCACTGCAAAGTCTACTTCAATTATTTTATTCCACTTTATCCTTATTTGTTACCTTTTTTCTCTTGACTTGATTATTTATAATTCTACAGATATAGACATATATATATATATATAGATAGTACTTTTTTATATCCTATTTCTATTATAATCTCCTCCTTGTGTTTTTAACTGTGAATTTGCACTGTCCATGGAGCGGACCTGTTTACATTTCACTGCCGGTTGTATATTCTGTATATAACTGTGTATGTGACAAATAAAACTCTTGAATCTTGAATGAAAGGTGAGTCTCACACAGAAACGGTATACTTGGTGGCTCCACCAAGTTCTTATAAGAGCCTCGCCTCCATCCATTCAGGAAAGTAAACAAAATACTGCAAATTTCCTTCCACCTGAAGTCTAACCAGCTCTACTTAGCCTGTGACTGAAAGATGCTGGTTGACAAGGGCAAACAGCTGATATTTCCTTTAGAGATTGTCAATACCACCTTAAGGCCTGACTTGGTGCTCTGGTCCTCATCACTCAAGAAGGTGTACATTGCTGAACTTACTGTATCTGCAAGGCTCTGCATGACAGCTGGAGCGCTGAAGTGTACCCTGTGGAGGTAGGATTTAGAGACTTCGTGACAGCAACGACCACCAGACTTTTCAGAGACCTGGAGTTTCAGCCTTGAAACCAAAGCCGTGTAGGAGGTATCAGAAAAAAGTAACTAGTGGCTATGGATGAAAAAGCAAGATCCTATCTGGGCCCCAAAGTAACTAGCATGGAAGGAAACGAAGGGGGATGATTCTGGGACACCAAAATCTGTTGTTGAGCCCTCTGGAGGCATCATGGGCTCATCAATGAAAAGTCAAAGAAGCAGGGTGTCCGTGTATGTTTGAACACGATATTAATATATCTAGCATCCATTATTATTATTTATTTATACATCTGTTGATAAAAGTAATTTTATAAAGAATATACATCTCATTGTATATACAAATACATTTTAGAAAGGAAAATGTTAGCAATCTGTTTTACAGTTAATGAAAAGAGGCTGCATTTGTTCAGGGCTTGTAAAACTTGCAAAAATTTTTGAGAGAAACCTTAAATGCATCTGTCTTTTTTGTGCATTAAGGAATTGCCAAGCTGGATGCAGATTGCCATCAAGATCTATATTAGTCTAGCAGTTGGTGTGAGAGGTCATCAGACTGGGTGGTTTGGATGTCTGGGCAGAATTTTGTCCATCAATAATTGACCTCCTTTTCCTCCCTTGCCATCTCCTTAGGTTTGTTTTGTGTGTGGTTATTTTTGGATTCTGAGTTGAGAGCCTCTTCCAAATGGCTGTGCTCATCAGTCTCATCTGTGTTGTCATAGAAACACTCAGACACCTATTAACCCTTTCAGTTTCAGGAAGAGATGAAGAGAAAGATTGATCTGACTTCAGACAAATCAATACAGCTCTCTGGTCTGTTCTCTGGGAGAGATGAAGGAAACAGCTAGTATCTTTTCTTAAATTAATTTCCATGTATATCAACCTTCTATATATTTTTAACAGTAAGAAAAATCGGATCTGTGCTTTGTTTTTTGTTTTTTTGGGAACAGAACCCAGGGCTTGTAAACGGGAAGGGATATGCCACCTAACCATGTCCGTTTCTGTCAGCGAGATGAGTTACTTGAGTTCTTCTGGGAAAACGAGAAGACAGAACTGTGTTTTAGAGACATACACTCCCCAGCCAGTCAGCTTCAATTTGGAGGCCTTTCTGACGGAGAGAACCGTAAGTGACTATCAATTTACCCAGAAGCTGTAAACATCACCAGATCTTACATGTCAAATTATCAAGAAAGCAAGAAATAGTACATTATTTATGCAGATTAGCTTAATAACAGTCAATAACAGAAATTCTTTCCAGTATCTTACTGAAAGCATTCAATTTTAATAATTGGCAAACACATCATCATGCACCAACATAAATTAGAAAGCTTTTTAAACTACTCATGACCACCTTTACTAGAATTTATCACATTCTATTGCTATTTATTGTGTTAAATTGTGACTAATTGACTAAAACTATAATAGCATAGATAATCTGTTATGGGAATAGATTTTTTTCACTGAAGATTTATATTAGATACAACTGTGGAATATTTTAGCTATAGTTTCTAAATGTGTAGGCTGCTATTTTTCATTAAAAATGCTCTAAAAACAGTTAACATAAGCATGGTAATGAGGAGCCAACAATGGCCTTACCTCTAATTATATCATTATTGTAAAAAAAAAATAAAAAAAAATGCTATAGTTAAACTACAATAACTAGTGTATGTTAGTTTTACATAAGGCCAAGTACAAGTTAGAATCAAGAGGACCTTCTTGAATTATTGACTAAACAATTGGTTATGATATCAATGCATGTGTGGATGATACAAAAGACCATTTTGCAAAAAAGAAACCCATGAGAGAGCGTGCCCCGGGACCCCGCTAAACGGTTCACACTTCAACCCCCCAATATTCAAACCAAAATACACCCTTGGATGTGCACGGATAAATCAGGTGATTTTAATATACATTTCTATTGTCTTGCTTCCGTTTTAGTTGTAGTTATTTTAGTGCGTCAACTTTTAAGTTTTTAATCATATATTTTATTATATTTCAGCTTTATTTCTATTAATGAAACATATTTTTAGTTTTAGTTAACAATACCAACACTGGTTTGGAACGAGTATAGTCAGACAAGCTGAGTGATATAAACGGTGAAAGATTTGAGTGCTCTTGGAACACCGCTAGCTAGGCCAATCAGATTTGAGGACCAGAACTAACTGTTGTATAATGCAAAATGCAACATGATTAAACACTCCAGTCTAAGTGCAGGTAAAAGAAAAGGTGCTCCTGATATCTGCTACCACCTGATGGGCAGAGCTCCAAACACAGGTCAGAGCTTTCACTCTCTCATGACACACACACACGAGTCATGATGGGAGCACAGAGGAGTTTCCAAGGCAACAGACTACCCACACTACAATAAACACAAGAAAGACTGGACACACAGGAGAAAGAGAAAGATGACGTTTCACACAGATGGAGAACAAGCGTGTGCATAATTGAGAAAAAGGTCACCTTCACTGGTCAGGTCTGTTGTCACAAGTCATCTATTCCTTCTCGCACAATCGGACTGATTGGAATTATAGATGCAAACACATTTAAAGCTATTGTTAAGATTCAA
Organism: Paracanthobrama guichenoti; assembly: GCA_018749465.1. NCBI lineage: Eukaryota > Metazoa > Chordata > Actinopteri > Cypriniformes > Gobionidae > Paracanthobrama > Paracanthobrama guichenoti. The sequence continues at coordinate 24,875,555 of CM031955.1, read as the reverse complement.
AATATGATTGAAATGTCGAGAGGAATAAAACTCTGATTTGATGTGATTACATGGAAATCTTTTTATAAAAAAACACCCATGAACAATCCCAAAAAAACTCCTAACAATGGGGGTTCAGAAGCAGAGGTGGGCACATACACGCCAGACTTACAAAGATGTGCACACTTCTTCCATGTTTGCATGCAGCAATACACTGTTTTAGCTAAAGCACCTAAAACACTGGGTTTACCGTTTAATATTTCATAACATACTGCTCAGTGAAAAAGCTACAGAGTACTTCCTCGCATCCATTCAACAACACAGGGTTTATTTTGATAGTTTCTCTGATTCTGTAGTTGTGATACAGAGGATATTAATATGCAAGCTCAGCTGAAATGTTTTCACTGTGAGAGAGGTTAGAGGTCAGCATATGAATCCCAATGGAGTTTTGAGAGGATTTAGAAAGCATCACAGCAGGATTGTGTGTTCAGGGGGAAAAAAAGCTGGGAGATTTGTAGGATGGATCAATGGTTTTGTTTGATACAGTCAGATACTGACCTTAACCAAACAACTCACACACTCATTCATTTATTATTAATGACGTGAGTGTATACGTGTGGCAGCTACAGAGAGAAAGAGTGCACATCTGTGAGAGAGAGAGAGAAAGTGTGTGTGTTTGTGCCAAACAGCTGCTCCATTTTTCAAATGAAGAGAAAGAGAAACAGAGCAATAGCTAAGTAAAGAAAGCAGAAACACAAGAATACATCTGATCACTAGGGTGTTAGAACATTTGACAACCAAACTGCCACATCGGGAGGTAATTAGATGAATCAATCGTTTCCAGCGTGATCATTTGAGGTGAACTCATGCTTATGTCATTTAACAAAGCCACAATAAAAAGCTGATTATATATATAAATATATATTTGCATTATATTTATATATGATATTGTGTGTTTGCTACACTCAACAGTGAAGCTCAATTTTCAGATACATTGCACTAATTTTCATTTTAAGCATTTCTTTCTGCTGATCAGTAGTTTTTTAGTGGCCCACCAACTACAAGCAGTAGCATTTACTAATAATTAACAATAATAATAATACGTTTACAGTATCGTCTGGGGTCTGTAAGATTTTTTTTTTTTTTTGAACAGTTTCTTATGCTCACCAAGTCTGCATTCACAAATGTTATTACAATTTCAAATATTACAATTTAAACTGTTTTATATTTGAATGTGCTTTAAAATGTAACTTATTTCCGTGATGTTAAATTGCTCCATTATTCCAGTCATATTGAACACAGCTGTGCTGCTAAATATTTTTGAAGAAACAGTGAAACAGCATTTTTTTTTTTAATTACTGTCACCAAACTTTTTATATTTTAAATATTTAATAAACTTTAAATGCAACTCCATGAAATAAATTCATAAAAATGGAAAAATGTTAATGCATACAGTCTGAAACCTTATTTAACATTTTATAATGTACAATCACTATTTAATATATTGGCAACATATCAGCCGATGCTGGCATTTTTTTGTTGTTTTTTGTCAGTATCGGCTGATATTTGATATTTAATTGTTTTCCCCATTTAAAAATGTTGATGATATTTTCCATTCTTTAGAACTAACTTTAAATGAGATTTAATCCTAATATCTCTTGAAGAGCATGTCAGCACGAGTTCCTTGGCACACTTCACAACATTCAATAAACCAAAATTTTAGTTCTTGGATGTTAAGACGTGATCAAAGGAAGACTATGACAGCACTTTTCTGACAGGACAGGTGACACTTCAACAAGTCTGAACCTCTGCCTGAAGCCATACTTATTGAGTCCTGTAAACCTTTTGGGAAACACACACACTGGAGCCAATGGTCTGGGCTATATATATATATATATATATAAAAAAAATAACAAAAAAAACACAAAAGAGCATGAGAACAACATTACATACAGTCTGATGACTGAATTTTAGGGGAATTGAAGGAAAACATCTTTGTACATTACCGAAAACACTGATTATGTTCTTTCTCTGAAAGGTAAAAAAAGGTCACATTAAATTTTCACAGTCCCCCTTCATGTGTTTTTCTCCTCCCCTGTGATGAAAAGGTGCACTGGTTTTTTGGACTGGAGCATCTGAGCGGCGCGGTCGGCCCCGGCGATGGCAGCCAGTCGGTGCATGTCATAACGGGAGTACAGGGCTGTGCAGGTGAAGCTGACAGAACCACCCTCTATGACACCAGCCTGAAGCATATTACACACTTCACTGTAGAAGTGAGGGTATGTGGGCAACCCGTAGAAGATCAGGTTATGGATGCCCTTGATAGTGTACCTGAGAGAAAGATAGAAAGATAAAAAAAAGAAAAAAAGTCAGTAAACAAATATTGTGAAATATAAATATTACAATCCTTCAAAATGCAATTTCAGGGTTCCCACTCTTTTTCAATGATCATTTTCAATTTTATTACGATGGGAATAAAAGACAAGGATCAATGCCAAATACTGATCTTTAAGTCTTTAAAAGGTGTACAGTTTACTGCCATGACTTAACTATAAAATAATTTTTTAATATGAGCTCTTAATCATACATTATGACTTTGGAAGCTTGTTTTCGCCACAGAATAAAAAGAAAAAGTAAAAGTAATTGCGCTATTCTCACTTTTTCCTCGCAATTGCAAGTTTACATAATTGTGATAAACTCGCAATTCTGGAAAAAAAACGTTTTTCCCCCTCAGAACTCATTTGATCAAAATTATGTGATTAGGTAGCTGCTTACCAGTTAACATTCACTGCATACATTTAAGCAGCTAATAACATCCGCTAGCTGCTGCAGGTGGCAACACAAGACTAAACATTATCATTCAAAATACTACTCTCACGAGTCAAAACTCAGCACTCCTGAACATCGCACTTCCTGCAACTAGCGGTAATTGTTTGAGCCAGTGATAAACTATTTACTCAGCTAAAGAAAAACTTTTTTATTATTATTTTTTTTATTATTCCAGGACAACAACAAGATTATCCAGGACATTTGACATTTTCTCTAATTTTCCAGGTTTTCCAGGATGAGTGAGAACCCTGAATTGTTTTCTGTGTTGGCAAAGCTGCTGAAAATTCATTAATATTTTTGTGGAAAGTCTAATTGTTCTATGATGAATTTAAAAAAAGAACAGCGTTTATTTGACATTTTTTGCAACATTATAAATATCTAGCCCTTTTGAACAATTTTTTGTATCCTTGCTAAATAAGAATTAATTTTATTCAACAAAATATCTTACCTCAAAATTTTGAACAATAATGTATATGAAGTATACAAATAATAATACAAACACGCACCTCTTGTAGAAGTGGAATCTCTCAGAGAAGAGCATAAACTGTTTTTCCCCTTTCTGGAAGTAATGTCGTGCTCGGGACACCTCTGATCTCTGTGAGTACTCGCTGACACTAGCGAAACTGATGTCTTCTTTCTTCAGGTAGTTTCGCAGGCGAACAAAATCAAAGTACGAAGGCACATAGATGAAAGTGTGGGACATAACAGAGTCTCTGTACTGGGGCAGGATCTTATCCACAAAGAACTGGAACCTAATGAATCATGGGTAATGTAGTTTCAATATTTGCAAATAATTCTCAAACATCATAGGTCGACCGACAATAAAATGTATGTAATGAAGTGTATCAATACATAATTATAACACTAAGGCCCAGTTTCACAGACAGGGCTTAGATTAAGCTTTAGTTCAATTAGGACATTTAAGTAGCTTTTATAAACAATGATGCATTTAGGACTAGGCTTAAAGCCTTGTCTGTGAAACCGAGGGGCATAGAAGTTCCTCTAAGCAGACTGCAAACTGCTGCCCTCTAGTGCTCAGAATGAAAGACAGCCATCTCTAACCTGGCGTCCTGGTCCACAAAGCTGTCGGAGTGAAACATCTGGAATACATGCGGTAGCTGCACGAGAACCTGACAGATTGAGCCCACCTTTGGAATGGTTTTACTGCACACCTGAGAGAAAGAAGAACATTAGTATCTGTATATTTAAATGTTTATTTAGTCCAGCAATGATGTAAAACAACCCTAAGACCAGAGGCAATCAGATTAGCCTCAAAAATACAAATACTTCAAAATTTGTTTGTGCACCTGGCCTCTGTAGTTGTGACAGTGTTTGGTAAGGATGTTTGTGATCTGAGGCTCTTGTATGGCACTGAACACCAGCGTCTGTCTGTAATAAGCCGCCCAGTTGTTCAGGTTCCACATGCGCACACGAGAGAAATCAACACCGTGAGAGTCCAGCGGCTGCAGATTCAAATGCTTCAACACATGCTGTAACACACACAAAGGATCATAGGAAATTAAGTAGAAGCAAAAAGCTCATTTGACTGCAAATAGAAAACAAACATTTATTATAATTTGTACTTGTTGAACGGACAAGAATTATCAAAATCTAAAATTTAAATGAAAACTAATAAGAACTTTTGGAAAACTTAAACCCACCAGCAAGTGTTCCCAGTTCTGCATGAGGAACACATCCGCCTGATCCACAATCAGAAGTTCGATCGAAGACAGGAAGTCAAAGTCTCTCTTCTTCTCACCGTCGGCACCCAGAACTGTGCGCAGACCCAGTGGAGACGCAATGATGATGTCAGAGGAGTAGAACGGAGAATAGAGACGCATGCTGCGCTTCAGGATAGAAACACCTGCCCACACACAGAGAAAATAAATATAATGCACAATAAAAGGTTAGGTGGAGCAAAGGTAAATAAAGTTAAACTCTTCTTCCTAACTAGCATCAGAGGTTAATAGCGTAAAATATTTGTGTCACCAGGGGAGCTAAAGGGAAACTTTAAACATTGGCTTGATACAGCATTATGTTTAATACAGTACGTTTATTTTTAAGTTGTTTTTCTTAAATTTTTTAAAGGGGAGAAAATCCATTGTGTTTGTATTCCTTGAGGGTATCTCTGCATATTTGGTTACGGTTAAATACTTAAACATTTACATTATAGTTGAAGATTGTCAGTTACTGTACCTATCCTGAAATGGTCATCCACATTTCCAGAAAAGACAGCATGATAGTCGTCAGGTCTGTGCAGGTTAGGTGGCTTTTCACCTGGCTCCTCTCCAAACTCTTCCTTGAATCGCTTCTTGTTACTGACGTCCATCTTCTTGCCTTTGGGCTCTAATAATGTTATAAAGGTCTGGACCACTCGCAGCGCTCCATCTCTGAACGGTACCAGGATCAAAACCTACAAGATGGAGAGTTAATTATAAGAAATCACAGACATATTTGATGAGTGCGTGAACACAATGGCCAATTAGAGGTGTTTATGATTCCACTCAACAGCGCTCAAAGCATCACATTTTTTCAGTACCGACTTGGTACCGAAGTTGGTACTTTTGACAACACACAGGTGGTATAAATCTGACAGTGGTACCTTTGGTCTAGTTAAGCCCTGATCCCGAAAATCCTCATCCACATCTTTAGTTTCCTTCAGCTTGGCATTATTTCTAAGCACACGAGTGTTTGCCTTTAATACGTGGTTCAGCACATGAAGACAGTACGCACTCCGTACTTCCTTAGCCTCCCTCAAAGGGGAGCGGTTTGTAACATACACATCCCTGTAAGTACCTGTAAAAACAAAATATAGGAGAAGATTTAAAAAACCAAAAAAACAGCAAAGTGTAATTTAAAAAATTTGGATTAAATCATTTTAATTTAGCTGAAATTACCCATGATCTTAAGCAATTCTTTCTGCAGCTCTGTGACATCTGTCACAGCGTCTCCTTCAGGTCCGAAGGGCTGGTTTAACAAGCGCCAATTTGCCTCCAGGGTTTTGTGAATGGGTGGAACAGGGGCAGATGAGGGCTGCCCCATGGCTGGGAAACGTTCCAGTGGACACACACATTGCAGAACACCTAGCTTTGGCCACTGGAGGGGGAGAAGGAAGGAAATAACGGTGGCATTTCACAGCTCTTTTTTAAAAATCTGTTCTTTTGAGCGTTGTAGTCAAAGAATCCTGAAGAATTTTTCATGGTTTTCGCAAAAACATTAAGCAACAAAACATTGATAATAATAATAATAATAATATGAAATGTTTCTTGAGCAGCAAATCAGCATATTAGAATGATTTCTGAAAGATCATGTGACACTGAAGACTGGAGTAATGATGCTGGAAATTCAGCTTTGCCACATTTTATATTAAAAAAGAAAACATTTACTTCAAAATGTAATCATATCTTCCAATATTAATGTTTTTACTGTATTTTTGATCCAATAAATGCAACTATGGTGCAAATGAGAGATGTCTTCACACACACACATATATACATACATGAATATATATACACATTCATATATATACACACACACAAATCAAGGAATGTCAAGAAGAGAAGAAAGGGGCAAAAAATAAATAAAAAATAAAAATCAAGGAACAATGTTTTGTATACCTTAACCTGAGTCTTGATCTTTGATCTTTTAGTGAGATTCGTCCCACTTCCTCTTCACTCAGTTCAATCTCCTGGTGCTTCACAAACATGTCTACAACAACCAGAGAGTCACAGAGGCATAGCTGGGTCAAGGTTTTCAACTTGATTCTAAAGTCAAACCATCTTGAGTACTAGACTTACGAGTTTACAAAACAATAAATCCCACATCAACAGCAATTAATTATCTCAGGTTAGGGCTGGACAATAAATCAATATCAATATACATCAAGATATAATTTCTCTCAATAATGGTGATATGATTTTTAAACATCTCCGATATTTTGATTTACATGACAGCATTTCTCACTGACTGAGGTTCAGGGCGCAGCCATCAGAAAGAGCAGAGCTAGAGCACGATTGGCTACTTGCGTAATGACGTACACCACAGACACACAACCAGTGCTCAGCAGTAGTACTTTAAGAGCCAACGCGGCAAGTTTTAGCTACGAGTACCCCTGACCGTAATACAAACGTGACTGAACGAGCTTCCACAAGTAAGGAGAAAGCAGAAGAAATAGTTGATAAGAGAGGAAAGACTAATTCAGTGGCGTGAAAGTGGTTCGGCTATCTAAGATCTGATAATCTTCAGGTTTCAGTGTGCTGCAATGGGTGTAACAATACATCGATGCCAAGCGATATTTGTAGGCTATTTATAGATTAAAGAGGCACATTTGTTTTAACACTCTCCACATTTTCACACAATGTCAGCCTATGTATTATTGCTAACGCATTCATTCTCATTTAAAATTACCTTTCAGAGCTTGTGAAAGACGCTTCACGAAAGTTGATAATTTCCTTGTGTTTAAAGCCTTGCAAAAAGCAGCGCGCACTAATCTCAAACATAGCACAAATAAGCCACTGAATTGAGTCTTTTATTTACTTTTTAAGAGATAAAGGTAGATACATGTCTATGGTTTTGTATACAAGGAGAACAGAGCGCTATGAATCGTTCTTCACACTGAAATTTAAAACTGTTAAAAGAAAGTGCTCAAACTGCTGCGGAGCGCTGCGACTGTGTTGCTTCAAGCGCATCATTCTACACACGGGATGCGCATAAGTGCTTTGTGCCGCTCTGTATTGAGGGTATGCATGTGACGTCATAGTCAGCTGGAGTGACTGCTGTTATGAATCGTGACGAACAGTCCGATTTACACCCCTGGTGCCGACTAGCAGAGGGATTCAACACAACAAATCTGTTCCACCATCTGGTGCAGTTCCACCCGATAGAATATTCTGAGAGTCAGAAGATAAAGATTCTGTTTTCAGCAAATCGGAGCACTTTTCATATTCTTTATCCTGGCTGAAACACTTTTGTTTTAATCTATATTAAGAATAATATAGTTAGTTTAAAGTTAAATAATAAGTTAAATATTAATAAAGTGAGTGAGAGTCTTATGTTTATTTGATGATTTCACATTTCATGTTTGTATGAAGGCTAAATACAAATAAAAGGTGAACATTAATTTATTTGTACCATTTTTATTTCTAAAATATTATATAGTTTAATAGAAGGAGGTTTCATAGAGTTGGCAAATTCATTTTTCAGAAGTTTTTAGGTACAGAAAATCCATTGTGGACGTTTTTTGCCAGTTTTTCAGAGGCTTTTATATAGTTCATATCGATATCTGAATTATATAGTATCGACCGAAATTAAGAGATATATCGTGATATCACCATATCATCCAACCCTATATCAGGTCAGAATTTAAAGAGCTGCACTGATGAATCATGGGAATGTCTCACCTTCCTCCTGTTCCTGCTCTCCAGTGTTTTCCTCTCCTTCTGCAGGCAGGTTGGTCTCCAGACAGAACGCAGCTTCATTCTTCTTATCTGTAAACTCTCCCTCCATCTCTCCTTCTTTATTCTCCTCTATATCTCCATTTGTCTTTTCAGGGTGTTCTTTATCTTGTGAATCGTCAAGTGTTTCATCCTCCTCAGCATCATCACCTTCCTCCTCCTCCTCCTCTCTACTATTCTCTCCTACTTGAGAATGATTTTTAATTACAGGCCATTTGACTCTTTCAAATGAAGTGCCACAATTGATAATAAATATTAATAAAGTTTGAGACTATACCTTCAACCTCCTCTCCGTCATCCTCATCTTCACTTTCTTCATCTTCACTGTTGTCATCAGCACCTTGGATCATGGTTGACAGCAGTTTCTGATAAGCAGACTTCTGCTCTAGATCACTGTCTTCCTCACTGTCAGGTTCAGGGTAATGTGGAGTGTCAGGCTGCTAAGGTGCAGAAATTATTTTAAGTTGATGGTTTGAAACAAAAAAAACACTTTAACAAAAAGACCAGAAGTTCAACCTAAGCAGCAAGCTATTACGTTTGAACCAAGGACAGCTTCCCTTATCTGTGGACAATCTCATTCTAAATACACTTGAGTGTGTTAAAAGTTATGCTATAACGTTACTCTGTGCGTTCGCTTTGTGGCTGGTATGAGACACTTTGCAGTAACCTAGACCGATATTAGAATATTATATTAATAAAAACAGGATGAGTAAATGACTGTTGCTAAATGACATGCAATTAATTTTAAAATATATGATGGAGAAAGCTCTCTCTGATTATGCTGTTAGCCACTTGACAGATTAGTGTTGTCTGAGACATGATACTCTTGGTAAATCAAGAAAACAAGCGATCCAAACAATAAGATTAACAGTGTTGAGCTGTATATAACAACGATCAGTTTTCTGTTTATAAATGTATCCAAACATTTGCTCACCTGTTTAATAAAACACATAATATATAAACTCTCTTTGATGTTTCCATGGTTTCTACAAAACAACTGGAAATCGAGGGTAGCACAGAAATGACGTCAGTGACAAGCGACACAATGACATGGTCCGTAACAACGATTAAAACGTCTGATTTCTCGGGATTTAAAGTCCCAGTGAATCGGAAGTAGCAAGTGAGTTTTCTTCAGTGCTGTGACGTATTTCCAAGTGAAACGGAATATTGAACAGAGGGCAGGGTTTTACTGCAGCGCTCCTCCTCTCCGTCTCTCGCTCATAGCAGACTAACGGTTCAAACCTAAGCCGTCAAACTGACATCATCTGAGAAGGAACGTCTCCAGACCGGAAGTTACTTTTCAGATTTTGATTAAAGATTACCGTGACAAACAATTTTTCTCTGTGTATTAACTTGCACAGATTAATTGTTCACCCTAAGACCTGTAATGTGTGTTAACAAATAGGGTCAATTTTGATTTCATGAGGACTTTAAACATTGTTGGAAACGTTTGGGATAATGTACACAAGTCAACAACACTGTTCTAGTGTTTTTTATATATATATATATATATATATATATATATATATATTTATTTTATTTTCATCAAAAATCTTACATTTTGTGCCTTTAAGATTTACCATATGGTTTTCTTACGTGGATGAAAATGGGCTTCTGTACTTATCAGATCTAGTCAAGCATATTTGAGTCACCCTTTTTTCCTGTATGTAATGTTACTCGTGGTATACATGAATTCAGATTAACAATTTGCTGTGAAATGCTGCATATTGACCTGAGCAGAAGACCTTGCAGGATCAAGTCAGTCACCACTCGAGAAAGAATACTAGTCTATCATTACTTACCAAGCGCACAATCTGAGTCTTCTCCGGTCTATCAACAACACTAAAAGGCGAAACAATGATGGGTATTAGTAATTGTACTACTTGAAGCTAACTTGAATGCTAACTTGTACTGTCTAACGTTACTGTTTTGTGAACAACACATCGCGATCCTTACTTATCGTGAAAAGGGTGTTGTTCTCCAAATTCTTTTAGGTGTTTCTTCTGTTTCTTGGTTAAATTGGCAAGCTCTTGATTTCCTCGCCTTCTTTTGCCCATGTTTCAATTCTGTTCTCCACACGTGTGTAACTCGCGCTTGTGTTTTCTTCACGGATAGTTAGTGTGTCTCTACGCTCTGTCGCCACCTGTTGGCTTGGAATAAAGGTAGCAGCTCGAGAAAGAGACCATATTGCAAATATTCTTTGTTGAATAAAAAAAAAAAAAAAAAAAACATTTTAATTATAGGTTTTATCATTTCTAAAGTGTAATTGCTTCCAGAACCACCGGTTATTGAACACATAGGAATTATAAGACAGGCACTCAGTGGGCCAGATTCAATGATGTTTTTAGCACCTGTCAAAGCAAAAGAATCATGTCATTGGTTTATCTTTCTCCTCATTTTGAGATTTTCTCACTGTTAAGTTAGTAGATGTTCTGCCACAATATGATTAGTGCCTTTAAAATGCTCTATCATTCCCCTAAGAGTCAACGAATCAGACTTTTCCTCCGGCTGTGCGTCACACAGCTTTAACTAATTACAAACACTGCAGGCGTGGAGGAATGGATCTCACCATCCATTCAGGTGCAGCAGACGTATCGGGTGTTCATCAGAATCAGAGCAGAACTGATGTTTGATGTGCGTTAACTCGACTGCAGCCGAAAATATCTTGGCCGGAGCATGTGTAAGAATGTATGTAATTGATTTGATCATTGAAAATTGTTCCATAACATTCAATAGAAACAGATGTGTGGTTACCAAATACGGAGACATTTTTTAAAAGTTATTTATATATTTATTTATTTAATTCTCCCTGAGAGACCCCCCAGCCCCCCAACCCCTCCAAGCCTCTGAGAACATGTGGTCTGTGATTATAAAGCATATTCCCTGCTGGTGATTAGGGTGCCTATGAATAACAGCAGGGCTGGAGGCCAGTGAAAACAAGGGGAGTGAAACAAATGAACCACACACATCTCAGCTCAGGGGTGAGTCATAAACACACCATAGGTTAGAAAAACACAGTTGGGTGCCAGTGTGAAGGCGAGGCGAGTGTCCGTGGCGTGAACACCACCAAAAACACCGTCCCAAAGAGACGAAGCACAGCTGATCTACTGTAGGCCAAGAGTCTCGTGACCACTTTCTGTGATAAAGCTTTGTATGTGCAACAAGAGACAAATTCATCCACTTTAGCTGTTCTGATGTTTGTATTTATTTGCTAAATGTTCCCTTAAATGTACCTCATGTAATGTGATGTGTGTTGAATAGTGGTTTGTACTCAGTACTCAGTCTACTCAATGTGTATTGTTTCTTGAAAATTCTCAATTTGAACTCACTGTGTCAATGATCTGGTTGCAGCAGTTTAAGTAGCGATGAAACGGAAGTAGCAACAGATTTTGTGCGGATGAATTGTTCATATTAAGTTCCAGAACATGCATTTAGAAAATAGGTGAACTTTAACTTTAACTTTGAACTTTAAAATTAAATTTAAGGTAATATTACATTTAAAAAAATAATAATTTTGATAACTAAGCATTGCGCTTATGAGTCATATGATTTATGGTGCCTTCATCGATTTTGAAGATTAAAGTGACATGTGAAGGCCAAGTATGGTAACCAATACTCGGAATTTGTCCTCTGCATTTAACAAATCCAAGTTAGTGCCCACATATATGGAGTATAGTGAGTGCAGTCGACACACACTGCAAACCATGGACACACACACCCAGAGCAGTGGGCAGCCATTTTTTGCTGTTGGGCCAGGGAGCAATTTGGGGTTAGGTGCCTCAGTAATTTCCTGCAGGTATTGAGAATCGAACCCACAACCTTCAGGTTACCAGTCTGACTCTCTAACCATTAGGCCCCACAAAAGCTTCAGTTTCCATTCAGTGTAATTGCTTGCGAAAAAAACAAAACAAAACAAAATGGTAGTAGCTATTCAAAATTTCACCTTGCTCACAGTTTGTAAATCTAATTTTTTTATTTTTTTTCAGAATCAGAATCAGAAAGAGCTTTATTGCCAAGTGTGCTTGCACACACAAGGAATTTGTCTTGGTGCTGAAGCTTCCAGTGCACATATGCAATACAACACAACATGAACACAAATATACAAATATGAAAAATAGTATAAAATAAAAGTATATATATATATATATAAGGTCACAGTTACATTTAAGAATATATTGCACTAGTTTAGAATATATTGCACTAAACAGTCAAAGTATTGCACTTAAAGGCGGCTGGGGGTTGGGGGTTGGGGGTATTCAACTGTTCAAGAGGGAAATGGCCTGTGGGAAGAAACTGTTCCTGTGCCTAGATGTTCTAGTGGCCAGTGATCGGAGTCGCCGTCCTGACGGTAACAGTTCAAACAGGAAGTGTCCAGGGTGAGCGGAGTCTGTGATGATTTTACCTGCCCTCTTCCTCACTCTGGAAGAGTACAGGTCCTGGAGGGCTGGCAGGGTGGCACCAATAATCCTCTCTGCAGTCCGGATTGTACGATGTAGTCTCCTGATGTCAGATTTGGTAGCTGAACTAAACCAGACAGTGATGGATGTGCACAAAACAGACTCAATGACAGCCGAGTAGAACTGGATCAGCAGCTCCTGTGGGGGGTTGAACTTCCTCAGCTGACGAAGGAAGTACAGTCTCTGCTGGGCCTTTTTTACAATGGAGTCAATGTGATTGTCCCACTTCAGGTCCTGAGAGATGGTGGTGCCCAGGAACCTGAATGACTCCACTGCTGCCACTGTGCTGTTCATGATGGTGAGTGGGGGCAGAGCAGGGCTGTTCCTCCTGAAGTCCACTATCATCTCCACCGTTTTGAGCGTGTTGAGCTCAAGGTTGTTATAACTGCACCAGACAGCCAGCCGTTCAACCTCCAGTCTGTAAGCAGACTCATCACCGTTTTGGATGAGGCCGATGACGGTGGTGTCGTCTTCAAATTTTTTGTGGGGGTTGTCATTTTTATTCCTTTAAGCAAAGTTCCTTTCCATAACACTAGAGGGCATTGCTCTTTAATGTAAATCTATTAATTCATTGAGACAGGGATAGCTGCAGGTTGGAGTCATGGGCGTGCCGAAAGGTAGAGGTGTGGCGAAAGGTGAACTGCCACAACTAAAACTAACCCCTAACCCAGGGGTGTCCAGTCCTGCTCCTGGAGGGCCACTGTCCTGCAGAGTTTAGCTTCAACCCCAATAAATCCAATTTAAATTCAACCTCACACCTGAACAAGCTAATCAAGCTCTTACTAGGAATACTAGAAACTTCCAGGCAGGTGTGTTGAGGCAAGTTGGAGCTAAACTCTGCAGGACAGTGGCCATCCAGGACCGAGTTTGGACACCCCTGCCCTAACCCAGCTTTCACGACCAATTATAAAGTCCTTTCTCGATGCCTCTACCTTTCGTCATGTACATTACTCCAACCTGCAGATACACACACTTGCATTCATTTAATAACACTTCTTGCAACAGGAAAGTACCTTTTGTTGGTGAGATGGGAGGATAAAGCAGCATTAATTTTCATTAGAAGTGCAAGAGCAGTGTTCAGAATATTCTCTTCCTGTTCCAAAACTGGCATCAAATGAATTGCATAATTATCGGAACATTCTCAGATTACGATAATTACACACATATATCAATAGCACTTACTTGCCCAAATTGCAGTTAATTGAGCAAATATTTATCCAATTTCCAACTTAATGGAATGGCTTCATTTTTTAAACAGAAAATCTTTATTCTGTTCAGTAAAGGATCCAAAACTCTCAAATCCCGTTGTTGATCATTTGTGTTGACCTGTTGCAGCTGGTTTGCATGTGTTGGAGTCTGATTCCTCTTGAAGTGTTTTCCAGCTTGTTAAAGAAATGAGAGACAAAACTACAGCACTCTGAAAGAAAAATGCAGACGTTTACGGGACTCTTGTTAAATTACCCACATCAAAATGAAACAGCCTTACGCCAATAATTGGCAGCAGAGTTAGTTTTACAGAAACACTCAGCCTGGGGCAGATAGTGGCTTATGTGTTAGCATGGGGCAGATAGTGGACTAAAGATGGAAGGCAGCACAATACATGTGATATGGGCTAGACTAGGGGCCTGACAGCGGCAGACAGGCGATGTAGACGGTAAGCATAGGGTGATATATATAAAATCTTTATGCGTTGTTGTTGTTGGACGTTTGCATTTGTGAAGTAAGTTGGCTGACATGCGTTGAAAAAAGTCACGTTGGGACTGTGCCTAAATGTCCAGCAGACTGAGATCCCACACCTGGGGTTTCAGTAAACAGTGACCTGAACTCAGGGCTAATGCGAATGCTTCTTTAGCAAGACAAAATTTCTAGAGAGAGAGAGAAAGAGAGAGTGAGAGAGAGAGCTTGCATGTCAAGGATGTCCTCAATTGGAATACAAAAAATAAAATGTAAAAACAAAAATGATACTACTTTTACTAGAAGTCTATAGTATGTCCCAAGATAGATTGTTTACAAAAATGTGCTATATCTGGCAAAACCTCATCTATATAATCAGGCATAACATTATGACCAGGTGAAGTGAATAACACTGGTTATCTCTTCATCTCGGCACCTGTTAGTGGGTGGAATATTAGGCAACAAGTGAACATTTTGTCCTCAAAGTTGATGTGTTAGAAGCAGGAAAAATGGGGAAGAGTAAGGATTTGAGCGAGTTTAACAAGGGCCAAATTGTAATGGCTAGACAACTGGGTCAAAGCATCTCCAAAACTGCAGCTCTTGTGGGGTGTTCCCGGTCTGCAGTGGTCAGTATCTATTAAAAGTGGTCCAAGAACCGGCGACAGGGTCATGGGCAGCCAAGGCTCATTGATGCACGTGGGGAGCAAAGGCTGGCCTGTGTGGTCTGATCAAACAGGCGAGCTACTGTAGCTCAGATTTCTTAAGAAGTTAATGCTGGTTCTGATAGAAAGGTGTCAGAATACACAGTACATCGCAGTTTGTTGTGTATGGGCTGCATATCTGCAGACCGGTCAGGGTGTCCATGCTGACCCCTTTCCACCGCCGAAAGCAGCAACAGTGGGCACATGACCATTAGAACTGGACCACGGAGCAATGGAAGAAGGTGGTCTGATCTGATGAATAATGTTTTCTTTTACATTTACATTTACATGGCCATGTGCGTATACGTGTGCATTTCTTACCTGGGGAACACATGGCACCAGGGTGCATATGGGAAGAAGGCAGGCTGGCGGAGGCAGTCTGATGCTTTGGGCAATGTTCTGCTGGGAAACCTTGGGTCCTGCCATCCATGTGGATCTTACTTTATCACATACCACCTACCTAAGCATTGTTGGAGACCATGTACACCCTTCCATGTAAATGGTATTCCCTGGTGGCTTTGGCCTCTTTCAGCAGGATAATGCGACCTGCCACAAAGCAAAAATGGTTCAGGAATGTTCAGGAATTTTTCAGAATCTCAATCCAGTCGAGCATCTGTGGGATGTGCTGAACAAACAAGTCCGATCCATGGAAGCCCCACCTCACAACTTACAGGACTTAAAGGATCTGCTGCTAACATCTTGGTGCCAGATACCACAGCACACCGTCAGGGGTCTAGTGGAATCCATGCCTCGATGGGTCAGGGCTGCTTTGGCAGCAAAAGGCAGCATTAACACAATATTATAATGTCATAATGTTATGCCTGATCGGTGTATATAAAGCCTATAACGTGTGTGTATGTGTGTGTGTGTGTGTGTGTGTGTGTGTGTGTGTGTACATATTTGGCTATAGTTTGGGATAGAATTATCTATATGTTTTTTTTATATTTATGAATAATTATAACTATAATTATAAATAGGTTTATATTAAAACATGTCCCTATTAGATTAAGTTAGCTAAGTAAATTGTGTGTGTGTGTGTGTGTGTGTGTGTGTGCACATTTTATTAAAGTATTTCACCTGGTGGTATTTGTTTAGATAGTCGGTTAACCAGAGATGGAATGTAATCTGTCTAAATGAGTGAAGGATCACAATTATTGCCCACGGCAGCCCGGAACATTCCAAAGACGCCGATGACAACTTTATGATTAGAACTAATTCACTTCTTTGTGTCTGCATGTGTTGCGGCTTTCATACAAATGTTCTGAGACTTTACATTGAATGAATCTCAAGGGCAGGAATGTACCATGGACTGTCCTCAGAGTGATGAAGACGTTAACACGTATACCGTCTCTGGAGCCCACTAGTTCTCATAAAGATATAAACTGAACTCATACTTGCATTTAAAGCAGCACTGAGAATTACAACATCAGTTTATTGTGTTTATTGTTTCACCTGCCAATAAAAAGGATCTTTTTTTTTTAATAATGTTTTCATTTGGATAGTGCCAAATGTTGCAATAACGGACAGACACCTGAATGAGAGAAGCTGCCAACAGGATGGCAAAAAAAAAAAAAAAAAAAAAAAGAAAAAGAAAAGAAAATGCAATTTACCTGCAGAGGCGTGCCTGCCTGTCAGTAAATATGTGCAGACACACAACACACACACCTGTTGTTTGCTGATGAAAAGGGTATTGTCTGGTTTCTGAAAGACAGTGTTGTCTAATGGTTTGTGTTTCCTTGACTCTGTGGAATGAGGCTTGTAGCTTCACCCCACCTTATTACACTACAGTCTTCCTCATTAATCTTCTATCTGAATTCACCTGTTTAAGACAAGTAGAAAAGAATTAGGGGGAAAAGTACTACTCAACAAATTACAAACCAGGTTTTTTATTTTTTGTTAGTGAACCGTCTAAAGCTGTGGTCCTCAACCAAGGTCCGGGGGCCACTAGGGTCCCTTAGCAAACTTCCAAGGGGACCTCAAGATGACCTAAAATGACTTTTTTTGAAAAGTTTTTAAATAAGTTAAAATTTTTTTAAAATTTTTTATTTACCTCCAAACTAATTAAATGAATTTTAATTATGACTATTGTACTTACTGTGAACAATGTAGTCAAAAAGGAGTCAATACTTCATTGTTAGGCTGATTTCTCTAAATTCTGTCAAAACATTTCTGTTTGTTTGAGAATTCCGACCAGCCCAACACAGCAACAGTGACTCAACCAATGGCATGAGTTTAGGGTGGGGCCATCCATTTGATTGACCAATAGCAGAAGGGGTGAGTGTTCGGGAAACTTGTTTGAAAACAATCATTATTTTTGCAGGTCCGTTTGGTGTCGCTAGAGGCCCAGAAATCACATACTTAATCTCTTGCATACACAGTATCGTTTCACTACATCAATATAAACTCTGCTTCTGGTCCCTCTCCTTTCTTTTTTTTTTGGTCCATTCCCTCCTTATTTCTAACTGGTTGAGTAAAAAAATCAACACTCTACCTAAATTCTTCATTTATTTTCTCTGCAGGAACTCTGTCATCCAATCTCTTATTCGCTTTTCTTTCTTCCAGCCTTGTTCTCTTGGGTGGAATCGGCATGTCCTTGTCGGGGTCTCTTTCCTCCTCTCTTCTCTTGCCCTCTTTCTCTCTCGCAGTGTCCTGAGGTGGTAGAACAGTAGGCCGTGTAGCAGCGCAGTAGGAACAGTTTGTGTTGAGCTCTCTGAGCTGTAGCTCTTTTATTCTTCTGTTTTTCATTTCACTTTATTTTCGTTCCCTTCATCATCTTTCCCTGGGAAAGCAGGCCTGAGGGAACAGATGGAAGGACATGTTAAAGAAAAACGTTCACTTATTCGTCTTGAGTACACAAGGTTCACAAGAGGCCAAAGACCGTTCTGTACCTGATTATAAATGATAGAAAAGTTATTTACTGTGTATCTCATTTTAAAAGGGATAGTTCACTCAGAAAACTAGACTGGTCATCATTTACTAACCCTCATGTAGTTTCAAACCTGTATGACTTTCTTTTGTGGAACAGAGTTTTTACATTCTACAGAAGAAAAAGTCATATATGAAATGACACGAGGGTGAGAAAAGGATGACAGCATTTTCACTATCACTATTAAACATTAAAATGTTAATTCATGTCTTTTAAATCACATTATATTACCGAAACTAAAAATAGTCAAATTAAAGATTTCACTTCCTTTCTGTTGTCAGTTTGCCTTTGCTAGCAAGCGAACTGCTTAAACTACTAGCTTAGCATAGTGCTAACTTTAAAAGAAGCTCTTTTGATTAGCTAGAACAACATATGTGACCCTGGACCACAAAACCAGTCAGTCATAAGGGTACATTTTTTGAAACTGAGATTTACACATCAATAAATAATCTTTCCACTGATGTATGGTTTGTTAGGATAGGACCATATTTGGCTGAGATACAACTATTTGAAAATCTGGACTCTGAGAGTGCAAACACTATTGCCACAAATATACCCGTGCGACTTATGACTGGTTTTGTGGTCCAGGGTCACATATACTTTAAGGCCCCAGTCAACAGAATCAATTTTCCTCACCTGCTAAATAATTGAACAGTTCCTGGCAGCATTTTGGCACAAATTCTGAAGATTTTTTTTTTCTTTCTTAACAGTAAAAAAAAAAAAAAAAAAAAATTAGAACACATCTCAAAGTTGTGCTTACATGTATAGATTTTAAGAGGTGTTTACTACATGGTACAAAAGTGGACCATACGTTAATTTCCACTGTAATACCATACCACTTTTTGGAAAGTCTGAGTCAGGCAGGAGTGTGCAAATGTCCACATGCATGTCCAAGGCTTTCATATGTTTTCAATTGGACGAACATGATTATGTGTCTGACATATCGCTGCTCCAGCCTGTGTTTCATTCCCACCTATTTATCAAATATCAGGCCCTGGTAACCTGGTATCCATGACGACCCGATTGTCACGGTGATTGCATCGGTCCAATTAGTTGTGGTTCATTACTGAGGGATCCCAGCCACGGGACTGAAACAGACCTGATTAGAGCTGAGAAAGGAGGGCCAAAGCTCTTCTGTACAGGAGGAGATAGACAAGGGTTCTTGAAGTAGAGACCCCCAGGAGACTCACTCTGTCAGGGGCACAACGAGGTCAACAGAAGGTTCTCAGCTCAATCATAGGCTGTCATCTCCTCTGAATGTCAATGGTGTAATCAGTGAAGGCAGCATCAAACCATCCTCACAAAACAGAGTCAGGATGGCCATCTTGTAAATTAATACCCAGCATGTAGGCCCTAAACTTTGCCCTTTGACTCTGAACGTGGGTGCGCAAGCAAGGGAAGTTTCAGCACACGTCATCAATGATGATTTTCACTGATTGAAAGGCTCAGAACAGGCTATAACCACCATAGTCTATTAATTTCTCTCTCTCTCTCTCTCTCTCTCTCTCTCTCTCTCTCTCTCACACACACACACACACACACACACACACACACACACACACACACACACACACACACACACACACACACACACACATTCCAATTGCCCTATGAAGGGGTAATGAAAGGGTATATTGTTATCTTGTGATATTTTAAATTTTGGCTAAAAATACCAATGATGTGTCTTCCTACATGATTGCTTAAGAAATGAAAAGCTACACACTCCATTAATTATGGTTAGAAGAACTGTTGTCAAACATATAGAAACATCATCACTACAATAATAATCCAGTAATTGACTCTCAGGTGTCAGGTCTGTGTTTTATTTACAGAATTAAACATTTGCTTGCAAACATAATGTATTGAAATGAACAGAATGTGGATGATTTCAGGCCTGAATAATTTTCCCCTCATATTGGATTTCTTATGAAATTAAACTTTTTTGTGAAATCTTCATGCTATACAACCATCACTTTTATTTGACTTAACACTGACCTTCTTGCTGTTCCAGCAACTTTTATCTTCAGTCTAGATAGTTTAAAATATTTTCTTTAAATCTGCATTTCCAGTTTGGTGTCATTATTTTTGATCTGGTCAAGACATTGGGAACTCTCTAAAATACTGTCCACAACACACATAAATGTTCAAAGGAATCATACCCAAGAGTTTACATTAATTGGAATGGACAATGAAAAACAGAAATCTGTTACTGTCATTGTACATGTGTGTGTATGATGGAAAAACAAAGTAAAAAGTAAAAACACAGAATGAGATGAAATCCACCATCAGGTTCTTGACAAAGTCATTACAAATCAATGTCTGCTTTGCAAAATCAATATTGACAGTTCTCAAATTTACACTTATCACCACTCTGTATGTGAGGGTGTGTTTCAGCTCCCTGTGGTAGAGCTTCAGTAAAAACAATAATAAGGTCTTAAACAAAGGCTCTACTGTAAGTGTGTGAAACCTGCTCCTCTGCTCTCTCCAAACCGCTGCCATGCTGTCCGTCAAATCCCTGAGTTTATCTAAAGTAAACCCTATTACTCTCACTCACTGAAAAATGTTTTGGTGTAGAAACTATTTTCTCTAGAAATTACTAGTAAATTTCACAATGAACTACAAAGAAACATCAGGCATCATTGATTTACACAGACTGAAAAAAGACTGAATAGTATTTCTTGTAAAATGTACTCCAGTAACCTTTTTTTCCCCAACTTTTTTCCAGTACTGTTTCCTCCATTTTATGTAATTCTCACTGCAATATACAATATACTGTAGGTTCATTCACACTTTACTCCAGTGTTGGGGATAATGCATTATAAGTAACACAAGTTAGATAATCAGATTACTTTTTTAAAGTAACTAGTAAAGTAACACATTACTTTTAAATTTGCAGCAAAATATCTGAGTTACTTTTAAAGTAACGCAAGTGACTGTTTTCCTATTTATTGACTGGCACCTTTCCTGTCCCCATGTTGCAAGAAATTGTGAGTAAGTGCAGAGGGGTTGTGTGCGCTGTGTAAATATGATGGTTATTGTTTTCACTATTCCTCAAAATTAATAAAAAAAACAGAAATCCAAACTCAGAATATTACGCAAACCTGCAATAATAAAATATGATAAATAACGCACATAATTATGCATTTCCCAGTGAACCAGAAATAGCAAATGAGTTTTCTTCAGTGCTGTGATGTATTTTCAAGTGAAACGGAATATTGAAGGGCAGGGTTTTACTTCAGCGCTCCTCCTCTTCATCTCATAGCAGACTAATGGTTGGAGGGGAGTGGTTAACCATTTTCAAACCCAAGCCGTCAAACTGACATCATCTGAGAAGGAACGCTGTTTCCAGACCGGAAGTTACTTTTCAGATTTTGATTAAAGATTACCACGACAAACTAATTTTTTCTGTGTATTAACTTGCACGGATTAATTGTTCACCCTAAGACCTGTAATGTGTGCTAACAAAGTAAATAGGGTCAATTTGGATTTCATGAGGACTTTAATATCACTTTATTAACCATATAGGTGTGAATTTGCATTTCCTTCAGCCTGAGGCTTATTCATTTCACTTTTGGGGTGAAAGGGCTTTACAGTGCATTTGGAAAGTATTCACAGCACTTCACTTTTTCACATTTTATGTTACAGCCTTATTCCAAAATGGATTAAATTAATAATTTTCCTCAAAATTCTACAAACAATACCCCATAATGAAAACATGAAAGAAGTTTTTTTAAATCTTTTATATATATATATATATATATATATATATATATATATATATATATATATATATATATATATATATATATATATATATAAATATAAATGCACATGTACATAAGTATTCACAGCCTTTGCTCAATACTTTGTTGAAGCACCTTTGGCACCAATTACAGCCTCAAGTCTTTTTGAGTATGACTCTACAAGCTTGGCACACCTGTTTTTGGGCAGTTTCTCCCATTCTTCTTTGCAGGACCTCTCAAGCTCCATCATGTTGGATGGGGAGCGTCGGTGCACAGCCTTTTTCAGATCTCTCCAGAAATGTTCAATCGGGTTCCAGTCTGGGCTCTTGCTGGGCCACTCAAGGACATTCACAGAGTTGTCCCGTAGCCATTCCTTCGTTATCTTGGCTGTGTTCTTAGGGTCATTGTCCTGTTGGAAGATGAATCTTCGCCCCAGTCTGAGGTCCAGAGTGCTCTGGAGCAGGTTTCCATCAAGGATGTCTCTGTACATTGCTGCATTCATCTTTCCCTCGATCCTGACTAGTCCTCCAGTCCCTGCCGCTGAAAAACATCCCCACAGCATGATGCTGCCACCACCATGCTTCACTGTAGGGGATAGTTAATGTTTGGTACCTGGATTCCTCCAGACATGACGCTTGCCATTTAGGCCAAAGAGTTCAATCTTTGTTTCATCAGACCAGAGAATTGGTCTGTTTCTCATGGTCTGAGAGTCCCGGCAGGCTGTCATGTGCCATCTGGCAATTCTACCATACAGGCCTGATTGGAATGCTGCAGAGATGGTTGTTCTTCTGTTAGGTTCTCCTCTCTCCACAGAGAAATCCTGGAGTTCTATCAGAGTGACCATCGGGTTCTTGGTCACCTCCCTGACTAAGGCCCTTCTCCCTCGATCGCTCAGTTTGGCCGGGCAGCCAACTCTAGGAAGAGTCCTGGTGGTTCCAAATGTCTTCCATTTACAGATTATGGCCACTGTACTCATTGGGACCTTCAATGCTGCAGAACTTTTTCTGTACCCTTCCCCAGATCTGTATAATCCTGTCTTGGAGGACTCCAGACAATTCCTTGGACTTCATGGCTTGGGTTGTGCTCTGCCATGCACTGTTAACTGTGGGACCTAGACAGGTGTGTATCTTTCCAAATCATGTCCAATCAACTGAATTTACCAGAGGTGGTCTCCAATCAAGTTGTAGAAACATCTCAAGGATGATCAGTGGAAACAGGATGCACCTGAGCTCAGTTTTGAGTGTCACGGCAAAGGCTGTGAATATGCAATTTGTTTCATTTTTTATTTTAAATAAATTTGCAAAGATTTCAAACAAACTTCTTTCACATTGTCATCAAGGGGTATTGTTTGTAGAATTTTCAGGAACATAATGAATTTAATCCATTTTGGAATAAGGCTGTCACATAAAATGTGGAAAAAGTGAAGCACTGTGAATACTTTCCGGAAGCACTGTACATTTGAGAAAAATATGACCTTTTTGCTATTAAAAACAAACAAACAGCCCAGCCCCAGTGAAAACAGTAATGCAAAAGTAACATTACTTTCCATAAAAAGTAACTAGGAAATGCAATTAGTTACTTTTTTAGGAAATAGCACAATATTGTAACTTTTAAAAGTAACTTTCCCAACACTGCTTAACTCTAGGTTAATGTCTTTTGAGAAATCTTTTTTTTTTATATGTCTTTTTAAAAATCAACAAATTTGTATTACTAGGTCAGTACCTGATTTGTAGGTCAGTACCTGATTATGCAAATGAGAATGTTAACCCAGGGTTAACAAGTAGTGTGGAATATTGAAAACATGACAATCCAGGATTAATTAATTACAAACCCACAAAAAACTAAACAGTGTGAAATATATGAGGCTAATGTAAAAAAAAAAAAAAAAAAAAAAAAAAAAAAAAATTTCTTCATATATTTCCTGGCTTTGTTCTAAAGCAACCTATTCAAAACTGTCATGAAATTTTGTGGTGAATTACCTTTCTTTCCCAGCAGAGGTCCTTGTAAGCATACTAACTTTATGAATATCTGTCCCACCAAGTGATGACAAGCATACCTACAACATTACATCTTTTCAGTGTGTCATCTTTTTTTTTTCTTTTAAACTACTTCTCTTTCCCTATCTCTCCATTATTCTCTCTTGGCCTTCTTGTTTTCGCTCTCTTTATTTCTGTATGCCTGTCTTTCCCTCTTTCTTTTGTTCAGTGCTCTTGCCAGATTGGGATTACTCTGTGATGTTATCTGAGTACTTGGGGTTTGTTCAGTTGTAATCTGGTTCTTTGCAGTAAGGTAAAAAGCAGAAATGTTTTCCCATAAATCAAAAATAGCATCCATCTGGATCTGTCTCGCTAACTCGTTCACTCTCTCTTTTTCCCCCTTCCCCTCACATATCACATTTTTGTGGATAAAATCTCAAAACAAAAATCAAAACAAATCAAAACAAATCTCAATGAAATTAGTCTAGTGCGGCAGGCTGAGTCTGAGATGACTCTGAGGCTTCTGATTAGAGCTCCATCTGAAACTGTACATATTCACATTTTCCATGATCCTATCAACAAAAACAACTTAGGACTCATGATGTCTGCTTCTCTTGTGACCAGAGATGAGATTTCTCAATCACCTACACCCTGCAGCTATGCCAAAACTGCGGAAGACATCAAAAGTTCAGTGCAAGATTTCCAGAAGTTGAGGCCGTCCAGGGAACAGGAAGTCAAAGGCTTCCACTGTGATGTCAGCGATAGAGAGATAGATAGAGGAAAAGATGGAGAAAGCGGAGCGAAGGTCGGAGGCTTCCTCCCTGTTGTCTGAGGGAAAACAATGAAAGTTTGCATTCGGTTGAGGTCAGTCATTTGTTTTAACAAGGGATTTCGCTAATCTCAGAATTGAGTCTGATTAATACTACAATCTGAATGCTTCACTCCTCTGAAAATCATATTTCCAAGTCTCTCAGGAAAATAAGCTATGACTAAAAACTCCAGAGGAGAGCATGATAACGAGAAAAGGAACAATTTAACAAGATTACAGCAGTATTAGAGGTCCAGCAGTGACAAGAAAAACAGGAACAGTAACACGTTCAGTTTCTTCTTAATGGGTTTCAACAGAAGATGCCAAGTAGTTCTTCAGCTGGAGTTCTCTGGTTTCTGTGAAAGCCAATCAGTTTCAGTTCAAATCAGAGCTTTTTGATCAAAATCGTTGTCTCAGACAGTTTCACAGTACTTGAGGCCTGAACACCCAAATGTTCAGCCAAATACTCCCTTAGAGCCATGAAAGAAACCCATCCTCCTCCTCCCCAACTGCTTAGTAACAAGAACTGTCTTACTGTTTGTTCTGATTCGGCAGCCAATAAAAAAAGAATTCAAACAAATATGACAAAGTTCTAAGGGTCTGTCTATAAAATTATTGACTGAATCATTTTTATATATATATATATATATATATATATATATATATATATCAAAGTTATTTACAGCTAGACACGCTGAATCACTAGAAAGAGAGAGATTTTATACAATAGGGGAAAGTTACTTTTAAAAGTAATGCGTAATATTGTGTTACTTTAAAAAGTAACAAATTGCATTACTTTGTATGGAAAGTATGAACAAGGCTTGCTTGTTTTTTAATAATAATAAAAAATGGGTTTACATTGGTAAATGTAAAGACAATGTAATGTTTAACACTCTTATTTAATTTCCCATAAGTCATTTTTGCTTTTTAGTAAGGTTGAATTGGACCATCGAAGGTCAGTAGACATTGGTTAATAAAGTGAGATTAAATACATAAAGTATATTTGTATTATATTTAATTATTGCAGGTTTAAATAATATTCTAAATTACCATTTCATTGTTTTCATTCATTTTGAGGAATACACAGTCTCACACAGCGCCTCTGTGCTTACTCCCGATTTCTCTCAACATGGGGACAGGAGAGAAGTTAGTCTATAAATGGGCAAACTTGCATTACTTGCTTAACTTGTGGTACATTTAAAATGAATGTGTTACTTTACATAGCTCGTGTTACTTGTAATGTGTTACCTCCAACTCTGAGTTTAACAATTAGTTAATATTGAGCAGCTTATGTTTTAGAAAATATTACCAGTTTACATTTTGCTCCACCAATGAAAATAGTTCCAAACAAAGCAAAAGCAAAATCTGATCAAAAACACAGAAGTGGTGTTCCTGAATGAAACTATGTTTTTGATTTGAAACGGTTTATTGAATGATTCATTCACTTAAAAAGGTGTCACCTGATGTAAAGGTGTATCCTGCAAAATAAAAACTTACAGTACAGTGAATATAGTAACACTGTTAAATATTATTACTATTTAAAATAACTTTTCTATTTTAATATATCTTAAAATGTAATTTATTCCTGCAATGGCAAAGCTGCAGCCATTACTCCAGTCTTCAGTGTCACATGAATCATGATCCTTCAGAAATGATTCTAATATGCTGATTTGGTGCTCAAGTAACATTTCTTAATATAATCAACGTTGGAAAAAAATGCTGCTCTCATTTTTCAAAAAGTCTTATTGACCCCAAACTTTTGAATGGAAGTGTATATGCATGTTCATGTGAACACAGGTTCCTCTGTATCTACTGGAAGTTTTTCAGAAACAGACGGAGAGTGTGAGAGTTTTTTAAATTTTTTTTTGATAACCATTTGAAGATGAGTGATGAGCTTTCCCACACTGCAGTGGTTTATCAGAAACTTCAGCCAACTGGGTCCTTGTTCTTCTGTATGTGGGTGGGTGGGTGGTTGTGAGTCTCTAGCCAAATAAGACTTCATTCCTCTCTTCGCTACCCGTCATTTTTCTTTCTCCCTCACTAGGGATTCTCGCCGTTGCCAAACCATCCCGCTGCGAAAACATCTCCAGTCAGTCTACATAAATACAAACAGAAAATAGTTTACTTTATGATTTAGAAAGGTAACCAGATACAAGGACTTATCTTTGTGAAATGTTGCTCTGCTGATAGCAGTTGGCATGCACATATCTCTTTGTCCATTGTAGGGTAATCAAGAAAATGTTTAGATATTCATATTGCTGAAGTTCACATATTTCAAAGCTGTAGCTAAAATCATCCAGAGAGTTTGAAGAACAGAGATAATGAAAGGCAGAATGCTTAAAAAAAACAGGCGAGAGGAGTTATAGAGCTAGTGACGGCACCCTCGTTGATCTGTCCAATTAGACAGCTAAATTGTTCCCACATTGAGACTAAAATGCAAATGGTCTGCCTTTCAGGGACAGAGCTAATGAGCTTCGCTGGGTTACCACAGTGTTACAGCTGAGGCAGCAGCTATTACTGTACAGCTCTCCTCTAATCTGACCCATTAACTCTGTGTACACACAGATCAATGTGAGTGTGCAGGGAGCCATGCATGGACTATAATGACCTAATGAGAGAGTCTCTCTCTCTCTGTGTGTGTGTGTGTGTGTGTGTGTGTGATGTGGCCAACGACACTGATTTGACTGTGGTTTGGCAAGTGGTAGCATACACCTCGAAAACTCCAAACAATCAACAACAAAATCTCCTTGACTTGATTGACCACAAAAATTCTCCAAAATACCAAAGTGAAACTGGAAAACAGAGAAAGACAGACTGAAGGAGAGAGAAAGAGCTCCAAATATGGAACAAATAGAGAACGGTCCAGACTCAGGTGAGAGCTATGACCTGTCTGAAACAGTGGAAAAGCAAGGGCTGTATCTGAAATTGCCACCTATTTGCCAGCTTCGGTAGACCCTCACAGTACATCAGTCGTACACTCATTATTGCGGTGCATTATGGGATTTAATGAGTGCACTTGGTAACTTCCACTACAACATTACAAATGGCTGTCCCTTAAAACAGTGCACTAAGGGTATATATAAATACCCTAAAGTAAATAAAGGTAGTTTGCTATTCTGAGCTTGGCAGGGTTTAGAAGGCTTTTGGGCATTTTAAGCTAAAGTAAGTAAAGTCCAGCATACATCACTAAAGAGAAATTTGTCGTTTCACTGGAAAGTCGAGTTATGACATTTTGATTAAAAATTGCAAGTAAAAAAAAAAACAAAAAAAAACTTAATGCATGAATAAATCGTTCACAATATTCCCATTTCATGCTGGCTTTAAAGATGTAAATGAACTTGTACTGGAGCTCTTACCATACTTGGTAAAGTCTCGCCACCATTCCATGTTAGATTTGCCTATTTTGAAGGCAGTTCTGCACATTCGTTAAATGACATGCTGCTTCAGAAATGCAGAATGCTTTTTCCCCACTTGTGGAGGAAAAATCAGATCAGTCTAATCAGAGGGTGATTGCATATTTGGCCCTGATTCCTTTCACACTTAATACAGCCACCTTTACGCAGTCACCCCATGAAAACGATTGTGCACATTACCTGATGAGTTATTTCACCCTCGCCCACCACTGGGCAGCTCTGCAGATTTGTAGCTATTGGTTCCACTCCAAACAGACTGGGAGTGATAACGCTGCTGCAACAAGCCTCTGTTTATTTCCTGTGAAAACAGTGAAGTGGGGGTCAGTGGAATGCAAACCAGTGTCCGAGCTCACACTAGTAAAGCAAACATGCTTGAGATTTTACCGCCAACATACTTGCAGTCAGGGGCTGGTGTTTTTCTTTGCCCCTTAACCAAGCAGCAAATCAGTCCAGCGCTACTGCTTGCAGCTGCAATCTGCGGTCGCTTATCAGCCAGAGTGATCAGGCCGTCTGGAGCACCAAGGTTTCTCCATGCTCTTAAATTAGGTTTACGGCGGTCTTAATTTTTGGTGCAATGATTGTAACTCCTCCCAAGGCTGACCTCATGTGACCATGTGTTAATTGCATCTTGTTGATTGTTTATCTAATGTCTAAACAGTCAATCAACAAGATATAATTTGATATATGATGTGCATATGCTGCATAGGTTGTCAATACATTTAACAAAGATTGGGTCACACTTTAACATCCACCTATTTAAAACATGCAATGACATATACGAGTGTTCACAAAAACAAACAAACAAAAAAATACTATAAAAAGGAAAAAGCATGGTAATGGATATGGTAATGTTAATGTATTTGGTCTTGGTGGAATAGATTGGCTATGTTACTGCTGCTGCTGCTGTTGATTATTGCAGTCGCAGAGCAAGTACAGGAACTTGCTACTGCCAATATATATGCCAATACTGTGAGTACTCTCTGCTGTGAGTATGTAAGACATACTGCTACTGCACAAATAGCATATCAATTACCCCTAGCAGATCAATACAACTGGAGCTGGGGATGGTGGAAGGTTTTAGACAAAGTCTGCAAGCGTGCTGCAAACTGCTATGAATGGTAACTACCATTTAAATGTTGAAACATTTAATGCAACATGAACCAATCAGCTAGTGCCAAGTAGTTAACGCTGTAATTGTTATCAGCTTGCGTTAAGGACCCATCAGCCCATCTAGAGTTTCATGACAGAACTACAGAACTAGGCATAAACACACACACACACACACACACACACACACACACACACACACACACACACACACACACACACACACACACACACACAAAAGTTTAGGGATGCCTGCCTTTACATGCACATAAACTTTAATGACATCCCATTCTTAATCTGTAAGGTTGGAAAGCATTCCACAAGGTTTAGGAGTGTGTTTATGGGAATCTTTGACCATTCTTCTAGAAGTGCATTTGTGAGGTCAGGCACTGATGTTGGATGAGAAGGTCTGGCTTGCAGTCTCAGCTCTAATTCATCCCAAAGGTGTTCTATCAGGTTGAAGTCAGGACTATGTGCAGGCCAGTCAAGTTCCTCTACACCAAACTTGCTTATCCATGTCTTTATGGACCTTGCTTTGTGCACTGGTGCGCAGTCATGTTGGAACAGGATGGGGCTGTCCCCAAACTGTTCCCACAATGTTGGGACCATGAAATTGTCCAAAATGTCTTGGCATGCTGAAGCATTAAGAATTCCTTTCACTGGAACTAAGGGGCCAAGCCCAACCCCTGAAAAACAACCCCACACCATAATCCCCCTTCAACCAAACTTTACACTTGGCACAATGTAGTACTATTCTCCTGGCAATCCCCAGACAGAGAAGCGAGATTGGTCACTCCAGAGAACACGTCTCCACTGCTCTATTGTCCAGTGGCGGCATACTTTACACCACTGCATCCAACACTCTGCATTGCATTTGGTGATGTAAGACTTGAAAGCAGCTGCTCGGCCATGGAAATCCATTTCATGAAGCTCTCTACGCACTGTTCTTGAGCTAATCTGAAGGCCACATGAAGTTTGGAGGTCTGTAGCTACCACTAACAGTTGACCGTGGAATATTTAGTAGTGAGGAAATTTAACGAATGGACTTATTGCACATGTGGCAACCTATCACGGTACCACACTTGAATTCACTGAACTCCTGAGAGCGACCCATTCTTTCACAAATGTTTGCAGAAGCAGTCTGCATGTCTAGGTGCTTGATTTTATACACTTGTGGCTACCTGTGATTGGAACACCTGAATTCAATAATTTGGAGGGGTGACGCAATACTTTTGGCAATATAGTGTATATATATATATATATATATATATATATATATATATATATATATATATATATATATATATATATATATATATATATACATACACAAAAGTGCACATCACTTTAATTTTTTTTTTTTTTTTTCCCTTTATATTATTTAATTATTTATTACTAAATTGAAATTGAATTGCGATATATAAAATAAAATGAAAGTAAAATGTTTTTGGGGAATTTTACAGTTTGTCTTTTCAAATGATCTAATATTTTAAGAGACTTACTGACCTTACTACCGAGGGTCCACAGGTTTTTTTTTTTTTACTTGTGATGCCTGAATTATAATCACACCATGTTCGTCTGTTGGCCAGAGCTGCACCCCCCGAATGAACCTGGTTTCTCCCAAGGTTTTTTTTTCTTCTCCATTCTGTCACCTGTTGGAGTTTGGGTTCCTTGCCACTGTCGCTTCTGGCTTGCTGGTTGGGCACACATAAAATTCAACTGTATTATTTGACTGCACTGACACTACTGAATGGGAACTGAACTGCAGTTCTCATGAGCTCATGATAAGCTGGACGATGACATCACTGTTTTCTGCAGAACTGCTTTATATATTAAACTTATTTGATAATTTATCTTTACAATGGAACTGTATCAACACTGAACTGACTTCAGCTGATCAATAACACTGTTTTCTTTGAGAGCAAGCTTGTCTGAGACCAGCCACCCGGACAACTGATGCAACAATCGGTTTGCATAACCAAAGAATTTCTGCACAAACTGTCAGAAACCACCTCAGGGAAGCTCATCTGCATGCTCGTCATCCTCATTGGGGTCTCGACCTGACTGCAGTTCGTCGTTGTAACCGACTTGAGTGGGCAAGTCGATGGCATCTGGCACTTTGTAGAGGTGTTCTCTTCACGGATGAATCCCAGTTTTCACTGTACAGGGCAGATGGCAGACAGCGTATATGGCGTCGTGTGGGTGAGCGGTTTGCTGGTGTCAACGTTGTGGATCGAGTGGCCCATGGTGGCAGTGAGGTTATGGTATGGGTAGGCGTATGTTATGGACAATGAACAAAGGTGCATTTTATTGATGGCATTTTGAATGCACAGAGATACTGTGATGAGATCCTCAGGCCAATTGTTGTGCCATTCATCCACGACCATCACCTCATGTTGCAGCATGATAATGCATGGCCCCATGTTGCAAGGATCTGTACACAATTCCTGGAAACTGAAAACATCCCAGTTCTTGCATGGCCAGCATACTCACTGGACATGTCACCCATTGAGCATGTTTGGGATGCTCTGGATCTGGATATTTGGGATATATGGACCAACATTTCACAGGCCACAATCAACAACCCAATCAACTCTATGCTAAAGAGATGTGTTGCACTGCGTGAGGCAAATGGTGGTCACACCAGATACTGACTGGTTTTCGGACCCCAGGATTTGCACATTTTAGAGCGGCCTTTTATTGTGGCCGGCCTAAGGCACACCTGGGTAATAATCATGCCGTCTAATCAGCATCTTGATATCCCACAAGTGTTGCGTTTATAATTTTTGTTCAGTATATTATGACTTTGATAGGTTAATATTAATAATCAAATATTAATAATCAGTAGATCAATTTAGTTAAAACATTATTTTAAGAAATAATATAATATCAAACTACTTTTTTCTTTTAATTTGACTTTTTTCTTCTTCATTATGATAGATATCAGGACGGTTTCACCCAGCATTAGTTTTACTTTACGAAATTTAAAAATTTAAAAATATCAAAATGAAATTTTATTCAGAAATTAATAAAATGCTTTTTACAGAAGAGGTTTAGTCACTATTTATGTTAATTGCATTTTTTTTTTTATTCTAGAATAAATTTATGTATAAAAAAACAAAAAAAAAACAAGCGCCATGTCATTGACCAAGACACATGTACCATATAGAGACAAAGCCTTGGTTAAAATGTTAACTGTCAGAAACGGGCCTAACTTCTGATATCACTCTTGAAAAATCTCTTGTAATAATAAAAACATTAACTATGCTCTTTCATGGTGCCAAACAAATCATTAAAAGCTGTAAGTTTGAGATGGAGTCTTGTGTAGCGGCTGCAGGACTTTTGGGACTTCATATCCTGTACTGAAATACAGTAACATTAACATACATGTTAACACAGTTTACAAGGCAATAACCTCCCTCAGGGGAACCAGTGACCCTGCCTACAGACTAAATCTATTAAATCTCAGGAACAAACTGCTTTTGAACACAGCACACACTCGTAAAACAGACCACAGTCCTTAGGTTCTGACTAGAGGTTCTGACTTTTTAGCATGTGGATTTGCTACAACTATGCATGACCTTTCCCCCCTCACAATACTTACTGCTAACATGAGAGCCTTCACAATAACGTCTGCTCTGTTTAGTTTCCGAAATTAATACAAACTTGGAACTTCTCCTGATGTAGCCCAAAAAATATTTGTGAGAGGATCACGTATCATGGGTCTATCTCAAATATGACTCGATTTCCTTTGGCTTCAGACCTGTGTTGAGGGTTTATTTGGGTGAAGGTGCAGAGAACGAGCGAACAGAGAATCAAAACCGTGTTCACACATGAACAATGAACTTGAGGTGGGAGTCATGGGAAACTCAAAGATCAAGCTGAGAGTCTTCACATTTTGTGTGAGACTGCAAAAACAGCCGCACACAAACATAAAGAAGTGGCAGAATGCAGCTGATTCAGGCATTGGATAATTCAGGCCTTATGGTGGATGTGGAGACGATTAGACACCACGGAAATTACGAGTGTAGGAAGATTCAAGCCTTTGTCATCGTTCCCTGTGTGGTTGGGACAACACAGCTAGGAAACCAAATAAAACAACAGCATGTTCAAGATCTGCATTATGTCAGACGGAAAGTGAATGACCCTCCTATAGCCCTTAACTGAAATTAAATCTTTAATTAGCAGAGCCTAGGTGCCAGAACCTGCCTCATTCTCACACAGGAGGGCAAGTCTTTGTGGTCACACAGGGAAATGCCTTTCCAATGTCTCAAATCCCCCTCATGCCATGAGCCAAACCTAAACCACAGCAGTGAGAAGGGAGCAGCGCTGTCTGGCGAAATCAGGCAGCTTCAAGTGCCAAGAGCTGCCATTACGCTCAGCTACTGTCGGCAAAGGCGAGACCTCGTCAAGACCATGTGGGTGGAAGGCGAAGTACACCAAAATCACATGGGGTTTAGTACATCGCCTACACATACAGTACACACCACTGCCTGTGTAATGTCGGGCCAGATTTAGGTCTCACTGTTTTAATGTCCCTGGACATAAAGGGCCAGTGCAAGTACAGTTCTGTGAAGGCACTTAACATCTGCATTGCCTCTAATTCCAAAAAGCCAAAGGGAGGGGTGAAGCAATTCTGTTCCTCGTGTCAAGCCAAAACCATCATCATTGGGCAGAACTTAGTGGAGTCAGAGCCACAGAAACAGGGCAGTTCTTATCCTAAAAGGTCAAAGGTGACTTGCTTAAGTCAATTCTAATTTGCAGTGCATTTGTAGTGTTTTCAAATTGGTTGCTATAGCGTCACCTACTCTAACCTCAAGTCAAACCTCTGAAAATCAGGCGCTGCGAGTGCTGTAGGCAACATTCATCTGCAATAATCTGTGGTGGTGTTGAGCTGCTCTACTTATATGCTGCGAATTACAGTGCCGATCCAAATATGGAGATTTAGTACATCTGTTTGGCATGTTTGTGCGTACTCTCAAGAAACATTTACTGCCCAACATCAGCCTTCTTGTCTCAAGGCAAGGGAATTTTATGTCTCCTGACTGGGTCAATAACATTGGGATTTATTAATCCAGTTTAGGAACTGGACTTCACACAGCCATGGTGTCTGCATCAAACTCAACAGTCGACCTGTTCTATCTTTTCCTTCAGGTTCTGGTTTAAGACCAGACATCTGACAATAAAAATGATTTGGGAAGCATCAAAACTCAGATTTCTCAAAGCCGAAAGCCATTACCTGTTCCAGCAACACCTGTTCTGCAGTCCTCCGCTCGTCTTTTTCATCCCTCTGTTTTTCCCTCCGCCCCCTCCTGCAACAGGTCCTTGTAAACAAAGTGCTGAAATCTCTCAGGGGGTTGAGTATTTTTACAAGCCAGCACATTGTGATGAATATATCAAAGCTCTACTGGAGGCTGCGCAAGCTTTTATGAGCTAATAAATTAGTTCGGGCCCTGCTGGGGAACACACTGCTGCCCAGGGCCTAACCACAGAGGAGACCTGGCACAATATGATAAGCTAAGGGGAAACAGAATAGCGGATAACTGTGAGGAGCATTGTTGGCCAGGTAGTAGAAGCTTTTTCTTGTACAGGTGGGCTTTGTGCTGCTAAGGGCTGTTTGGACTTATTGAAAACTGGCAATCCATCATCATTTTACTGGTATTTAAACATTGCATGGTTTAGTGGCCAAACATACTGCAATAAATAAACAATTAAAATTTAGTAAGTAAATAAATAAATATAATTTGTTTTGTTTAAGCAATAATGGAACATGGATTCAAATGTTTTTCAGTGCAGCAATGTATCCTCTACCACACAGGTTTTTAAAAATTACTTCTTGTAGTTTAACTGTTCCAACAGCATATGGGCAGTAAATCTCATTCACACTGATAATAAGCACTGTTTTAGAAAATTGTACATGTGTGCCCAAGCAGTGGTTGTGTAGCATCTCATTTAAAGTGTGCTCAGAACAGAGCATACTCGACTGATGAAACACCAGCTCATTTGGCCGACAGATGTTTGTAGGTTCTCTCTCACATAAACTAACGCAAACAAAGCCGAACAATTAAACACAATGTAATTTCTGTTGGTCTGAAAATGGGTCAGCACTTCTCTAAACAAAAAAGAAATCTTCCCCTTTTAAAATGTGGTATGTGTGTTCTGCATCAGGCAGAAAATAACACAGCTATGCCCTAATTAATGTCTTCTGACATCAACCAACTGTCTTAGACCATTTCTTGTTAGCATTCCCCAGCTGTTGTTTTTTATGGATATACATAGTCACTTATAAACTTTGCATACGGATGGACATCATACAGAGCTGAACAGGATCAGCCTTAACAATGCAGAAACTTTTTGGCTACAGGTGTTTATCTCAGAGTGGATTCTACAGGATTGTTTCCTTGATACTTAGCATAAACAAACAGAGCCGTATTACAAAATGACTCACTGAAAATCCCCACAGACAGAAAAAAACAAAAACAAATCATTGTAGGAAAAAGACATTGTATTTTAGGACCAGTTCTCACAGATAGCATTTTTGTCTTCCACATTTTAATAGTTTTTCTGTTAACGAATATAATACTGTAGCTGTGCAGGTAAACCCCACAAAGTTCTAGTGATTTAAATAATATAAAATCGGAAGGGACGAAATCGTATTTAAATGCCTTTACATTAATTTCCCTCAAGAAAGAACTCACTAATGCTTTTTCTTGTCTCAATGCAAAAGCATTGAAATATAAGGGTGTCTGTCACAAACTGGTCTGAAACATGCATTGAGGATACAAACACAGCACTTATTAGGGGTAATCCATATGACAGGCAAGGGTCAAAACCACAGGGAAGACAACCCAAAACAAACAACAGGGACCTCAGGAACAAGTGCAGTGTGACACATACAAGACTTCACAGTGAGTGACTGAATAAACAGGGCTTATATAGGCAGAGTTAACAAGGGCAATGATACACAGGTGGAAGTGATCAAACAATAATGAGTCCAGGCATTGGGTTATGGGAAGTATAGTTCATGATGGGAAAGCCAAGGAGGAGACGGGAGGAGTGCCCTCTAGTGGAAATCAAGGGCACTCCAGCTGGTGGATATAACAATAAGCTCCCTACACTGTCAGAAAAAAAGGTACATTGCTGTCACTGGGGCGGTACCCTAAGGTACAAAACCGAAAAGGTACTAATCTGCACTCTTAAAGTACTGATATGTACCTTTTAAGGCATTAATATGCACCATTTAGGGATGAGTAAGGTACAAAAAACTTTTCAGTGTTGTACCTTAGGGTACTGCCCCAGTGACAGCACTGTACCTTTTTTTCTGAGAGTGTAGTACTCCCTAGTGCTCCCTAGTGAATCAGTATATTGTGTGCACAAATTCAGCCACTGGTAATCTGGATCACTACACATTGGGACACTGATGGTGACATGATATCCTCATTGTACATGTCACTACTGGTATTTATGAATAGTAACAGTAGAACTAATATTTTTCTGACATTGATTTTTTAAATGTTATATAAAGTACATTATGATAAATACACTGATTGTTACATATATCTGTAACATTTTATCCATAAAATAATTATAAATGTAAACTAGTTCAATACTTATATCAATGTTATAGCAATGTATATTTATGCTGAAATATAATTAAATAATGTTTAAAAAATCATCTATTATGTATTTTGGCTTGTCTGATTTTTTGTTTTGCATTTCAGAACTTCCATCAAGAAAACAGTGAGCATTGATGCTCCCTGGTTTTCACGGTGCATTGTGGGACTTTTTAGGGGTGAATGGAAGTGCACTGGAAGGATTTCGCGTTTGAGACAGTCCTTAAAATGGCCGACTCACTGATCAGTGCCTGAGTACTAAACTAAGGAGCTGATTGAGACACATCCATAAAGTGGATATATTTTACGAATACAGTAATAATTACGAGAATAAAGTCGTAATATTATGAAGAACTCAATTGTTATTCAAGTCGTATCCAAATGCCCTGTCAACTTTAATGAAAAACTAAATGTGAGATGTGAAATGCAGCAAGATGTGTCACAATGATCAAATATGTTTGTCAAGTGCATGTTTACATAGAAGAATAGTAGCGTGGTGGAAAATTTAAAGCCCGTTCTTAGTGAAGCGGTTAACTTTTAAAAACTCATTTGGAGACCCTGCGTTCTTTTCCATTCCACTGTGCTTTTGAACATGAGAGCTTGTTCTGTGTGAACGACACCTAGGTTGTCATGTTGGACGGACAGCTATCAACCAACTTCAAACAGTTAATTCATTCCTCAGATTTAGGCTGTCTGGATCAGAGTGGTCCTTTTAAATGAGTGGTGAATCACATCATTTGCTTATAGCCTGATGTCCTGTGGGACAAGGGGAATAAAAAAATACACAATGGAAAATACAATGTGTACCTTTTAGCCAGCAGGTGCAGAGATACAAAATATACCTCCTGTTAAACAACAGCAGTGAGACTGAAGTTTCCATTGTAACTGGCTATTATTAGCCACAAATCTCTCCTTATTGCACACACACACACACACACACACACACACACACACACACACACACACACACACACACACACACACACACACACACACACACACACACACACACCTCTAATGAAATCCACCTTTAATCAACAGCAGATGCACATCATATTAAACTTAACACAACATTCTCTGACTCATAGGCTGTTTAGTGCTGTTAACAACAATCTCACGTATATCTTCCACCTCTGGGCTGTGCCGGAGTGCTGCTCGGCTCCCTAAATCACCTGCCCAGTACCAGCCCTGGTGCCAGCTCTCCTCCTGCTAAGAGAACAGATCAACACAGACACACCTGGTTCTCCTGAAGAGCCACAGAAGGTGTTAAACCTGCAGGAGTCTTTGTCTGCAAGAGAAAAAAAAAGAGAGTGGGATGTAAGAATCATTTAAGAGAGAGAAAGATAGCCACATTAATGAACAGGTGCAAACTGAAAATTAAAGCGAGGTGTGCTGTTCCCCTTGTAAAGAGTTTTTATAGTCGGTATCTACGGCATATGTCCCAGCTTCAGATTTGAGAGTATATGAGTAGCATATTTTCCAGTTTCTGTAACTCAGTGGTTTCATGTGCTATGTCTCTCAAACTTTGATAAAATATTCTCATATATATCTCTTACAACTATTATTCTAAAACTTTGTACATTTATGTACAATGAGTGCTGTTGTTAAAATCTACCACACTACCAGGATGAGTTGAGAAATTTTGTTAATGAAGTTTTCTTGCATCACCTCCCCGCCTCTATTACAGTTTAAATCAAAATG
Organism: Paracanthobrama guichenoti; assembly: GCA_018749465.1. Taxonomy (NCBI): domain Eukaryota; kingdom Metazoa; phylum Chordata; class Actinopteri; order Cypriniformes; family Gobionidae; genus Paracanthobrama; species Paracanthobrama guichenoti. The sequence continues at coordinate 24,837,175 of CM031955.1, read as the reverse complement.
GAAAACATTCAAAAGTTTCGGATTTGTAAGATTTTTTTTTAGTGCTGTCAAATTGATTAATTGCGATTAATCACATCAAAAATAAAAGTTTGTGTTTACATAATGTAAGGGAGCGCGGGGTTAGTTGTAACACACATGGTTTAAAACTTTCCACACATGCCAGGATGATGAAACTGATCTAACAGCAGAAGACATGAGCCGTGGTTTAAATCCCAGTTGTGCAGGTGGGGTGCGTTGTAACACTGCGTTACAATGAGCCCCTATTAGAACTACGCTATTATATTCTATACTTTTATTAATTCTTTTGAGAAACCAAGAGAAAAGGGTGAATAATGACTGAGAATCAATGTTCAGAAATTATTCATTGTTATTATGTTTTGAACTCTGCTGTATTGAGCGATGTGTTTGTTGTCAAACTCAAAAATGTGTATATCTTTTATGATTAAAAAAATGCCATTATTTTATTTTAAAAAGTTAATAATTGTATTTTATTGACTAAATATTTTAGTTTGTCTGTTATTATATCAGATGACATTTTAAGCTGTCATTTGGTGATGTTACGTTGTGCCCCCTCACATGTTACAATGTACATGTCTATGTCTATATGTACAATGTCTATGGGGCATGTTGTCACATTTCACTTCCATTCTTTCGGGATAAATGAAGAAAAAGTATACACTGTATTAATGATACAACACCACATAATTGCACTAGACGTGTGAAATTAATCTGGGTAAAAATAAATACTTTGAATCCCAAGTGGATTTACACAAATTGAGAAAGTCAAAAAGCGTTGTGTGCACTGTGTATAGTTATTATGTATATTTGAATACACACCTGCATGTATATATTTAAGATTTTTAATATTGATATATATTTATATATAATATAAATTATATAAATATATATACAGCATATACATGCAAATATTTCTTATATATACACACATGTATGTGTGTGTATTCAAATATACATACAAACCAAAAAATTTGACACTGTACAAATTGTGAACAAAAACAGAATGCAATGATGTGGAAGTTTCAAATTTATAATTTTAAGGGAAAAATATGTTGATTTTAAATTTCATGGCATCAACACATCTCAGAAAAGTTGGGACAAGGTCATGTTTACCACTGTGTGGCATCCCCTCTTCTTTTTATAACAGTCTGCAAACGTCTGGGGACTGAGGAGACAAGTTGCTCAAGTTTAGGAATAGGAATGTTTTCCCATTCTTGTCTAATACAGGCTTCTAGTTGCTCAACTGTCTTAGGTCTTCTTTGTGGCATCTTCCTCTTTATGATGCGCCAAATGTTTTCTATGGGTGAAAGATCTGGACTGCAGGCTGGCCATTTCAGTACCCGGATCCTTCTTCTACACAGCCATGATGTTGTAATTGATGCAGTATGTGGTCTGGCATTGTCATGTTGGAAAATGCAAGGTCTTCCCTGAAAGAGACGACGTCTGGATGGGAGCATATGTTGTTCTAGAACTTGGATATACCTTTCAGCATTGTGCCTTTCCAGATGTGTAAGCTGCCCATGCCACACACACTCATGCAACCCCATACCATCAGAAATGCAGGCTTCTGAACTGAGCGCTGATAACAACTTGGGTTGTCCTTGTCCTCTTTAGTCCGGATGACATGGCGTCCCCAGTTTTCCAAAAAGAACTTCAAATTTTGATTCGTCTGACCACAGAACAGTTTTCCACTTTGCCACAGTCCATTTTAAATGAGCCTTGGCCCAGAGAAAACACCTGCGCTTCTGGATCATGTTTAGATATGGCTTCTTTTTTGACCTATAGAGTTTAAGCCGGCAAAAGCGAATGGCACGGTGGATTGTGTTCACCGACAATGTTTTCTGGAAGTATTCCTGAGCCCATGTTGTGATTTCCATTACAGTAGCATTCCTGTATGTGATGCAGTGCCGTCTAAGGGCCCGAAGATCACGGGCATCCAGTATGGTTTCCGGCCTTGACCCTTACGCACAGAGATTGTTCCAGATTCTCTGAATCTTTGGATGATATTATGCACTGTAGATGATGATAACTTCAAACTCTTTGCAGTTTTTCTCTGAGAAACTCCTTTCTGATATTGCTCCACTATTTTTGGCCGCAGCATTGGGGGAATTGGTGATCCTCTGCCCATCTTGACTTCTGAGAGACACTTCCACTCTGAGAGGCTCTTTTTATACCCAATCATGTTGGCCAATGACCACCAAATCAAATTCAGCTTTGGCATCGCAGTAATAAATTATATTTTAAAATAGATTAAAAAAGCAGTTATTTTAAAACTGCAGTCTGTAACTTTTTGTGCTCTAGCGCTTAATAAACAGAACTGCATACGTCTTGCGGAAGAACATTGTAGCCGGAGCAACTTCTCTCTGTTTATGTCTATAGCGAGTCACGCAGGGACTTTGCTCCTCCGCAGCGGTTCCTACCAGACCAGTCTGAAATAGTCCCAATATAAACACTTATTATAAGTGTACCATAATGATTCAGGGTAAGACAAAAACACGGTTTGGAAAATGGATTCATGTTATACATTCTCATTATATAGTTTTTGTAAATCTTGAACACAAAAAAAGTTACGGACAGGAGCTTTAAATTGTAATAACATTTCACAATATTACTGTTTGTAATGTATTTTTTATCAAATAAATGCAGCCTTGGTGAACATAAAAACATCTTTCAAAAACATTTAAAAATCTTACCGACCCCAAACTTTTAAACAATATAGTGGAAACTTAATTAAAAAAATAACAAAAAGAATTAATAAATACAGAACAAAAACTTAAACCACTGGCTTCCATTAGTTATTCATGATACTGTTTTTTTTTTTTTTTTTTTTTTTACATAAAGATGAAAAACTTGTTTGAGATTATATCAAATTAAACAAAAATAACTCCCGGATTCAGGGGTGTATTCCACAAAGCAGGTTGTGTGACATACCTGGGTATTTTTTAAGTAAGCGGATAACCTTTGGTTCCAAAAATGGAGGCAACTTTCAGGGTATGTAAGTAGCCATAGCAACTGAACATAACCTGTTATGGAGCAGGTTCCGGGGTTAGTTTGTTTAAGAGGTATTCAGACGCGTGTTATATAATTAATATAGTTATATTAATATAACCAAATTTGTTAAATAGTTACTGTTATATAATGTACACTATTGTATATTAATTCTAAATCACAAATATAACAAGGTAATGTTTAAATGTTAATTCGATTAAAATATATTTATTACTTATTTTATTGTCATCTCACACATGGATCTGCATTAAATTAATTAGCATCAAACAAACAACATAATTTGTAAAGATTACTTATTAAATGAAAAGATTGAAAAAAGGCCCTGTCCACATGGAGACGTTTAGCTGTATATGTTAAAAATGTTGTACCGTATTAGCGTTTCGCCCACACGGAGCCAGCGTTTTGGGAGCATGAAACTGATATTTTTTGAAACCAGGTCCCAGAGTGGATAAATCTGAAACAGTTTCGTATGTACAGCCAATCCATATATTTTGTGAAACGGTGATGTCATCACACCACGTCCCGCACAGGGAAAGACTAGAAAGGGATATAACTACGGGCACTGGGTATGCGCACATCAATACTGCGTAATTTAATTACTGTATTTGCATTATTGTAAGGGTAGGTTTAGGGTTAGGGTAGGTGTAGGCTAGAGCCACATCAAGATGTTGGGTCTGGGAACTCACCATTGGCAGGGCTCAATCCGAGAGGCGGGATAAACGGTTGTCTTTCAAATTCCCTCTGCACGCAATAGGATAGCACTACAACCAACCAGAGCAACAAAGTGAAGCCGAGCTAGTTGATAGATTAAACTTTCGCGGTATCCGGTCGGCAAAACTCCGAACACATCTCCGAACACAAAGAAAAGTTTAACAACAAGTCTTCCAGAGTCGCAGCCAAAGCCAATTCGAAAGACCGCTGTTCGCCAGCTTCTTTGTTTTTAAGTAGCACACGGAACCTTGGCAACTCTGCCGTCATTATGTTAAGAACGCCCACCGACTCTATACACGATGTGATTGGCCTGACCAGAGTTTGGTTTTTCTAGCTCACAGGTCTAGCGAGAGTTGCTAGACTACACTGGCGGCAAATTAGATTTGCTGCCGCTAGGCTGCGTCTAGATTTCTAGGCTAGGTGTAGGCGTTAATAAAACACAATCTGGTAAGTAGCAAATTTATTTATTGTTGTTTTGTCACAAGTTTTTACCTCATATCCTAACGTTGCTGTACCCCTTCTAGCCACAACTCTTCTTCTCCGTTTTAGTGTATTTCTGTGGCATAATTACAGTGCCACATACTGGCCTGGCATGTATACTACATCGTTTTGATTCGTCTTAGTGCTCTTGTGTGTACACAGATATTTCTTGAAACGAGAAAACTCTGGCTTCATGTAGACGGGGCCTAAGTAGGTTATGTAAATCACCATTAAACAAAAGAAGAAGAGGAAGTAGATTGGTGCGCTGTTTCAATGGTGAATCATTGATTCATTGCTCTCTTGAGAATATCTTGTGTGTTACCCGGGAACATACTCTGACTTGGCTGAACTTACTCACGGACATGTTTTTGGAACCAGCATACCTTGAAGTAAGCAAGGTTTGGGTTAATCAACGAAGAGTTCAATGTATATGTGATGGTAAGTTAACCTTGCTTTCTGGAATAGCTACCCCCCCAGATGATACCAGTTCTATCATTTAGCATCCATTTACATGATCACAAATCAAATTATGATTCAGGCGTGGAATTGCCTTACCTCAAAATTCACCTCAGGTGGCTGGACCCGTGCTTGTGATTTCACACCTGTAGCTCATTTCTAATGGGTTTAAATAATGGAGTTACCATGTGTTACAACACAACCAATGCTGAGTGCAGTGGGGGAAGAAAGAATCAGCCACAGAGCTGAAGAGCTCTTTTAGGCCTCAGCTGCAATCTGTTCCATTCTGCAGTCTAATCAAGAATTTGAGGAAAATGCTGTGAGGATGTTAATTAGATAAACATCCTTGAGAAGAAATGGAAAGGTCCAGCTGGAGTTCTGACACACTGAATTTGCTTTCTATTCCACTGTAGAAAAGATGGAGGTGTTTCCACAGGGTCATACACTCAAAACAAAACACATGTTTTCACCAAATAAGACATATTCAACACGCAACCTTATACTCAGTCAATCAGAAACATACTATTTCCTGTCTGTTAAGAATTCAATCTCCGTTCACAATCGATTTTTTTGTGTGAAAAAAAAAAACAAAATAAAAAAATTAGGCACTAATGTCAAACTCAAATAAGCACAGCTGACAGTTTTGCAGAAATTATGAGAAATGCGTTTGAAAATATGAAATGAGATTTACTGTGAAAAGATGACTAGGGGTTTACCTGTGTCACCACCCGCTGAGAGCCCACGCAGAGAAGGAGCAAAGACCCTGGTCCAAATCCACTCTTTCGCTCTCTCTCTCCAGCTCTGCTTGTGGAAAATGGACCATTCGTCACGCTCATTGCTGCGTTTGGAAATAACAGGGTATTTTCCCTCTCATTGCTACTGTTGGATGAAATCTTTTGGGCATGTTGAACATTGGCTGCACCCTATGGGTGTTTGGATTTTTTATGCCTCCTTAAATTCTGGAGACTGACCGACTTTTCTTCTCCAAGCCAATATATATATATAATATATATATATATATATATATATATATATATATATATATATATATATATATATATATATATATATATATATATGATTATATATCAAATGATTATTTTAATGATTTTTCATTAATTTGATTACCTACTTTGTACATTAATTATGAACGTATTTAAGATAAAAGGATTATACAAAAATCATTTATGGAGCAGTCCAAGTCATAGCAGCAGAAAAAAATACCACCCATATCAAATAACTATCCCATCAAACAACTGACACACATGCAAAGCTCTGGCAGGGTTACAAATCAGCTGTCATTCAATCCGAGCCATTTGGAATTCTGATCAAATCTGCTAAGCATGTTTTGGAAAAGATGACAAACTGTCACATGACATTAGATGAATTAAAACCTGATTGAAGCGTTCGACTAACTCTGAACAGATACCAACTGACCAACTGGCATGAGTGATTTACCACAGTCTCTCAGTTTGATTTGGACATGTGTATCAAATCAAGACATTTAATACCTCAAACTGCTATTGATCATCGGGCAACTTGAGTAGAATAACTCGGGCTGCTCCTTTCTTCTGATTCAATAATGTATAAAGCTATAGACTGTAATTAATGCCAGGCTGGGATGAGATGACACTGCAGGACAGGAGAAGATGAAGAGATGTTTTAATGACGACTCATCCGAACTGTATCTCAGCACTCATGTCACATCTAAAGATCTAACCCTGATCCTATCATCCTGGATTAAAGATTTGATTTTATCCACTAGGGGGCGCTAGGATATTACTCAGGCCTCAGAACAGCATCCATATGCCCATCACTACACATGACACATTCATTTCCACTAAAACCTCTGAGAGGCAGACAGAGGGAGTGAGGGAGATGTCTTAGAGAGCCATAAATGCAACACTGCGCGTAAAAATGTGAAACACCTGCGAGCAACATGCTTAGCGCTGCGACCTGCCAGGATGTGATCAAACATGGCAGACCATGAGCTAACTGTAAGATGTAAGAGGCGAGTGAAAGCGCCCTCGCCCCTCCTCACTCTCTTTATATGAAGGCAGAAATGAGGGGTGTCCAAAAACATTAAACCGGCAGAAATACTTTCACAGCAAGCAGGTTATTTATATGTCTGATGTGATGTCATGAATGAACATCACTTTCTTTCTCTCAGTTTTATACTGTAATCTGTTTCCCAGAGGATTCGAGCTACATGCCAGAGATGTTTAAAAGTAGCACTCAAAACTGCTTCAGATGAAGGATAGTAATAATAATCACATGCTATTTTGGAAGTAGCAAGCATAAATAAATGTGATTCCTTCCAAAAGGCTCTGAAGGATGTTGAATTCATATTTCTTCTGTCTCACCTCAAGAAACCCTCCCATTTTTGTGACTTCAATGCAAGACAGAGAGAACCAACGAAAGAAAGAGAGCTCGTAACTCACAGAGAGAGACGAAGAGATTACTCTAACATGTGTCTTCCCTTCATCTCTCCATTCCTCAGAATACTGCTGTTTCCCATCCAAGCACAGCTGCACACATTTACAGTTAGAGAGAGAGAGAGAGAGAGAGAGAGAGAGAGAGAGAGATGGGGAAGTACCACACTCGTTTAGTGATCCGCTCTTTCCTCTCTCTTGTGCCGTTTCTGCTGAGGGACTTCCCAAAAGAATTTTTAGGAGAAGTGGACACATGACGGTCAACAGAGTAGAGGAAAACGTCTAACTTGCTTGTGATTTACTTGCTCTGTTCGTGTTTAAAATGATCATTCACATACAAAGTAAGCACACATGATGGCATCTGATCTGTATATAGTGCGTGTGTGTTACTAAACCATTCTGTCTCCAAGCAGCTGTAGCCAATAGACACTTTTCAAAGAGACTTTTGTTTTACATATCTGCCTTTCTTTTAACTATAGCATTTTAAAGGAACAGTCCAACCAAATAATGGCGTTCCAAACCTGAATGGCTTTCATTTTTTTCCCCCATGCAACTACAATGGAATTGGGAATTCCAAGTTTGAAAAAGGACACCAAACCCCATAAAAGTATCATAACAGTACTTCAGTACCACATGACTTCTGATCTATATTCTTCTATCTAAGTATTTTGAAGCCATATTGTTTTGTGTGTAGAACAAATTGAATATCTTCACTGAAAGTCTTGACATCCATCTTTACACGATCATTAGAGTTCATGAAATGTCTACTTTGTGAATTAATCTTTCTTTTCAAACAGATTGTAAAGGGATAGTTCATCCAAAAATGTCATTATTGACTAACCCTCATTTTGTTCAAAACCTGTGTGCCTTTCTTTTTTCTGTGGAGCATTTCCCCCCCATATAATGAAAGTCAATGGTCACCAAAATGGTTACCAACATTCTTTAAAAACATCCTTTCATATTTATAAAAGACAGATACGCTGTACCATTTTTTTCTGAAAACAGCTGAACTTGTGGAGGCGTGCCGTGGGTGGAGCTAAAGAGAGCGCATGCACACACACACACACACACACACACACACACACACACACACACACACACACACACACACACACACACACACACACACACACAAAAAAAATACATTCTTGGCATAGCCCTCCCTGGATAACTTTCTATTCAATATACGTTTATGTTGTTTACATTATATGAACTTACGTGGTGATTGCCAACAAAACACAGACATTTGATGCAGTTTCACTCACCGCCAGCAGTTTCGATCTGGGTTATTTGGTAAGCTGAACAAGGTTATCTTTCCCTAACAACCAGAAGCACACTTCTTTAGTGACATTGTTGATTTCGTGGTCTAAAAACAAAATGACAGCGCTGCCGACGGCTTCGTTGATGAAGCTCGTTGATGTGAGCATGTGCTCATCCGTGAGAAGTGCATGAGAATCCAACTCTTTCATGAAATTCAAGTCATGAAATCAAAATTGACCCTATTTACTTTGTTAGCACACATTACAGGTCTTAGGGTGAACAATTAATCCGTGCAAGTTAATACACAGAAAAAATAGTTTGTCACGGTAATCTTTAATCAAAATCTGAAAAGTAACTTCCGGTCTGGAAAACGGCGTTCCTTCTCAGATGATGTCAGTTTGACGGCTTGGGTTTGAAAATGCTTAACCACTCCCCTCCAACCATTAGTCTGCTATGAGTGAGAGATGGAGAGGAGGAGTGCTGAAGTAAAACCCTGCCCTCCGTTCAATATTCTGTTTCACTCTGAAATACGTCACAGCACTGAAGAAAACGCACTTGCTACTGCCAGTTCACTGGGACTAACAGTGTAAATAAGTCAGAATGCATGAAATAGCATTAAATTATCACAGCACTTTTACTGGAGGAGATTATCAGTGGGTGAATAATTTATATTCTGTATTCTATATTAAACATAGTGCATTATTTTCATGTTACTTTTATACTACTTTTTTGGTGCTTTTGCATACATGGCTTCAGTCAAAATTTGTAATTTGCATTTCTCCTTAAGTGCACCGCATAAAAAAAGCAGTTGTATTGGTTTGTAACATCAGCACACCTTAGTTATCTGTTTATCACTTTCTTGCCATAACAACCCAAATAACAAGAGCATCAGCGCCTCACATATCGGCCTTGAAACTAAAGGTGACATCATGGCAAAGTGTGTTGTGTGTTGATTACAGTGACTCATGGCTGTTCTCTGAACCCCCTGCAGTGATTCCTGATTCCTGTCTTTGTGGCAGCCGTGTATTGGTCTTCTCTGAAGAAAGGAGCATGAGATCATGCCTGTTTTTAAAGGAACACACTAGTATGATAAAAGAGCTTATAATAACTCCATTTTAATGGTTTCTGGTTGGTATGACACCTGTCTTTATGCATGTTAACTATTTCCCTTTCCAAGACTACTACTTAGACTGCTACATGTGTCTTGTGGAAATGTCCTGAATGTCTAATGAACGACACATTCTTCAGCTATACACATTTCTTATTGATTAGGGTTGTGAATTTTACTACACACATGTTTACTGCTCATTTGAATCAGTGATTGTCCATCAAAACATAAAGTAGCTCTGCAAGCCCATTGCTGATAAATGAAAATTAATTTACTCACTCTCATGAGTTTTTGTGGAAAACAAAAGGAGAAGTTTAGAATGTTGACACAGCTGTGAAGGTAAATGGTGATCAGGTTCTGTCAAGCTCCAGAAATGTCAGAACATTTCTAAAAGCAGAATTGTGTTGTTATTGTTAAAATGTAAATATTAGATGAAAACCATTAAGAATTAAAAAAAAAAGAAACAAATGTTGCCTTGGTCTCAAACAGCTTGCAAGTATCAAATGTGGTTTTTTTGTGGTTCATGACGCTTAAAAGGTCAAATACTTGATAATAATTTTTGATAATTTTGATAATTGGTCAAAACATACATCTGTAAAATTGGATTCTGTTGCATAGAACTGAATGAAGAATAATATATTGACATTTCATATTATTTTTATATATTTTGTGTCCAATTTTGGTGTGTTACTTTAAATAAAAGTGGTTATTTTTAAAGGCTTGCATTTAAAAAAAAAAATTATTGAATTTAATTAAAAAGTCCAATATAAATACAATGATACAAATTTTTTTAAAAATTAGTAGAGAAATTAGTAATTTTTTTATATAAAGAAGTTTTTTTGGTTTAGTTTTCACTTTGAGGCCAAGAGCATCCAGCATTTTTGGTTTGATAATTTGAAATTTGTTTAGTTGTTCTCATTTTATTACTGACTGTTTACTTGTCTTGTCTTTTTTTTTTTTTTCAATAGTACAATCAACGATATAAAAAGTTGAAAAACAAACTTTAAATGTGGCAGTCATGACTCATGGTGCAAAATGCTAAAAAAGCAAGATGAGACTCAATGGCCAAAGGTGTCTGTCTGATGCATGTGTACATAAAATAATAATAAAATGTAAAAAAAACTGCACAGACAATTCATTTGTTGAAGTAAAGAGTCTTTGTTGTTAAAACTTTGTTAAAAGCCAGAGCTGTAGCTTAGTGGTGTTAACTCACAGCGAGCAACGCTGCTCATATGGACAATATGAAACTGACTCATAACATTTCCTGATCTTGTTTCCTTCTCTTCTTCATATCTTGCCCTTAAATGTCCAGAAATAAAATAAAAAATGTTCACAAAAAGACCTTCACCCTCAGGTGCAGTTCTAGAGAAGAAAAGCTTGCATGTGTTGAGTAACTCAGAGTCAGGCTTTTGTCAGACAGACCTGGAGTCGTTACACTTTTACTGAAAGATAGTGCATGTAGCATTAGCGCCAGCCAGCTTCAATAGCGATAAAGCACCTCTGGTTCAGACAGCTGCACTTAAAGGATCAACTCTAATCTCTACATAAACTCTTTTCTCTCCAATACGCATCCAGCTTCGATTTGACACAACACAAACGTCGCTTCTCATTAGCACTGAGGTGCCAAACCTGGTTTTACAAGGTGAGCAAAGAGATTATGTGAATTTTCCAACAGCTTAAAACAACTCTATTGAGGCATTTCACAACCTCTTCACCCACATTCTCTGGTTTGGGATCTGGGTATCCATGGATTCGGTCACTCCCTAGAGATCTGTGGGTGATTCCAAACTGTTATTTCATTCACTCCACCACTAGAAGGGAACGCAGAGCTGCCGTAACCACTAGGGCTTTGGTCAGAGGCCTGGGTGGGATAGAGATGTCAGGACAAGAGATGCAGAGCAGTCCAGGGACCTGCTTGTTCCTGTGGTTTTGGGAAGTGTAGTGAGAACTGCCTGGCTCTACTGCTTGTGGATTTGGCGAATTGATTGTTGAAATATTTCGAACAGCAAAGCATCACAGATGCTGTTATCGTTTTACATGAGAAGTTTAGCAGAGGGTCAGAACCTCATTTGACCTTGATTGTTCATATATGCCAATATGCCGGATGAATGAACTGTTTCGTTTTGGAGTTTACAAACAAATTTTCTGTAATTTCTAATGTGTGACATAAATCGGATGAGATCTTGAATCGGATTCAGCTTGTCCAAAACCAGACCAATTTTAGTCAGACTAAAACATTCACATTAAAAAAGAAGCTATTAATTGCTTTAGTCTGACTAAAAATCAAACTGTTGAAGTCCATGTAGTTTGACAGTGTGAGCATATATGACAAACTCATTTTCTATCATTTCTATTGAAAAATAATATGTGGCATAAATTGGACGAGGTATCTCAGGGTTTTCGACTTAGGAAAAAACGGACCGATTTCAGTAGGACTTGAATAAACATTTTTAAAAAGACGATTAATTGCTTTAGTCTGACTGAAATTGAACTTTTAATGTGCATGTTAACACACATAGGGCCAGATTTACTAAATAGGGCAAATTAGCGTGCGAGTGGAATTCCAAAAAAAAAAAAAAACGCAGATGGGAGTGGAAAGTTCTGTGTGTGATATACTGACGACATGCAAATTAAAGAACACAGATGCAGCCGGATCATTTCCATAATGACCAGCGCAATCTACCAAGAGCAGCACAAATTAGTGTCCAGGTTAAGATATGTTTTTTGGGGCGGTAAATAATGCCCCAAATACCAGTAAATTGACTAGTGCAAAATTTAGGAAATAACCTTGCATGATTTATTTAAATAGACTACTCTCCTCCCATAAATTTTGCGTCTGAAAGGGAAGCTCCTACAAAAGTACATGCAATAAGCTCTGCTGCAATGGTAACCCTGTCCACAATCATTTTAGTAATGACAAAACGCCAAAAGAGGGTTTGCGTTTGTGCAAGCTGTTAGAAAATCCTGCCGTTAATTCGAAAGTGCGAGTGTATGACATGCTCTTGTACGATGCCTCTTGTTTTTGACTATTTACAGGCTTACACCATCTTCCGAAACACATCATAAACACACACAAATGGCAATAACACAGCACTCTCAAGCCTCAGAGATGTCTCACTGTTCTAATGCATGTTAAAAACACATGTCCGCTGAGCCAGAGGGAGGATGACAGCAGATCTTAGTGATGTAATGTAAAGGATTTCCTGTCTTTTAAGGATTAATGAGCATGCTAATTTTTCTAGGATTGAATCACACTAATATTAGGTTACCAACACAGTCACACTCATAAACAAATAACTATTTCCCTAACATGGCTTACATTAACTACTCTGCATGCTCCGCAGAGTTCTCGTTCTCTCTCTCAGAAGTCAAACTGCTTTGGGGAATCACACCCACACTGTTACAAAACAACAACAGCAGTCCTGTACTAGACCCCAGAGGCCCGTGCCAGAGTCTCTCATAAACTTGAACCAGTCTTTGAGGCTAGGGCCAAATAATTCCACCAAAATAAATGCAGAAATCTACTGCACCTCCAGCCTTCTCATTACGATTTAATTTAGACACTCAATACCACAATCATTATACCAGGGGGTGGAAAGGGTCTGATTAAAATTAGAAGAAAGGAAGCATTACAAAGACGTTGGTAATGCTGAGTCAAGTGCATCAGTTCTTATTAAAAGCATTTCTCCGTATTTTACAGGCATGAGTGATCAGTGTTGGAGCATTAACCGATGTGTACTACTTTTACACATCTGTCTGAGGACTAACAAGGTCCTAAACACTCAGCATGCAAATGCAAAATCACAAGGCAATCCATTTTCCCTCCATGCAGGCAGGCTGGCGCTTTTAATGTGGGATTGCTCAGCATAGTCACTGTCATTCTGCACTCTTTGTGTTATTGGCAGGGCTGTGCTTTTCCCCTCGAGTCAGAGCTGGAGTCTCTGCTGTTCTCCGCCCATTTATAATGCACTTTGCTGTGACATCTATTCACAGGATCCGTTATTTAAAATGAAAACACTTAAGAATAGCTTATGGCTCACACAGGGCCTTCTGTAGTGGCACATGAAAACAATTGCCATTTTTAAAGATGCCAGCAGAATTATTTATTAATTAGCTCTTTTTCTTGTTTCCATGTATTACAGTTTCTGGAAAATAACGTCAAAGTAAAAGCATAAAAGAAATGGCAGCTATTAAAACAGCCAAAAGTAAAAGGAGAAAGATAGAATCCTGCTTTTGGGTCGATGTTCAATGCCAAACAATGAAATAAAATGAAAAATTAATAAATAAATAAAAAGCTACAAAGCTACAAAAATACACCCCTCTTGAGTCATAATGAATGAGCCTATAGATGAGACATGTACTGTAGCTCTTTGGTAATGAAAATATTATTTTTCGATATTTCAATTCGATATTTCTGCAAGTCAAGGGATCATGGTTTGGCTTGTTAGTATGCTGGTAGAACATTATGACCACTGACAGGTGAAGTGAATAACACTGATTATCTCTTCATCATGGCACCTGTTAGTGGGTGGGATATATTAGGCAGCAAGTGAACATTTTGTCTTCAAAGTTGATGTGAAGCAGAAAAAATGGGCAAGTGTAAGGATTTGAGCGAGTTTGACAAGGGCCAAATTGTGATGGCTAGACCATCGGGTCAGAGCATCTCCAAAACTGCAGCTTTTATGGGGTGTTCCCGGTTTGCAGTGGCCAGTATCTAAGGTCCAAGGAAGGAACAGTGGTTAACCGGCGACAGGGTCATGGGTGGCCAAGGCTCATTGATGCACGTGGGGAGAGAAGGCTGGCCCATGCGGTCTGATCAAATAGACAATCTACTGTAGTTCAAATTGCTCAAGAAGTTTATGCTGGTTCTGATAGAAAGGCGTCAGAATACACAATGCATCGCAGTTTGTTGTGTATGGGGCTAAATATCCGCAGAACAGTCAGGGTGCCCATGCTGACCCCTGTCCACCGCCGAAAGTGCCAATAGTGGGCATGTGAGCATCAGATCACGGAGCAATTGAAGAAGGTGGCCTGGTCTGATGAATCACATTTTCTTTTGCATCACGTGGATGGCCGGGTGCGTGTTCGTCACTTACCTGGGGAACACATGGCACCAGGATGCACTTTGGGAAGAAGGTAAGCTGGCAAATGCAGTGTGATGCGTTGGGCAATATTCTGCTGGGAAACCTTGGGTCCTGCCATCCATGTGGATGCTACTTTGACAGTTACCACCTACCTAAGCATTGTTGCAGACCATGTATACCCTTCATGGAAACGGTATTCCCTGGTGGCTGTGGCCTCTTTCAGCGGGATAATGTGCCCTGCCACAAAGCAGAAATGGTTCAGGAATGGTTTGAGGAGCACACCAACGAGTTTGAGGTGTTGACTTGGCCTCCAAATTCCCCAGATCCCAATCCAATCGAGCATCTGTGGAATGTGCTGAACAAACAAGTCCGATCCATGGACTTACAGGACTTAAAGGATCTGCTGCTAACATCTTGGTACCAGATACCACAGCACACCTTCAGGGGTCTAGTGGAGTCCATGCCTTGACGGGTCAGGGCTGTTTTGGCAGCAAAAGGGGGACCAACACAATATTAGGAAGGTGCTCATAATGTTATACCTGATTGGTGTATATGAGTGATGGGGTTTAAATACATCTCGTCATCACACTCCACCCTGTTCAACATCTCTCCCCATGACCACAAGTTCAGATTAACACAGTACCACACATCTCCAGCTGAGACAGTGTGCACATATTTCTGTAATTACGGAAGATTACAATAGTTTAAGTCAGGGTTCAAGAACAAAGTTTAGCAACTCCCCAACGAATGAAAGAATAACACCTTTTTAAACACACGCAAAGACACACCTCCTGTGAGTGCTGAGGAATAACACCTCAAGGTTTCTTCACTTTAAACTCCCAGCGGAGGCATCAGAGTTCATCACCGTGGTTACACACAGAGTTGAGGGCGACAGAAAACACACTTCTCCGCAGCTTGGAGATGGACGACCCTCAAGAGTGCTGTTATGACGTTTTAACCACGGTCAGGCATCTGGCACTGATGTCAGATTGGTGGTGATAAGGACTGATCCAGTGTAAGGCAATACAAGTGCGCGCACACACACAGAGATGCTTCACACTCAGAGATGATTATTTGGTCATTGAAAGGGGGAAGATTGCAATATCTCTGGTGGATATATAAACACACATGAAGTGCTGTACCCATAATGTGATTGATTCATTTTTTCCCAAGAATATATTACTTACACTTACTCTGAAAGACTTCATTTAGCTGACAAATGACCAGAAACATGGAGCACATCTAACCTCTATCAACAATGTGTAACGGAATACAAATGTGAAATTATTTCAATGACAGATGTGGGAGAAAGTCAAATTGGCAGAATACAAACGGTTGCATCACAATTTTCTTATTCCCATATCATCCACACAAGGACACTTATTCAAGTCTTATTGTAATTGGTAAAACCTGAAAGCCAAAAAAAAGAAAACATTGATATTGTTTCTTTTCTTCAGCCAATATACAATATCACTTAATATGACGCCTATTATTAAATGCTACATTTGCTGGTGGTGGTAATGTCATAAATGAGTCCTACCTGTCGCAACATTCCCTACTTTCTCATGAAATAAAAAAAAATGATAAAGCTAAAATCTACATATAGATCCAAACAAAAGTATTGTTTAGTGTAAAACATGTTGAAGTTTAGCGGACAGGCTGTGCATTCATTAAATTAATGAATAGCTTTCTCTGGCAGTACCGCCAAAGTCAGAGCGTTATTAGCTTTAGCCGTTAACGTTACACTTTTTTTGGCTTGCCCTTCAGTGGCTTTGAAGGTTTACGGATTTTGAATAAACTGCTCATTTTAAAATCTACTGGCATTTGTTATGACATCCACTTCAAACATTATGCTCATGATAACTTTAGTCTCTACAATAAGTAAATCCACTTCACCAGCGAATTAATCTTTGACCGCGATGCCATAGAAATATACAGAGCTAACACTAAAAGTTAAAACGTAAAATTCTAAAGATGGCTGCGCGCTTATCCACTGATAAAACGTTTCAGGTTTTTAATTAATTTTCATAGCTGTACTAACACATACCATATAAGATTTCATTACATTTGAAAATGTATCCATATTTGTTTTTGATTGACCATTGGTAGATTAAGCATGTAATTTCGGCATTCAGTATCAGAGCCGGCTCTGAGTAGGATTAGTCAGCCTGTTTACCTCATTATTCTTTTTGGGCCAAGAGATCCAGATCATTTGTTCGCTAATCACTCGTTGCGCTGTATATTTCTGATTCACTAAATTGAACATTAAAATTCACTGCATTTGTTTGTTTTCCCGCACAGCCCGCAAGGACGATTCAGTAGAAAGGTGTATTCTCTTACCATTTATTTCCTGTACACAGACTTTTGTCCATATCACATTCAATTCAGACTACAAGCTCACAAGCTGTATTATTTATTTTGCCATATAGCGCACTTCAGATTCAAACAGAGCAGGAAACACTGAATGATTAAGATTGCGCCGAGAACTTGAACTCGGTAATACATATTTGACACAACCATAGACTGGACACAACACGACAAGCGATGTGACCCTGACCCAGGGGAAAGGACAAGCGTACATTAAAAAAAAAGTTTAATCTTACATATTATTCATATTATGAATTAAGAATTGTAAAGAGTAAAACAAAACTAGAGCTTAATAAGACATATTGTATAAATCTTAATGGAACAAGGGAATTGACCATTTAGTTTGTGATTTGTGTTCAAAAATTAAAATAAGTTTAAGATTTATACAAAATGTTTTATTAAGCTTTAGTTTTTTTTACTTAAAATTCTTAATTCATAATATGAATAACATGTAAGGATTATTCAATTCAATTGAAATGCATAAATCTTGAAAAAGGCCTATTTTTTTGGAGTGTATAGAGTGTTCAAAAAAGGATGTTTCAATATATACCCAATGTTGTAATACGATATAAGTATTATAATATTTTTTTATAAAGTAGCCTACTTGTGAATATGGGTTTGTAAGAATGCAACAATGGCTGAATTAATTCCAGGATGTCCCAAAAAAAAAAAAAAAAAATTCAAAACAGCCTTTTTATAGCCTTCAAATCTAATGAAATAATCACAGTCCCATGGGATTTTTGAATGCAGAATATTATTTGAATGTGAGAGGCGTGTAAGAATCTGTTTAGTAAAAAAAAAAAAAAAAAAAAAAAAAAAAAAAAGGATGTTTGTGTTGCGTTGCTCAGCTTTGGTTGACTGCAGAGTGATTGTGGTGTAACATATGTTTGATTGGGGGCTTTAATCATTAAATGAACTACTTCACCTTTTCAGCTTGCCAGTGTTTGTAAATTGTGCCAATGCATTTTGATTGGAAATACTAACCATGTAAGCGCTTAGAATGTGTTCCTGCAGGCTGAGAGTGATTTGTGTGCTGTATTGGAATTAGATTTTTAGATCTGCTTTAAACATAAATGTAATGCAAATGTAGGGGTGTTTCTTCAGTTATGGGCAATGGGCACTTTTGGCCCTGTAGACTCTTCTTAGAAAATAATCTCTCTTAAAACAGAATGTTCAAACTTATAGTTTATTTATCATCCAACAATGGACGTACATGCATGCATCAGAGGAAAATTCTGATTCTTGTTTATACTTCACTTTGTTTTTCCTTTAAGTCCTGGACATTTCCGCCACAGTCATTATTTATCTCACATATGCACACTGTGTAATAGCATTACACAGATGGAAATAACGGCAATGCCACAGTGGAAATTACATTTTAACATTTATGGAATAAATAAATCTTATTTTTGTTTGTTTTCTTCACACATCTCTTGTCTTATATCATTTCAAACATTCTTCAGTTGTCTCCTTGGTAAACAAATACAGTAAGTTTTGGATACAACATTATTAGAGGCAACTGATCAGAAATGATAAATATTAAAATGGTTTATTTCACTTTTGTTCAGATAATAATTTAAAAACCGAGTCATTTAAATAATTCATATTTTTATGATGGATTTTTGTATTGTAAGATTGAAAATCTGGCTCTGGCACTAGGGTAAAACATAAATCTTTAGATCAAAGTAATTTTAAAAGTAGCAAAATAAATTATGAAAACTGAAAAAAGTTGGTTTCTCTGGATTTTAACAGTGGGATAATGTAAGTACACAATTCAACAAAATATATAATATTGTTTTAGTGATTTTTGGATATTTTAATCCAAAAATCTTACATATTGTGAATTTAATGTAGATAAACAAAGACTATTTGGAAAGATTGGGCTGCAAAAGAACACCGTCCTGGGTTGTGAAAATAGGAGTGAAATCTATTGGGACTTTTAATATGAGCTGTAAAGTAAACATGGGGATCAACGATCAAAATGAAAATAAGCCATTTGGTGTTTTTTTCCCCTAATTGGTGAATCTGCAGGCAGGCCCTATACCGACTGCAAATATTTGGTTCCTGCCGTTTTGGTTCCAAAATTACGCAGTGCTGGAACGGCCGCCAAACAGTGTTATGAAGGGTCGTTGCTTTTCACCCAGGAAACGCTGATGGAAACACTTACTGCCTGGCTAATCACGGCTCTAGTTTACAGTTTGTGACAAAAAGGGCCAAGAGGAAAAACAATTCTAAACACTTCATCACAGTGCTGTCCCAACAATAACTAGACCTCCTCTCACCGTGCCTCTCCCCGAGAGCATTCGACCCGGGTGTTCCTCGCTTATCCTGAAATGAACAAATGCGCCTTTTGGGAAACCAACGTTTCAGCGCACTTCTAATTTAGGGAGCACACTGTAAATTACAGCCTCTACGAAGAGAGAAAGAGGGTGCAAAGCTTCAGCCTTATCTTTCAGGCATTTTGAAATACTATCAGAAGCAGGTCCAGAGTATTGTTCTCAGGGTAGGTGAATCCCGCAGAGGGACATGGCTCCACGCCTGCAGAGCCAGCGCAGTGCACAGATTGTTCAAGATCCCTGAATAAAAACAGATGTGTGTCTGCTCTGTGGCCTGACGGGCAATCCAAATAATTCTCCGTAATCTGTACGTCCAACATCCTTCACGCAGGGCCTTGACATCTGGCTTGGCAGCTGAGCCACAGACTCCATTCAAATGCACGGACACATTGCTTTCCAACGCAGATTAGCTTTACGTCTAAAGCATAAACTTTTATTCGTCTATTTGTCTTGCGGGGATGTCCCTAAAGCATCATTACTTTAGTTGTAAAGTTTCTGCTTGACAAGTTCTTCTTTTCCAATGAGAAACAAGGAAATTGTTCTTGAATGGGACTTATCAAAATGAGGCTTCCAGTGTATTGGGCACAAACTTAAGCAACTTGTTTACCCGCTTGGCCCAGCCTGACAGAGGGCAGCAAGGGAAGGAAAGTATAGCATAGGTTTCCCTGGTCCACAGGGGGATAATTATCCAACAGCGGTAGTATGATTGGTTTGAGATTTGTGTAGAAACAGCCACCACTGAGGGGGACGGGTGGAGGGTCAGTCAAAAGACAAATGTCTTCGATTAAGTCTTGCTAAGCACAGACAGAATGAGGTCACAAGTGCATCATGAAGTCCCTTGTTCAAGTGGGAATTCTCATCTGACTGGTGGCAATCACTCTTCGGCTAGACCTCTGTTTTACACTCTTCAACTTTAGTTAAGGAAGGTTGTCCAGAACTTGAGTTCACTCCAAAGGTAACCCTAAAATAAACCTTCCTGGCAGCCCATACCATTGTTTTGTCTTAGAGCAGATACAAGCAAGCATTATAATAATTTCCTTATTTGGAAAGGCACAATGATTCAGTGCTTTTCCCAAATGCATAAATTTTTATGGACATCCAATAGCATACTTTAGGATAAATGGTACAATGAGTATGTTAGGAGCCTGGAGATGTAATTAAAAATCACAAAATAATGTCAGCTGTGCTACATCACTTTTTACATCTGAATATGCATGCTTTAGTAGGCAGTAGGCTATGTGAAAAGAGTAGCATGTCCTTAGTGTTAAGTCGCATTTCCACCAAAATTACCAGAACAATTTGCCCCAGGAACAGTACCTACTCAGAGAGTATGTGATTCTGGATGCAGTCACCATTTATTAGTCAGTTAATTCAATAATTTGTTCAATTATTTCAAAAGTGCTGCTACGTTCTGGAACAAAACAATACTATGCGTCTCTGCTGTGGTGTTGCCTGGAACTATTTTTTGTTGCCGAAGCAAAAACAGACAATGGCAATATCATGTTTAAAACACAACTTACTCAATATTAACCTCTTGTATATTGAACTGTTGTATAAAAGCAATGCCATGTTTGCAATCCTTTTTATTATTATTTTTTTTTTATTATCAGCACTCTTGTGTGATATTGCTTGAAAATCATGTTACATTATGAAATGCAAATGTTTTAAACTTATTAACCCCTATGTTCAAAGTTTCCAAGAATCTTTTGAGCTCCCTTTTCTTGTAGAAATTTTATGAATCACTTCTGGTTTAATCCCTGCCCACATCTAATTCTATCCAATCACAGATACAGATGATTTTGTGATTGCAGCAGATACAGATTCACAAAGAGATAGCGACTTGGCTGCACAGCCCGTGTATTTATTTCACAGTTCCTGTATACTGACATAATCAGGGGTTTTCTCGCCGCAAGGCAGCGCTGTCCTCTGTTGGCCAGAGTGAGTCATCAAGGAGAGGTCAGCGGTGTCGGTTTGGAAAGGACAGGCCGAGCATGGGGAGCTCATGTTAGAGGTCCGTTCCACCCTTGGCAGGCCGCAGTGCGCCACCACAGAGCTGGCTACAACTCCAGCTCATTTCCTCATAACTGAGCTACATTAATACACATTTCATCACCTTCCCTCTGCCTGTCAGGCCTGATGAATTACTAAAGCTAGCTTATCAGATAACATGAAAAATGAAAAACAGTCACATTAGCGGTGTTTTCTTTGAGATTTACTATTTTTCTCAGACCCTGAAATGCTATAATGAGCCATTATGAAAGTTTTCCCCTCAGGAGGAAAGCAATACCTTATTGGGGATAAAACTTAGTGACCTAACAGGTTTCTAAACATGCTATATGCCTACAGCAGATATAATATCCATAAGAAACACTGTCATTGTACTAAAATTGCAATACTTTTAGGTTGTTTTCGTGATAAAATTTGACGTGTTCCCTAAACTTTCATGATGACCTCTTTTGTGTTCTGCATGAGCTACAGTAAAACACACACTTTGAGTTGACCCCAGTGTAGCATTTTTAGGGCAACGCTTGGCTGCTGTACAAATCAGGTGGATGGTTAACCGTCGGAATGACTGATTGGATGAGACAGGTGGCATCTGCTACAAATTTTCCCAGCTTGAAAACGCTCATGCAAAGTTAGCCTGGAAGCACAGACTCCGACAGAATGGGCTGTGTGTTTTGAACGTGAGCCAAAGAAACAGAAACTTTGCGTTCTGGCTTTGGGGTTACAACTGTACTTGGTATGATTTGCCCCCACAGCTGAGCACAAGTCAAAGTATGTATAAAACATCTTCCATAACCTGATCATTAAGGAGCCAAGTCACATTCTGGCTCGTGTACAGACTTGTGCTGTGCATTTCTCAAATTGCATCTAAAATGAGGTTAGAATGCGCTAAAGACTATTTGTCTGAAACAAAACTATGTTAATATCCAGAATTGTGCTGAAATCAGACAATTACACAATTATTGAAACAATGTTTTTGAGTGTCTGCAGGTGTCTCACTTTTAACATGCTGCACCTGATCTAACCAGACCCTTACAGTCTGCCAGAACGGAGCTGATTTAGAATTCATGGACACAGAGCTCAAACTCAAGTTAAACACCAGAGAGTTTCCATGGAATTGCAGGAGTCTAACGACTCTCTGTGAGAAACCCAGGTGGCTGTTCTCTGCGTCCACACAGTGCCTACTGTATGTTGAGGGAGCGGTGACACAGAACAGAGGCCACAGGAAACACTAGGACATGGCTGAGGGATACTGTTAACTGCATGTGTATCCAAACTGACTGACGTAGATCGTAATTTTTTGTGCGCGGCCCAAAAATGTTTGTTTTACAATATAAATTCTTGGCTGCATTCATTATTGTTCCATCATTTAGAATCTGTTGCATTACTTACTACATACATTTTTAAACACACAACCTATTAAGTCTTTATTTACACAATCAGTACAGTCAATAATCACTTTCTTTTGGTATCTTTAATCAGCAAATCCACAACTAACACTAGGTGTAACCAAGAAGGTGACAGGCATTGGCCCAATCACAAATCCTTTTGTGTTTCAAATTCATTTAAACTTCTTTTCAATACAGAACCAAAACTGGTTCATAACGCACAATTGTCTTCACAGCTGGACTGTTTAACATGAGAACCCATCACCTGGTCACAGTGCCACGCAAAAGCTCATTTTCAAAACTTCATGTTTTTCACACTCTGTTCAGCATTCACATCATGTGAAATCCAGGTTATTTTACATTGAAAAAGACAAAAGGAATCGGCTGCACGGGAAGGTCTCACTCTATGACAGCATTTTATGTGCATTCGCCCCCCTTGAAATTAACTGCACACTATTCTCCTCATTAAATACGCTTCCTGGACTAACTAATTTCATAATTGGTGGAAATGATGCATGTCACAAGATGCAATTTTTGCCTCTTACATAAAGCTTTTAACATAAACATGATTGTTGATGAACTGCCTTACGTTTTTTATGAGTTCATGTGATCTCAGTGGTAGCCACATTTATTTTAAAGAGAAAAAAATGGTCTCAGCTGCACCCAGTTAAATGAATCAGGGCTTTTCCTAAATGCATACATTTTTATGGACATCCAACAGCATGCTTTAAGATAAATGGTACAATGAGTATGTTAGGAGCCTGGAGATGTAATTAAAAATCACAGAATAATGTCAGATATGGTTAAAAATTAAATAAAGTCAAATATTTTTACAACTCAATTTACTGAAAAATATGATTAGTAAATGTGAGATCTGGTTGCAAAATTTTGCTTAAAAAGGCTCTAATGATCATTATATAAATTTAGCAGAGTCAGAAAACAGCTTTTGAGAGTCACACAAATACAATTAAAAGGATGTGTTCAAAACTGGCTGAGGTTTAAAGAGATAATTCACCAAAATATTAAAATTCTGTCCTCATGTAGTCAATGCAATTCCAAACCAATGAGTTTTCTTCTTTTGAACACAGAAGAGAAAATATATATTTTCCATTGTATTGTAAATTGAGAAAATGATGACGAAATGGTCATTTTGGGGTGAATTCTTCCTTTAAGACTTGATTGGAGGGCGGTGCTGTGTTTGCACATGGTGTGGATTCACCTATACGCTCAATTACCTGGTCTTGTGTCCTCCTTCCCTCTCATTCTTAATTCAGCCAGCCAAATCTGCAATCAATTTCAGTCCGCTGTGATTGGCGTGCGGGTGAAGTAGCTGGAATTAGGCCCCAGTTTAAATGATTAATGTTTTTCTAAGGCCCTGTGTGTATATGTGCGCATGTATTTTTGTGGATGCATGTGTAGAGCAGCCAGGCAGAGTGGGAGGCATCTGCTCTGATATTGGGAATGTCCGCATTACACAAAGACGCCCAGAGAGTCTTTCTGAACTCTAATAAAGTCTCAGGAGAGACTCATTATTACCTGCACTCACCCCGAACTGCCCTCCACTGGAGAATGAGAGAGCCAGCTTCACAAAAACAATTGACCATACACACACATATGTGCATGCCAACACAAATACACACACACGGACAAACATGTTAAATTTACCTCTCACAAGTGGGATGTACGTCATTATACGCTTGAAGCACATTTATTGATTTACAGTGGTTTTAACAGCCATGTATAATTTTTGATGTAAGTGATGTAGTTCCTCGCTATGTGTTTGTCTGAATATGATAAACCTGCCAGTGGTCTATAAAGAATATTTGCTATTAACGGTACACAAACATAAACTTAAAAATAAGCCTTGTGTTGCAAACAAGGGCAAGATCAATCCTGATTAGCGAATCAAAAACATCAGATGTAACCAAATATGCATGATACCTTACCTGACGGCAATATTCCTGAAAGTCACAGGAAAGCCTGCGGTAAGTTTGTGACATTTTGCTTCCATGTGTAAACATTAATCCCATCAGCTCCTGCCCACAGGTGCAGCTGGACAGTTTCCTGGCGGGTGGAAGAATAAGGTAATGTCTCTATGGAGAATGTTAAGATGACAGCACTGAGCTGTAAAACATTTACGCTTGATTAGCTTGCAGGACTGGAAACCTGATACAACAGTTTCTCTGGAGCTGTTTGTATACAAAAATATTTATGTACATCAGATTTCCCAATTGTATCATTATTCAAATGAAGCCACAGTCCCTTTTTAAGCATTCTTTGCTGACACATTATCAGCCCAAGGGCATTTCTGTAAAGGTGTCAGGTTTGTGTTGGCCTTAAAATGATTTTACTTTTATTCATTTTTTTTTTGTTGTTGTCTTGAAATGCATACACTTTTTTTTTTTTTTTTTTTGCCTTTACAATAGTAAATAATATAAAGATTAACAACATCCAATCTGATTATCTTCTCTAAAAACAATGGGTCAAAAGGTCAGAAAAAATGAATGATGCACAGGATACCGTGCACAATACAGTATATACTTAATTAAATTCCTGGTTTTAAATTGAATTTGAACTGAGGTAGCAAATAAGGAATTACAATCTAAATTTAAACACAAGGAAGCTGCAATAAAATGAACAGAAATTCAGTCAGCTCAAAAATATCTTTACTGAAAAATAAAGGGAAATACAAAATCTGGGCCCAGACATCAGCCAACAGGCTGAGAAACAAAAGGTTCATGGCAGGGCCAAACAAAAAACACAACAGGTAAAACCGCCAGAAGATCCACAGACTATAGGCCGACTGGTAACTCTAGGGCAGAGTCCTGTTTGTTAAACCAGCACCCGCCCTGCATTCGCAACAGAACACCCAACCCATTATCGGACGGAATTTAATTTCATACCCAACCCGACCCATTTGACATAAAGGCCACTACCCGAACCGCACTTGCATTAAATCTACTACATCAGGTAGACAAAATGTATTTATTTTCTCATGTAACACAAGACCCGACCCACTCCACAAATCAAATCACCTTTATTTATATAGCGCTTTTAACAAGTCCAATTGTTTCAAAGCAGCTTCACATTGTTAACAGGAAAATAATGCAACAGAATTTGTACAGCCGTTCTGGTGAAACGATGATGTTATCCAGCTAATTTCAAGTATAATATAAATGTCAATGCGGGCAGATCGGTAATACAGATGAAATTTAGGTGTCCCCAACTGAGCAAGCCTAAAGCCAGAGGCAACATAAATATCATTCCACCAGTTACATCAAATATTAGTGGTTCAACTGTCGGGTACCCACCCGCGTGCAGTACTCTGCTATAGGGACACGAGCAACGATACAAACAAACCAGCACAGGACAGACAGCAAAGGAAAAATAAATAGAGGGTATGCATTAACGTCACTTTCTCGCGGAACACGCCCTCTCAGCCTGACTGAGTGGCAAAAGACGTCTCTTTCCCGCCGGACCACGCCCTCTCAGCTTGACTGAGTGGCAAAAGACGTCTCTTTCCCGCCAGAATACGCCCTCTCAGCCTGACTGAGTGGCAAAAGCGCTGCTGCATAACTGGATTTATGGGAGAAACCGCAAGTTATCTGAGCTAATTTATCAGTTTAAACTAAAGGTTAGACTCGATATAGTGTTCCTTACAATTTGCCAAAGATCCAGTGATCCATGGATATTGACATGCAGCCAGGAATCGTAGTTCTATATGAGCCTGATTTTGACGCTGGGGAAATTTGACATGAAGCAAATTTGCCTGTGAACGCTTTATATAAATACAATATAGGTCTAGATCCATGTGATCTCTATATCGTCATATCGTCCAGCCTTAAAACTTGTAGTTTTTGTCAGTGTTTATATAAAAACATCCAATTATGCAGAATATACGATAGTAAATATTTAATTGATGAGTTGTCAATACAATATATATAACAATACAATGTATAGGTTATGATTTTATCCCAAAATTCAACACATTTACATCAAATGATAACTGCAAATCCATGTTTCTCTGCCCGATTATTTATGCGAATTGCAGCAATCTATTTGCTTCTCTTTTCCTCCAATTTCTTGTCAAATCTATTTATACAGTCAATCTCAAAGCTTTCACGCTTTAGATGTGTTTTGTGTGTTTTTTGTGGCATTCACTCTGAAAACCAATGCTGCCACCTGGTCTTTTTGCCACTCAGTGGGCGTAACCGCAGTCGCTCCGGCCAACGGTGACGTCACGCGCATTTCCTCTATAGGGAAAGAAATCAGGAAAGCAGGTAACAAGGGAGAGCAGGTGGGGCAAATAAACCAATTATCAGTTAACAAGAGGGCGGGGCCAAGACTAGAGACAAACAGAAGAGCACATGGCACACAGAAACAAACAAAAGCACATGGCCCAGTGAACAACCCCAAAGCCGTACACTCACACAAGGACAAGACATGAGTGTCAGGATCCTGTCACCAAACTAAAAATTAGACCAACCAAGGTGACAGGACCCAGACAAATATCAAATGTTTAACTTGATTTTTAACAATGTTTGTGAAGACAAGTCTGTGAATGTTGGCTTAGTGATTAACCAAATGTATCCAATTTTCTATTTAAAATGTAATTATAATATTGTATAAATATAGGTTACACTTTATTTTGACAGTCCACTTCAGACATTATACTAATTATAAATAAATTTTAAACTACAAACCTGATTCCAAAAAAGTTGGGACACTGTACAAATTGTGAATAAAAACAGAATGATGTGGAAGTTTCAAATTTCAATATTTTATTCAGAATACAACATAGATGACATATCAAATGTTTAAACAGAAAATTTTTATAATTTTAAGGTAAAAATAAGATGATTTTAAATTTCATGGCATCAACATCTCAAAAAAGTTGGGACAAGGCCATGTTTACCACTGTGTGGCATCCCTTCTTTTTATAACAGTCTGCAAACGTCTGGGGACTGAGGAGACAAGTTGCTCAAGTTTAGGAATAGGAATGTTGTCCCATTCTTGTCTAATACAGGCTTCTAGTTGCTCAACTGTCTTAGGTCTTCTTTGTGACTTCATCTTTCCAAATGTTTTCTATGGGTGAAAGATCTGGACTGCAGGCTGGCCATTTCAGTACCCGGATCCTTCTTCTACGCAGCCATGATGTTGTAATTGATGCAGTATGTGGTCTGGCATTGTCATGTTGGAAAATGCAAGGTCTTCCCTGAAAGAGACGACGTCTGGATGGGAGCATATGTTGTTCTAGAACTTGGATATACCTTTCAGCATTGATGGTGCCTTTCCAGATGTGTAAGCTGCCCATGCCACACGCACTCATGCAACCCCATACCATCAGAGATGCAGGCTTCTGAACTGAGCGCTGATAACAACTTGGGTTGTCCTTGTCCTCTTTAGTCTGGATGACATGGCGTCCCAGTTTTCCAAAAAGAACTTCAAATTTTGATTTGTCTGAACACAGAACAGTTTTCCACTTTGCCACAGTCCATTTTAAATGAGCCTTGGCCCAGAGAAAACGCCTGCGCTTCTGGATCATGTTTAGATATGGCTTCTTTTTTGACCTATAGAGTTTTAGCCGGCAACGGCGAATGGCACGTGGATTGTGTTCACCGACAATGTTTTCTGGAAGTATTCCTGGTCCCATTTATGATTTCTATTACGGTAGCATTCCTGTATGTGATGCAGTGCCGTCTAAGGGCCCGAAGTGCATGGGCATCCAGTATGGTTTTCCAGCCTTGACCCTTACGCACAGAGATTGTTCCATTTTCTCTGAATCCTTGGATGATATTATGCACTGTAGATGATGATAACTTCAAACTCTTTGCAATTTTTCTCTGAGAAACTCCTTTCTGATATTGCTCCAGTATTTTTCGCCACAGCATTGGGGGAATTGGTGATCCTCTGCCCATCTTGACTTCTGAGAGACACTTCCACTCTGAGAGGCTCTTTTTATACCCAATCATGTTGACAATTGACCTAATAAGTTGCAAATTGGTCCTCCAGCTGTTCCTTATATATACACATTTAACTTTGCCGGCCTCTTATTGCTACCTGTCCAAACTTTTTTGGAATGTGTAGCTCTCATGAAATCCAAAATTACATTTCAAAATGTCTCACTTTAAACATTTGATATGTCATCTATATTCTATTGTGAATAAAATATAAGTTTATAAAATTTGTAAATTAGTGCATTCTTTTTTATGCACAATTTGTACAGTGTCCCAACTTTTTTGGAATCGGGTTTGTAACTTAGGGTATTAGTACACTGTAAAAAAATAATTTGTTGACTCAATATATTTTGTTATCTTTTTGCATGGGTTTTTAAATGTTTTTCTTACTTATTTGAATAAGTTATCTGAACTAATTAAATGTAGTCATGAAAACTTCCCTTTAGTTATCTAAAATTAAATTTGATAGTCATGAAAACGTCTCAGGTTATGTATGTAACCTATGTTCCCTGAGAACAGGGAACGAGATGCTGTGTCCAGAATGCATATGGGGAACGTCTCAGTGTAGCAGATGTCTGAAGCTACGATCAAATCACGTCAATCCTATTGACCGACGACAGCCCATGATGTCATCAAAGTGCGACCCGGAAGTATATAAGGGCGCCTCACAACATGACATTCACCTCTTCATCTGAAGGGACTGTCTAGCAGACAGGCCCCAAGGCATGGCAACGGGACACAGTGTCTCATTCCCTGTTCTCAGGGAACATAGGTTACATGCGTAACCTGAGGCGTTGCCTTTCGAAAGGGAACTCGCACTGCGTCCAGAACGCATATGGGGAACAATATACCTACTAGGCCATGCTGAGGGGAGTGCATGCCCACTGGCAGTGATGACTGTCAGAACGAGCAATTTCGACTGAAATGCCTGAGCCACTCTCCCTCTGGTCACACTGGGCTGTCGGTGACAGCATTCCCTACAGTCATAGCCCAAGCTATCCGCCTCGGAAAGGACCTTAAATGTATAACATGAGGTCTCGTAACCCAGGCTGCTCAAAGGCCTGGGACCAACTACTTCAACAGAAGGGGTCCCTTTAAGGGAATGTGGCTAGGGATCCCGAGGGAGCCCCAGCCAAGTCACTACTCTGGGAACATATTCACCCGAAAGCCACCAGGGAGGCCTGACCTGGTGCCACCTATAATGGACACTCCGGTTTTGCCAACCCTGTCTGTTCGGAAATAGAGCCTCTGGATACTTATCTCAGTGAGGCATCCAGTCGGGGGGGCTGCGAAGCTGGCAGTGACCAACTCGGAGCAGACCTCAGCATAGTGCTTTATGACCCTTGCTAGCGAGGGGAGTCTATCTGCTCGATCTGAGGATCTACAAACCCCCTATGTTTCAAGGCGCTAAGGAGGCCGGACAGGCCTATGGACTGATCTGACTGGGAGGCCACACTGGGGGCCTACGACCGATGACCAGGCTCAGGCAGCTGCGTACTCACAGGCGACCTTTGATGAAGGGAGCACCGAGCCTGCCTGGTAGGTACACCAAGCTGTAGGCGAAATGCTGCCTGCTAAGGCCAGCCCCCCTGATGACAAGCATCCACTAGCTGTCAGCATTAAGCTAGTTGCGGTCTCAGGCACTTGCCCCCAGGGAGGCCTGGTGGGGCCTGCTACCTGGTGGCAAGCCCTCCGGGAGGCCTAGAGAGGCCTAACCCCTGACTGCTGACAGTAACTACTGGCTGACAAATTAGATACCCACAATGCTGGGGACTCATCCTCAGGGAGGCCTGGTAAGGCCTACAAGCTGATGACAAGTCTTCTGCTACAAGGACCAACAACCTAGGGAAGCGTACCACACCAATAAATATATTGGGGCCTCCCAATGTCCCATCAGTGTTGGGACTCTCCTCCAAGGAGGCCCACCGGGGCCTAACACCTGTCCGAGAGTCTGCTGCCCAGACCGCCGAGGCCAGCCTAGTTTTCTCTACTGGAGCCAACCGTCATAGAAGCCTGCTGAGGCCTGTTACCTGATGGTGCAGTCTTACTGGCAGAACGGTTTACTCAGTGTCTACAGACTTGGAACCTAATTACATCACCAATAGCAGTGTACCCAGTGAAACTGCAGTGAGGGGGCCAGACATAAAATGTTTACTGAAGCTCAAGCGTTAATGTCTAGATTACACACTCCCACACCCTTAACAGATAGAGAGGAGACCACTACTCTACCCTGCGGCCAAAGTCCAAAAGGCTTAACCTGTTCTACTACACAGGAAACTATAGAAGGCGGTGGTGTAAACCTTCTTTATCCAGGGGTACACCACCCGCCTAAAGCTGCACTACATACGAGAGGAATGAGCCATGGCCTAAACCCACTCTCTTGCCGAGAGGAGGTCTAATCACTACGCACAGTGAAACGGAGCGGTGGCTCGACCAGTTAAATCACACTAAAGAGACAACCAACTCACACAATCCCCCCCAACCTCTATACAGGGAATGTAGGCCTACAGAACATACTTCCTGTTCCTCCTCTCATTTTAAAAGAAAGAAATAAAGACACCTACCAGCTCAACCCACGGCGTGCTAGAGCAACAACTCACCACTCGGTAGAAAAAGTGAGGTCTGTCACCCTTGCAGGCCTGAAAGGGGCACTCTCACGAACCAAGCCAAGGCGGGCCATCAGTCTAGCGTTTCTGCTCATCATGGGCCCAGCCCGGCCTGATGTAAGAAGCGCCTGGGAGAGGGATGAAGAAGAAAGACAAGGGTTAGAATCTTATTTACCCTCGGGGAGGGGATCCATTACTGACGCTGCCTGCATTTGTCCTGGATCACCTCCCTCAAGTCCTCAAGTCCTTCCTCTACTTGCGGGAGTCATGCCTTCTCTGTGACCTGCTTCTTCCGTGGAGGGGGCGCACGAGAGGCGCCACTGGCTCGCTGACCCTGTCGCTGGTCCTCGGACCGCGAAAAGAAAACAGTACTTCCCTTTTTGAATGACTTAGATAGCGCTTCAAACAGAGCAGTCCCTGAAGACGAAAAAAGGTGAATGTCATGTTGTGAAGCGCCCTTATATACTTCCGGGTCGCACTTTGATGACATCATGGGCTGTCGCCGGTCAATAGGATTGACGTGATTTGATAGTAGCTTCAGACATCCGTTACATTTAGACGTTCCCCATATGCATTCTGGATGCAGTGCGAGTTCCCTTTCAAAAGGGAACTTCCCTTAAATTTTCTGAACTTAAATGTTCTAGTTATACAAACTTCACTTTAGTTGGTTGAAAAGCTGCTTTGATCAGTATTAATTGCATTACTATATTCATTTGTAAATTACATTAGATCATCATCAGCTGGCTGAAAAAAATGAGACACACAACTTTTAGGTGGTGGCTGTCATAAAAAAATATTTATTCAAACATACATTAAATACTGAAGAACGGGTAAAGTAAAGATACAATAATAGTGAATATACTGAACAAAGTTTTTCTAGCTGACTAATGAATTTTTGGACATGGAATATCTTTTCTGAGGTAAATGTGGCATGACATTGTTTAAAAGCTATTTATTGAGGTTTATTAACGTCTGCGCAGTTGAAACACTGATTGTGCGATTACATGAGACACTCAGATGTTCATACATGAGATGGTCATACATGTTCATTTCATGTTGTATCTACTAGTAAAGTGCAATATTCAAAAAAGCAATGAAAACAACATTTAAAACCACAGGCATATTAAAGCAATAGTTCACCCAAGATTTACTCACAAGCCATACACCTAGGTGTATATGACATTCTTCTTTCAGACGAATACAATCAGAGTTATATTAAATTATATTTATAGAGTTAGATTGTCCTGGCTAATCCAAGCTTTATAATGGAAGCCCAAAATATGAAAACCATAAAAGTGCATCTATCCATTATAAAAGTTCTCCATACGGCTCCAGGGGGTTAATAAAGGCCTTCTGAAGCGAATCAATGGGTTTGTGTAAGAAAAAAAAACAAAACATATCTAACCTGTTACAAAGTAAAATATCTAGCTTTTGGCAGACTGCTTTCCGCATTCAACTTACGAAGAAAGTGTAACGCCTCTCACAGTTCAAAAGGTTTACGCTACGTCCGACACATAGACCATAAAAAAATATGGACAACTTCATTCGCTTCCGCTGATGATAGTTGGAGCCTCCGGAGGCCCACACGAGGTGCGGAGGCTTCAGTTTCTGAGAGGAGTGCTACAGGCTTGGTCCGATGTCATCGCCGCGCCAGTTAAGTTTTTTTACACCATGTCCGACATCATCACTGCGCCAGTTACGTTTTTTTTTTACGCTACATCCGACGCCATTGCTGCGGCAGTTAAACTTTCTCCATAAACTGAATATTGAATGCGGTCTACTGGAAGCTATATATTTTACTTCATAACATGTTAAATATGGATATTTTTCTTACACAAAACACATCGGTTCGCTTCAGAAGGCCTTTGTTAACCCTTGGAGCCGTGTGAAGCATATAAGTGTGAAGTTATAATTCACTTCCATTATAAAGCTCGGAAGAGCCAGGACATTTTTAATATAACTCTGATTGTATTCATCTGAAAGAAGAATGTCATATACACATAGGATGGCTTGAGGCGGGTGAGTAAATCATGGGGTAATTTTCATTTTTGGGTGAACCATCCCTTTAATAGTTATTTATTTTACCTGTATCGATTCAAACTTACATTTAATCATTTTCAAGGATTTCCATGAAACTTACCTGTATCTGATGGCGAGGTGAGAAAGAGACCATGCAGTGAAGCGAGATGTAGTTTCATCCAGTCTGTAAACCAGTTCAGTTTTTTTGCCAAGGAGCAATAGATAAAAAATAAAATATAATTTCAATAGGTTTATTGACAACATGTTGCAATGTTTACACTGTACAATGACTCATAATGTGATTTAGGGCTGAGTATTTGATACATTTCACAATTTGATTTGAATTTATAAGGTTAATATTTACCAGAAATTGCAGCAAATATAGTTAAACCGCTGTCTATCCTCCTCCAACCACTCAAACAGCGCGGAATTGAGAGCTCCATGAACCACGGACCGCGAGATCAAAGCATGTTGCAACTCTGTATTTCAACGGCTCTGGGAGCGCAAAGCACAAAACATATCGTTATAAAACAATATAACGTTATAAAGATACTTTGTAGATGAGGTTAAACACTTACTTTGTGTTCTCTTGGTTAAAAGTAAACTTCATGTCTGCACTGCATCGCGAGTCATAGGAAATTTCCTCTGAGAGAAACGTTTTGGCTCGTTTAAACGTGCACAGCATATAAATACTACTATAAATCAATACATTATAAAATACAAATGGTAAATGAGATAAAACACTTACTTTAGGTGTTTCTCAAAAAAAAAAAAAAAAAAAAAAAAAAAAAAAAAAACTGTTCCCTCGTCTGCTCTGCACCGCGAATCAAAGAAAATATCTCTGAGAGGAAGTTTAGGTGCACACACACACACACACACACACACACACATCACATAGATACCATCCTAAAACAATATAATATTATAAACTTCATACTATAAATTAAATAAAACACTTTATCTCGGCGTTTACCCTACTCGTTTGCTCAGCATCGCGAGTGAAAAAATGGCGTCTGTCAGTCCCAGGCGTGCGCGCACACAGCGCGTAACGTTAAATGTCCTGGATGTACATAACTACACTCTCTCCCAGAGGGCGCTTTTTTTCACTAGCCGTGTTATTTCAACACTTTAACTCTTTACTCCTTGACTCCTTGAATTGGGATTTTAGGTTTAAATGGTGTGGTATGTATAAATAAGTGAAATAAATGTGTTCATATCTATATAATTAGAGTGTGTTTTATAAATCAGCTGTACACAGTAATTAAGTTTAGTTTACTGCAGTTAAAGAAATGGAGTATAATTGGAGTAAAGCCTGCAGAAAATCTAGAGCAGTTGTTTCAACTTATGTTTTTAAGTTAAAACAACAATTATAATTTTTCATTCAACAGAAAATCTAGTGCAGTTGTTTCAACATATGTTTTTTTAGTTAAATGAACTGTATGTAAGAAATGTATTTCAATTAATCATAAAATGGCCCTGATATGTCACTAGACATCAAGAAATCATGTTAATTTCAAATACTTATATCACTGACAACAGTAGTACGGCCAGGATATTGTCATTTAAAAGTGAAGTTGCAGCCCTCAACTGATGTTGACGTTGTGTTTTTGCCTGAAGGGTCACCTTCCACCTATCTACTAAAGTCAGTAGTGTTTCAGCATCTGGGTTGCCAGCTCTGCTCTAGTTACCACAGCTACAAACTTTTTGCATAAAAAAATGTCTAACTTTACGAAACTTAAAAGACCTCGTTAAGAATCAGAAAAACGTCGTGACAATGTCCGAAATAAAACAAGGATTTGTACAGGAGATGCCTTTGAAAGATGGAGACGGCTGAAAATGGAGAAGAATTTGAAGACAAACGCCAACGTTGCTAATTTTCTCCTGGACAGGTAAGGTGAATCTATATTTGGCTAACTTGTACTTAATGTAAATGGACATTTCAAATATTCATGACAGTTGAACAAAGTTATGCATGTTTGTGCAAAGTAACATTAGGTTAGCGCATATGGAGGAGGTCGGTCATTGAATTGAAAAGGTAACGTTAAGGAATTGTTTGGGAAATAAAAACGGAGAGTCGTCATTGCTAACATTAGTAATGCATTATCAGAGCATCTCTGTCATTATGCTGAGACGCTGAGGAAAACAACATTATGGACATGTACTGCAGGGTAAGTTAAAAAATACAGCTGGTCACTTTCACTTATAGCTTCAACTAAATGAATAGCTGTATCTTTGATATCTGTTACACATAGTGACTTAGGCTTGTGCTTGTACTTACGTTAATGACAGATACCTACCGTTACAAGTTAGACTAACTTACCATTCTAACAATGTACTGTCACATACGAGCGTTCATATTTACGATTATATTTGGCTAACCACCATTAGTAAATTTTTGCGATACATAATTACTTCACAAAACATCTCTCATGAAGCATAAACATAATTAACAGAAAAAAAAAGAAAAAAAAAACTTACTGTGTAGGACTCGTCACTTGCCATTGGAAGCTCCTTGTAGCAGCCACGTTCCTGCTGGATCCTGCAGCCTATCTGGCAACCTCGAGTCAGGGGGGAAGGTGAGAGGGGATACACCGCTCTACAGTAATTTGAAAGTGATTGCAGTACCAGTTTTGGCCACAATCTTACATACAGTTACTTTAAAACAACAATTATACTTGTTCACTTAAAGTGATGTCACGTGTTTTTAGGCCAAAACATTTTTTGTCACATACAGCAAACATCTCCTCGCTATCTGTTAGCTGCCTGTCCCCTGAACACACTGTAAAAAAACGTGGTCTCTGTAGACAAACTGCAACCAAAACAAACGTGGGCAGTCTGGACCACGAAGCATAGCAAACAGTGCTCCAGCCAATAGCCGACGAGAATGAGTTGGGGGTGGAAATCATTCTTGTCGGCTATAATATATATTTATGATTAAATAATACAAATATATATATTTTTTGTATAAATTATCATATAAAAATGAAATAATTACATTTTTGTAGACGAGGGTGGAATTAACTTAATCTCTCAGAATGTATTTCTTTGAATTATAATTCAGAATATTCTTTATTATAATTCTTTATAGAAGTTTATTTGTATAGCGCTTTTCACAATACATGTATTGTGTCAGAGCAGCTTCAAAGAAAATGCATGTTTCAAAGTTACAATCTGGAAGTATTCTGTTATTGGTCAGAGATGAGTGTGGCAAAGTCCATATGGCAGATTTTTCTGTTACTCCAGTTTAACTTTCTGTGTGGTGTGGCCAGTTCGGTTCAAATTCCAACTCATCAATTGAAAGGGAATTCATTCTTCCATTCTGAAATTTGCCCAACCCTGCTGTATATAGAAACATTCACAATAAATTGACTGATCACTGTACTGTAAGGCCCTGTTTACACCTGGTATTAAGAAGCGTTTTCATCGATTGGATCAAGTGGATGACACTAAATACATGTGTAAATGGGGTCTAAAATGGTTTGAGCTTGTCCACTTTCTACCACTTCCAGAGGTAGGCGAAAACACATTTCATGGTGTAGACTCTCATGTGGTCGAATGCGTTCGAACAGCGCAAAAGACAGCCTACTCTCTGCCCACTGACCTAATATTAAAAATTATGGGAAGCGCACTATCCAG
Organism: Paracanthobrama guichenoti; assembly: GCA_018749465.1. Classification (NCBI taxonomy): domain Eukaryota; kingdom Metazoa; phylum Chordata; class Actinopteri; order Cypriniformes; family Gobionidae; genus Paracanthobrama; species Paracanthobrama guichenoti. The sequence goes on along the minus strand of CM031955.1, from coordinate 24,800,304 downwards.
ACAGGATTTAAACTTTGTCCACTAAAGACCCAAGTTTGGTTTGAAGACCGAAAATGTACCAAGCACAATGTTCTCTCACCATTCCTGATTTTTAACACACTCACTGTGTTTGCCGCGGTCTTGTGGCCATCAGAGCAGAAACGAAAGCTGTGTTTTTCCATCGTCTCCTTAGCATTCATTTGCAAATTGCGCAATCTTATTTCGTCCATTAAAAAAGCCCATATATTTACCCGCCCATAGACCCTCCACTCTTTGAAATCAGGACAGAAGTGGTTGAAAATGAGACGGATTTAAAGAGACGGATTAAAACATCAGGGATAAATGAGAATGTGTCTCCCTCATCTACTTGTGATCCGATCAAACAAAATGCATCTTAATACCAGATGTAAACAGGGCCCAAATCAACTACTGAGTCTACGGTGTGCTGGTTTACAGATGTCTGCAAAGAAACAGTGCATTTTTTCCATGTATAATCAATGTTTGTCTTAGAAAAAAGTGATCAGTGTTGACTCTTACTTTGTGAGACTAGTTTTAATGGAGAAATGAGGTTACACTTGTGTCATATGGGACAGAGATCTGGCCTCTCTCTCAGATACTTTATGCATACAGAAGCCTTCAAAGTGGGCACTTTATAAGCCTAATAAAGTTTTACATGAATATACAGACCAAAACCTATTTCTTTGAATCACCATAATACCAACGAACAAATCATCCAAAATAATTAGCACGCTTCTCTGAGCCATGGGACATGTAGGACATTGTCCCTGTGAGGTTCATTTATCATGCAAACGTTTTGTTGCTCACATCTAACGGAGGCCTGACATTAATTATAGAGCGCTCCACAACATTGACTTTAAGAGCTCGTATCACTGCTCCTGACCGTATTTCATATCTCAAATCGCTGCCATGATATTTAATGAATAAGACTTGGAGTAGTCCAACAGTTAGGCCCATTTTATTAACATCATTATTTGTAAACCTGAAATTCGTCCCAGTTTCTGATCTTGTTTTACTGTGCTGATTGTGTTTCAGCCCCTGCAGACATAATGCCCGTTCCCTTAATGCAACCCACAAATAAAACTAGAATCACAAACACACACAGGGTTATAAATACACAACAGAATGTTTGGGTAATTTACAGAGTTAGTTTAATGCAATATTTGATCTCCACATCTATATTTTGTAAGGCAGTCTTACATTAAAAATGGCAAATACTTTCTGTACACAAGCTGCATCACGATTCATAGGGTCTCTAGGCAATGCTCGCTGTACTTTATACAGTGACAACAAATATTTAATGGATATTTAAATGGATATGTCTTGTTAACTATCTTTGTGGGGACTCTCCATAGACATAATGGTTATTATACTGTACAAACTGTATATTCTACACCCTTACACTAAACCTACCCAATAAACCGATCACACAAAACTTTCTGCATTTTTACATTTTCAAAGAAACTCATTCTGTATGATTTATAACTTGTAAATGGTTATAAATTCTCAACGGGATAAAAAAACTTGCACGCACGAACGCACACACACGTCTGCATCCTAAACCTGAAACTTTAATCTATAGTTTTATCATTTATAATAGTTCTATAATTTCACATATTGGACTATTGATCTCATTCACTAATGCCTTCTAAAAAATATTAATTCATTAAAATGTTAATAATAATATACACTAAAATATACACTAGTATTCTAGACTTGCTTTTTATTGCTTTTTGAAAGAAAGGAAGAGAAAAAGTAACAGTACATTTATAAATAATGACACAAATGTATCATGCTTTTTCAAATAAAGTTTTTTCTCTCCTTTTTTCTGTTCTTTAATAACTTTTATTAATAATAAAAAAAAAAATCTAAAAACAAATGTATCACTGTTTTCACAAAAATATTAAGTAGCACAACTATTTTCAATATTTATAATAAGAAATGTTTCTTGAGCACCAAAACAGCATATAAGAATGACCATTTAGGGGGAGAAATAGAGTTCTTTTAAATTGTAATATTATTTCATAATAGTACAGTTTTTACTGTATTTTGTTCAAATAAATGCATCTTTGGTCAGCATAAGAGACATCAAAAACTTAAAAAAATCTTACTGACCCCAAACTTTTGAACAGTAGTGATAAAGCATAAACATAATCCATAAATTAATTAGCTCTTATTTGTATTTAAATATTAGTGTTAACATTCTTCCTCCTCTATTTGCACCAATGCAACACAATCCTACTGGAGACAGATGATGTTGATATTATGATAACTAGGCTGTTAATTATATGACCTCACCGGTTCATGAATTAGGGAGGGGTTTTTTTCAGACAAGAACCTCCATTTTTCTGTTATCATAGTCTTAGATTGCTATGAAACAGGAGAGGATCTTATCGAGAATATATTACCAAACTGGGACACAACCTCCCAGGTCAAAGGAGATATGTTTGTAGCCCAGGAGTGCATATGTGTGTGCATGTGCACGTGTTTCGATTTGGGTCCGCTGGTCAGTTTAATGCATCTGGATGTAATCTTGCCCTTTGCTATAGGTTTACTCTTCACAGGTTAGAGTGAAACCAGTGTTTCACCTCATAAAACGTTATGGCGTTTCAAACAACTCGCCTCATAAAACGCTATAGGGTCTCCCAAGGACACCTTTCTGCCCGGCGCTCGTTTTTCAACCTCTCTCACACAAGATATGCCCATCTCGCCTTTCGCAGATCAAGACCTAGGAATCAGAGAAGAAGGGAAGGGGCAAAAAAAGAGTGGCTATCAATCAGGGGTTTGGAAATCAGGAAATAGGTAGGTCGGTTCTTTGGGAGAGAAACACAAACCACATGTGGCAGCAGCGGCAGCAGGAGCAAAGAAACAGGATTAATGCTGTTGGTGAAAATGAGATCAGGTCACTCAAAGCTTCTGGTTCAATGGGAACCTACTGAACGTACACTCGCGACGTCCTCACCCCAAACCCACGCACATGAGAAAACCTAAATCAAAACAACCTCATAGGCATTCTCACACCATGACTAACTAACACGAAGATCAGTCATCATCTCCTGCGCAGACACACTTGAACACGCACTTAATGTTTTGAGTGACCTCCTGATCCTGTTGTCCCTCTTCATAGTATTTATTAGGTGCTTGGGCCTGGATGTATGTGTAGAGTTGATAAAAGCATCTGGACTCATATTGGGGTTAAGACCCACGGGAGTGAAGTGGGTGTTTTCAGCTGGACCGTTCTGAATTGTTCTTTTAGTGTCTGCGCAGCAATGTTGTACCTCCCCACCCAAGCGCGCTTCGGCCAGCCAAACTACTGTCTTGTGAAATGTGTAGCATATTTTGTGAGCTTACGTAAACCATAGGAGAGATACTTTTTGGAAATAACATGCAATTTACTGCAGGTGAAAAAATTATTTAAGAAAGGACCAAGAATGTAAGCATTCCAGATTTTATTTGCCAAGCTCCAGGGAATGCAGTCATTTGGAAAGCAAGTTGAGCTTCCAACTCACACACCATTCTGATGAACTGACAAACACGACACCGGGAGCTTAGTGTGACGAAATTAACCATCAGGTCTCTACGAGCGTCTCTAACAGGACTGAAACCGACACAGAGCCTGAGATTCCATCCGTTGAGAGCAGTGGCAGAAATCAGCGCTATTTCTTCACAATCGAATAGAAACAGCAGTCATGTTTGGTTTACATGCATCTGTGTTTGTTTAGTGAGTTTGCGTTGTACGTGCGGACAGAGGGACAATTAGCTAGGGGCATTTTCTTGGCCGGTTTTCTGATATGGACAATGGAGAACTTCAGTCTCACTCACTCTGTCTCTCTGTTCCTCACAAATAAAAGCAGTCAAGAGTCTTAACAATTGGGAAAGAAACACTCCAAGGCCATGTTTATACATGTTATTAAAATCTGTCTTGATCTGATCACATGTGGTCAAACAAGACACATTGCTGCTTACAACATATGTCTCCTGTGACCTCTTGCAAGAGAAAGGTCTCTAATTTTGTGACTACATGCATCACTCAATACGTCAGTCTGTTGATGCAGCGCAAAAAAAGTACATGTAAGGAATAATTGACTCTGGGCCATTTAATTATTTTTCAATAATTTGACGGCCCGGAGTCAATTATTCTTCTTATACTATGGTTACCACACCTCAAAACATTGTTCAGGTGATGTATTTCAAGTAGTCCCGTCAAAATGTTTTTTTCAGTTTAAAGCGTTAAACATATTTAATGCAATTAACGCAGCATCTATTTTTTACATCATCCTTTGGCTAGCGTTAAATTATATGATCTCGCTCTTATATATCGTGTACATGAATGTGGCCAACTCCCTGATCAGTGCCCTGACTACTGAATTAGGGAGCTGATTGAGATGCACCCCTTGTCTGAAAGACGTGTGCCAGAATCGAGTTGTCTTCGCGCTTGAACAAACAAGAACACACAGAATTATGCCAAAATGCCCATTTTGTCGAGTATTCTCACAAGAGCAGTCTTAACGAGTTAAATGACGTCTTAAATTAACCTAAAGAGTTGTGTAGAAAATAAGATCCGTGTCATATTCAGCAGCGGCAGATCTTAAAGGAACAGCAGCAACTAATGCTGTCTGTCATTAATGTTAATCACAGAACAAAGGTAACAGAGAAAATTGTGGCTTTAATTATTCTATATTTAATTTAAAATGTATGCAGGGCTGTTTGATAACTTCAGTTTAACTTCAACTAGGCCACAGGTAAATATGAAATTTATTATAATAGGATTATGTGAAGATTGTTTTAAGTTCACTTGAAATTGATATAGCTTTTAATTATTAGTAGCAGTTTTAGTATCAGTGATACTGGCCTTCATAAAAAGATGCCATTGTTTGAAATATAGCCAACTTTTGTCAAGTTTTTGTCCTTAAAACGCTTTTTAGTGTATGATTTACGCATCTCATCCCAAGCCTTTGTTGCTAATTCCAAAATGTCATTTTAGAACTAGTGATGGAGGCTTCAGCCATTGATAGCAGACATATGATGCATTCAAGTCCTCCTGGGATGTTCGTATTTACGAGGTGAGAAGTCGTGTTTTACGACATCATGTGCGTTCAAGTCTCTTTGGTCGGAGTAAGATAGTGGTGTACCTTCTTGTAATGAATTTCACGAAAATACAGCAAGGTTTGATAACTTTGTTTATAGAAGAACAAAGAATGCGCATCAGGTGAGATTTAATCTTTTATGTTTTTAATTAATCTGTGAAGCCACTGTAAACAGTATTGTTATATATTAGGCTAATTGTTATATTACAATGCTAGCTTACTTTGTTGTAAATGTAAATGACAAAGCCTGACAATGTCACTGCTAAATACCAGTTATATTCACGATGCATCCATTGATTCCGCCATGTTTCTCACGGACACACCCCCGAGAGAGAGAGAGAGAGAGAGACAGAGAGACAGAGAAAGAGAGACAGTGTTCGGCAGCAGCGTCTCTAATAGCGAAACTGTAAGTTCATCTACTCAAGAACAGCACCGGCATTACCTCACTAGTGAGAAATGTCATGTAAGTTAGCTTTTAAGCCTCGTGCACACTGGGACGATTATCGCGTTCACTTATTTAACGCCTCATGACTAAACAAAGGGTGCTAATGAGTGTGCACACAGACACACATAACGTTAGGTGTAAAAGTGTCATAACATTTTTTTTTTTAAAAAGCCTTGCGTTTGTTTTTTTGGTTTGATGCGCCACGTTAAAAACTGGCCGACCAATGAGATCAGCACATTTGTTCATGTGCCTGGAGCTGCTGAAGTTACAGAAAAACACGACTTGGTGGCGCTCAAGCACAAAAAAAAATGGTCTTGCCGAGCACACACTGATACCCAAGAAGAAGATGACAAGAGGAAGATGCAACGAGGCAAGATGAATGTAGAGCTGCTGGTTTCTTTGGTCTCTCAAAGAACTTTATGATAAATATCCATGTTTTGTTTGCCAGTTTGCAAAAAGTGTGTGAATGGTTTTGGCAAGCATGTAAATACTGGCGACAAGCGAGTGTCAGAAGCATAATGTTGTGTAGCGCCACCTTGTGTACCGGGGTATTTCTGTGTTTCAATAAGCGCCATCTACTGTCAGGGAGTGAATTTGCATGTTCACTCGGCACATCGCCAGTGAAAATCGCTTGGGTATGAACACAAAGACGTGCCGAAAAACGTCTCGAAAAACGCTGGCGATAAGTGCACAAGGCTTTGTTAAACTATTTTACTGATAAAATCATCAGAGCATTGCTGACAACACGTTTCTGTGTTGAGTGGGAGAAACCATACATACAGTAGCCTAATAAAATGCAATTTTGTGGCAAAAAATACATGTAAATAATTTGTCGTTTTTTATCCTGTTGTTTACTATATTTATTTGCTTGCTGGGTGTCATTGTGGGTTTTGGTACTTTTGCTGTTATAGGCTGTAATGACCTTTGAAATAACTGAAATCATTTAGCAAAGTGATATGGAACTGAAATGCCACCTGCCTCGAACGACTTTAGCTGTGCGCTTCCCTGAAAATAATTGCACACCTTAAAACGTTTGTCAACCAATCAAATTAAAGCATTCAACAGCCCCGTAGTATAATATATATTTAAAGAGTCTTATGGTCACCAAGGCTGCATTTATTGCAGTAAAACCAGTAATATTGTGAAATATTACAATTTAAAACAACCATGCTTCATTAACCAAGCTTCAGCTTCATTACTGCTGTCTTCATTACTGAATTACTGCATTGTAACTGCATTTTTAATATGATGATTTGGTGCTCAGGAAACATTTCTTATTATTATATATGTTAAAAATAGTTGTGTTGTTTATTTTTGTGGTAACAGTGACACATTTTTTTCAATCACCACACAAGATCAAAAGAACATTTGTCACATTATAAATATCTTTTTGGTCAATTTAATGTATCCTTGCTGAATAAAAGTAATAATTTCTTCTAAAAAATGTTACTGACTCCAAACTTTTGAATGGTAGTGTACACGTAAACATACTGAATACTGTATGTATTGTTAAAAGTTTACCTTTTTAACCCAATAGTTTAACCCAATAAGTGTCATGCTACTACTCCTGGGCAACTGTTAAATGCAAATGTAATTAAATTACTTGTTTTAAATCTGAATTGTCGCTCTAATGCAATTAACCAAAAATAACCATCATAAACAGACAGATTCAGCCAGAGAAAGTCCTCTTTCATTCCTCATTAACTCAAGTTCATCTGGAGTTACTGATGCTGCTGATTTTTGCCACAGGAGTAAACAGAGAAATTAAGACTAAAACTCACCATACTTTGTTTTTGAGAAATGCATTCAAACTTGAACGTAATATCAGTGGATAAATATATAGATAAATACTATTGGATTTTATTTTGGCCCAGCTGACTGAGATTTGCAAGTTCACTGTCAGACTGATTCTGCTTGTTCTCAGAGCATCTGGCTAAAATTAAGTACCATGAGATAATGCTATGAACGTTTCCCCTGCATTTATTTATTTACTCATTTGATGTCTGCCATTACAATTTAGATAATCAAATTTGTTTTTCAAGTCCCTTAGGGTATGAAAACCCAGAATAAAACCCATAAAATTTGGCAGTCCCAAAGTATTGAAACTTGCCAAAAAGAAAGAAGCTGAACTTGTCTGAGTCCTTATGAACAATACCTATGTAATGGTGTTTAGAACTGTCCAATGAAAACACCTACTTGTGCTTCATTCTTCCTTCTTTTCTTAACCAGAGTGCACTGCATTTCCCAGCATTCCTTAGAGGGGTGTTCATCCTGAACCACAGCCCAGTTGCATTATTGGGTGAAAACAGCCCTCTGGAGAAATTTAGGCGACTGATTGCTAAATCACGCCCTTTACATTTGATCTAAAAGCAATATATGTGCATATGGTTTGATTTAAGAGGCTAGGGTGGTCCGGCAGATATATTTTTATTCTAATTTACTGTAAGTAATTGTAATTTAAAGTGTTGCTGGGTGTCTATTCACTCCAGGTGGCTGTGGGGGATTTGGAATCGCTCAGAATAAAATAATAAGGTTATATAATCATATAAGCTTTCAACGCCTGCAATTTTCACAACTGTACTGGAAGATTTAAATAATGACATTTAATATTTTTATAGAATGGTTTCCAATGCCCACTGCAATAAAGTCTAGCCTGATTACATTTCAATTTGAACCACCTGCGAATCACAAACTGACTTTTGGATGCTTTCAGGAGCCGCCACAGTTTGTATCAGCTTTGCAATTCCCAACCAGTTGTTGAGTCCATACTGGCATGAAACAAAAGCATGGAGAATAGCTTGTGGTGGTCTGACTTGAAAGTGCTGACGTAATAAACACTTCATTGCATAAGACTACAGATGGCAGGCGGTTCTGTGAAATCACCTGTTATTTGGAAGCCTGCTTGCACTTTACAAACTTTAAATACGAGAGCTGTTTTCCAAGAGAGTTTGGCATTCATTTATACTGTTGAAGCTGATGGCGTAACAAATAATAATTCTTTTAAAGGGATAATTCATTACAAAATTAAAACTGTCATCATTTACTCACCTTCATGTCATTCCTGGCTGTATATGAAATTGAGGAATATTTACTGCTTAAAATAACTGCTTTTGTCCAGTGAAAGTCAAATGGGTTCAGTGTTGTTTTGGACCTCACTGACTTTCATTATATGGACAAAAACAGTTGAAACATTCCTCATTCTATATATATATATATATATATATATATATATATATATATATATATATATATATATATATATATATATACATATATATATACATACATACATATATATATACCGATCAGGCATAACATTATGACATTATGACCAGGTGAAGTGAATAACACTGATTATCTCTTCATCACGGCACCTGTTAGTGGCTGGGATATATTAGGCAGCAAGTGAACATTTTGTCCTCAAAGTTGACATGTTAGAAGCAGGAAAATTGGCAAGCGCAAGGATTTGAGTGAGTTTGACAAGGGCCGAATTGTGATGGCTGGACGACTCGGTCAGAGCATCTCCAAAGCTCTTATGGGGTGTTCCCGGTTTGCAGTGGTCAGTATCTATCAAAAGTGGTCCAAGGAAGGAACAGTGGTGAACCGGAGACAGGGTCATGAGTGGCCAAGGCTCAGTGATGCACGTGTGGGAGCGAAGGCTGGCCCATGTGGTCCGATCAAATAGACGAGCTACTGTAGCTCAGATTTCTTAAGAAGTTAATGCTGGTTCTGATAGAAAGGTGTCAGAATACACAGTGCATCGCAGTTTGTTGCGTATGGGGCTGCATACCCACAGATCAGTCAGGATGCCCATGCTGACCCCTGTCCACTGCCGAAAGCGTCAACAGTGGGCACGTGAGCATCAGAACTGGACCATGGAGCAATGGAAGAAGGTGTTCTGGTCTGATGAATCACGCTTTCTTTTACATCACATGGATGGCCGGGTGTGCCGCTTACTTGGGCAACACATGGCATACTGCTTACATATTGCTTAAACCTAAAAACATCTTCAAACTAGACAAGTCAATTCAAGTCATATGTATTTGTAGCACTTTTCACAATACACATTGTTTCAAAGCAGCTTTACAAAAAATTATATTGTAACAAAAAGTCAAGGTGTAGCATCAATATTATTTTTCAATGTGTTTAATCGGTGTGCAGTTAATAAGTTGTTTGATTACAGCTTGTTTCAACAGAGTGAAATTTGAATCTGTTGTTAAACTGTGCAGTACTGTACATCTACTGTAACAATTCCCAGTTGTTGCTAGCTACTAGTTTTGCACAATTTTACCCTCAATGCAAACCCATTCTTTACATGTCTCTGTTGAGGTGAAAATATTCCAAGACCAGTCAATTTACAGCTGTCAATCAAATGCTGGTTCTGTACTGTTATGAAAATCTGATATGGAACACATCAATTGTCTTGTCTACGCCAGCAATGATTCCAGTATTATATTATTTGCTTGAATACATGTTTGTTGTGTAACAGAGTTTAAGATGATGTCATTTTGCTCTGTGATTGGCAGTCCGAGAAATTCCGATATGGAACCCATTAAATCGCTGGCGTCTTTTGTGCTAAGCGGACTCCCGTATGTTTCAGCGTTTCATTTTGCTTTCTCTTTTTTTTCTCCTACTCATTTTTAGCCTTTGTAGTGGTTGTGTTTCTCAAGGACAGGAACATAACTCTTGGAAAAATATATTTTGGCAGCTTAAGAAAAAAAAAGAACATAATGTGACGCACTGAAGTTGAGATGGGATTCTCGCCAAATGCATTGTTGCAAATGCATTTAGTCTTCAAATGTACAGTTGATTTTATGGATATAATGTAGACTTTTATGCTATCATTGGGATTATAATGATATATATATATAATGACCGCTTTTAGAGTGGGTCATATGACGATCGTTTCATCATCTGTGGATGCTCACACAGGAAATGATGTAATTGTGAAAGGCTTAAGAAAACATGAGCTTGTGCTTCCCTGGCAGTTACAGTAACCAGTATCATCAGAGACCACAGGATATTAAATCAGGATAATTAAGTGTCAGGAGTTGTAATAATTTTGTTATGGGTTATAAAGTGACAAAATGAGGATATACAGATACAAACACTGCACATGTGGCCTTCAGACCAGGCCCTTCCATAGATCCTACCGAGAAACCTGCAAACAGTCTTAATCCTGGAATCTGCTATATCAAACCACTTAACGTCCTGGGAGTGGGAAATATCTGTCAGTACGATCAACAGGAGTTTGATCGATCACACTGCTTCTTCTTCCAACTCATAGAGAAGCGATTGATGGCTGTCCGTTTCTACAGAGCCCTCTTAGATCTGTTGCACTTTCCCTATGCAACGCTTTGGGTTTTTACACCAAAGCATCGACCCTTGAATAAAAGAGAGATTTATAACCTTGCGCCTCGGTATGTGGACTGCATAGCACGCACTTTCCTCTCGCTGTTTCCCTCTAAGTGGTAATAGTTTTTCCCTCGTGCTGATGTGTTTGATGGGGACAGCAGGAGACCAGAAGACGCAAAACGCTCGATCTGGACAAAACATTACAGCAGTGCAGCCCTCGTTGATGGATGCGCTAGACAAGCATTATTTGTAAAGCACAGACTTTGTACGTAGGTCTGCAGGAAGATGAAAAGTCACGCTTAGATGCCAGCATGCTGGAGCGACCAATCAAAACAAACACACGCGTCCAAACATAATCACTAACCATGATTTGTTCATGTTCAGGATGCTTAGCGATATCTGACTCGGAATATCTGCAGGTCATTTTAATGATTAAGTGTCTTTAAAGATGCTAATTCGATAGACACATGTAGCTGTATGGAAATATAATACGGACTTAAACGTTTGCAAACGTAAAACAGGTTATGGCGTGTGTTAGAGGGGCTGCGGGTAAGTGTGTTTATGTAGGGGTCTCGCAGAGTTCTTAAAAGCAAAGTGGCATGTTTATGTACAAGTTTCATGCGTATTTACATATGCTCAGACACACGCAGAGTTTTGAGCATTCCTGTTGTGCTGTGGTCTGCCAGACCTGTGATTTACATTAAAGTCAATCACTCACTCTGAAGAGCTTCTGCCTGTAGCTCCCTGCTGATGTTCAACAGTGGCAGTATTACATTCTTTATGATGGAGGCCCCCTCTTTCTCTGTCTTCTGTCTCTCTCTCTCGCTTTTCTTCGAGCCAGCCTCCTCGACTTCTCCTTTGCAACGCTGTAAGATGGAGGGATGGAAACGATTATAGAAGAGAGAAGAAAAAAGACAGGCAGATGGGGATTCCAGCGATCTCTTTGGAATAGATAAATAGATTTTGAAATCATTCACAAATGATGTGCAAAATGTGCTCGCCATCTGCTCCAACCAGCGCTGAGAAAACCCTGCTCTCCCATCACACACTTTTTTTTTCCTGCCTTTTCTTTCATTCTCGCTTTTTCTCCTTCCCCTATTTGAATTTGTCATTTTATAGCCATCACGGCTGTGTCGCAGGTGTCAGTGACTGTTCCAGAAGGCAGACCCACAGAAAGAGGGCTGGATTTCTGACTAGTAGTTTAGAAAAAAGCTTTAATGCAGAGAGAGAGAGAGAGAGAGAGAGAGAGAGAGAGAGAGAGAGAGAGAGAGAGAGAGAGAGAGAGAGAGAGAGAGAGAGAGAGAGAAACCTCAATGACATAAATCCCATTGCATGAACAGTGTGAAATGAGCATCCTGGTTGTGTGGGTGTCCTGCAAACCACATTTCCCAGGGAGCACTGAGGGAAGCAAATGAAACACCTGATGGTTGCTGTTACACTGTGGAATGGGATATACGTAGCATAGTAAGACCAGTGGGGCAAAGTTAGAGTAAATAAATTCAGTCTCTCCCAGTTATTCTCTATCCATTCTATAGAGAGATGTATGGAAGCAACAGGGTGACCAGATAAATTTACATAAATACCGTAAAATGAAATTTCAAGTGGCAGCTTGTGTCATTATTATACATGCAGTATAAGACTAACATAATTTATCTGCAAAAAGCTAAAGATGTACTGTATGTTTGTGTGTGTATTAAGGTGCATTCATGCCATGTTGTGTTTACCGTAATTATGAGATTCCAACTTGTAGAAAGCGTTCACGTCCTCGTAGAAGGTAGCGCTCCTACTTGTACCACATGACCGCTGTACCACCTGACCACTGCAGAATTGTTTGGCCATTGATAGTGTTGCCATAGAAACGTATAACTCCCAGTCCGAAAGACATGAACAGCTTTGTATTGTCATCTCGAAATGACGGTAATTATGACATTGCATTACTTCAGTCTTCAGGGTCACATGATTGTTCAGAAATCATTTTAATATGTTGATTTGGTGCTCAAACAAATTTGTTATTATTATCAGTGTTGAAAACAGTTGCTGCTTAATATTTTTGTTGAAACCATTTTTCAGGGTCATTTAGTAAATAGAAAGATTAAAAAACAGCATTTATTTAAAATAATAATCGACAATTTTTTTAACAATTTCATGCATCCTTGATGAATAACATCCTTGATGATCATGCATCCTTGATGAATATGTTGTTATTGTTGATGAACAACAACAACAACAAAACCCTTCAAGATGGCCATTATTAAGCCTCTCATTAAGAAACCACAACTAGATCCAAATTAATTGTCAAATTAATTGTCAGATCCATTTCAAATCTTCCATTTATGTCTAAAATACTAGATTAAGTTGTCTGCTCAATCGTACTCCTTGTATAAAAACAAAAACAAAAAAACAAATCCGTCAAGATTCAGACCCCATTATAACACAGAAACTGCACTTGACTTACATCTAGCTTCTGACCAAGGCTGCATCTCAGTACTAGTTTTACTTGATCTTAGTGCTGTGTTCGACTGTATAGATAATAATAAAAATATAAAAACTCATTACTCTTAGATCGATTACAAAATTACACTGGTATTTAAGGACAGACATTAAGATGGTTTAAATCATATCTGGTCGTATCTGGCCATTACCATTTGTTTATTTAAACGAGGATTATCTCTATAATAAGTTAACATTTTATGCAAATTATGGAGTGCCACAAGGGTCTGTTTTAGGCCCTTTGCTATTTTCAATATACATGCTGCCCCTTGGTAATATTATTGACCCCAAACTTTTGAACGGTAGTGTATTTACATTTACAGTTGAGAATATACAAATATGATTTTTACCATTTTAAAATAAGGTTTAGATTTTTTTAAAAAATTTTTACAGGTTTTTTTTTGGGGGTTTGCAGCTCAAATGACTTAAAAAAACAAAGAACAGTTATTGTCTTTTTTTTTTTTTTTTCTAAATCAGCATGTTAAAAACATTTCAGTGTTCAAAATATTTCATCAGTTAATTTTAACACTAAATATTAATAATAACACTAAAATGTCAATGTAAATTAATATTATAATTACTGGGATACCTTGTGAAACAAGGACTGTGCCAGGAGGTTGGTCATCCTATTAAGACAACTCCATAGAAAAAGGCTGTTCCAACAAATGACTGGGATTCTGGGACACATGAGTAACTGCAAGGCCTATTTAATACACCCAACTCAAAGTAAATCAGAAAAGCAGAAACATAGACAGACTTTTCTAGGTGAACAAAAAAGGTTGATTTGATGCGAGACCCCTCTTTTCCCACTCACTTGGATCCACAATATATGAGCCTTATTACCAGCTCTGACTGGGCCGAATCAACTCAATATCCTTAGCCATTTAATGAGCTTTTCCTGGTTTGTTTCGCTCCCATAGATGATCCGACATGGCGAGAGGAAAAGGAAGCTGGCATCATCCCACCAAAACCGAGGAGAAAAAAACGAGAGAGGAAAAGAAGAAGAAAAGAAAAACAAAAGTAGTCAGGATCTGATTAGTAACACTTACATGGCTAAATGAATCCCAGTAACATATCTGCCTCAACCACACATGCTTTCCATAACCTGCAAAAACGTGCTGAGAAAGTAACGGACAGGAAGATAAAAATAAGTTGTTATCTTTTACTAAAAATAACATCAGCGTCCGATCATATAGACACAGTAGGTTACTCAACCTCATTTCTTAGTTTGAGAGGTTGTTTTATATTTATTTATCCGCATTTATATTCTAATGAAACAACAAAACATCTTTCCTTCAGATTTTAATTAAAGGTGTGACTTCATATAGAAACAAAAAGAGATGTAATTGCTCAAACCATGTACTAATGCAAAACCACAAGTTAGCAAGGGCCTTTTCTTACACCAACATCACCTTGAAACAAAAACAGGACACATCTGCCACATCTCCACATGTCTGAGTGGAAACAAGATGGAAACAAGACATTTTACCCACACACATACACACGCAGAACTCTGGTACTTGTGTGATTGACATTTTTAACCCTAACAATAACAGATGACTGTAACTTGAAAAATGGCAATTAGAAGAAAATGTAGAACAGATGAGGAGGAAAAGAAAGAGAGAGAGAATGAAATACACACATCCAGTGAGAGAAAAAGAGAATTCCTCCTTTGAATATAGACTCTGAGATGAATGTGAAGGACACAGAGATTATCCTGTGCTATTGTTCCAGAAAATAACTCAATCATGCTGTTGAAGCCTAGCGGTACACAGCCAAATACGGAGAAGAGCTGTCACCAGCCTGTGCTTAGGAGCCCGCACTGTTTTTACAGAGGGAACCCTCCTTAAAAATGTGTGTGGTCATATATACGTGATTCAACCGAGGCCACATAAACTAAATAAACCTAAATCAAAGAGTTAAAAGCTGCTGTCGGTTTCGGCACCTGATGCATCCAGCAGTCTGAGCTTTAGAGATGAGAGATGTGCTCTGAACATGTCTAAATAACATCCAGTGTTTATGACCACACAGTATATTGTTTACTCTTTTGTACAGCACACCCGCTCACACCTGCGGCCTTCAGCGTTTATACAGCATCAGGGACTCCAGCGTACGATAATGCGTATCAGATGTGCCATGGACAATTTCTGAAATAACCGGACTGCGAACGCTTCCAAGAGCTGTCTGGTGCACCTTGTTACTGCTTCAAACTAGAAAAGAAACACGTCCTGTTATTTCCTTCCTTAAAATAAAACATTTGCTGCTGCTCTTGGATCTATGGTGAAGTCAATGCACCAAAAATACTTTTCCGGTGAGATCTACCCAAAGCCTGTTGACATACCGGATGAAACTGTGGACGAAATAATGGGCACAGAGTGTTGTGTGAATGTTTTTAGAGGGAATGTTTGGAATGAGTGTGTGTACAGAATGTACAACAAACAGATTTTGTATGTTTGTGTAGCCTACAGCAAACTGTGAACAAAATTTTGCATGTAAGTGTTTGAGTATGTGTGTGCACACTTTCTAGCTCTTTTAACACCGTAATGCTGATTGGTGTTGAAAGTAGCCCAGCAGAATCAGTTCAGTAAAATGCTTCCATTTGGAGCCTCGGCCTGTAACACAAACCTTCCTCACCATGCCTCCATCTCTCCATCCTTTCGTCCTGTTTTCCTTAATATGTAAATATAATCCCTCTACAGCTGCTGCTTGGACATTTAAAATGAAGGGAAAGTACTTTTCTTTACTGTTGATCAAAGTATCACGCTAACTGCATCTGACCCCCAGGTAGGCAGAATGGATTTTTCACCACTTTCTGTCTTGGCAAAATCCCAGTCCTCTTGTCAAGAGACTATGTTTCTCTCTCTGCTCTTATTTTAAAAGCCATTGCTACTGGCACAAAGAGAGCAAAAAGTTTCCATCTTTATTTCATTGAGGTAAAATTAGATGAAAGTCATCTTTTTCCCGCCTGAAAAAGGAGAGTTACGGCATATAATTTATGACTTCATTATGTTGGTGTTGTACCACTTTGAGCAGAAAAGAATTATAATAATATTCTATTAAAGCGAACTGATCGAAATAATGATGAAATGCGTGCTTCCTCACCACACACATTCTCAGTGAAGTGGAATCTGGATCCTTTTTCCCACGAAAAGCGCAAGAGAAAAGCTGTTTCTCATAAAGAGAGACTTCACACAAGAAAAACATACGGGAATTGTCATCAGCACTACCAAGCTAGACTCTGCAGGGTCGACCTGCCCTGGGTGGCAAGTGTCACCAAATGCCAATCAGAGGGACTTTCCCTGCATCTGCGGTAACCGGCTTCAATGGTGTTTGCAAGTATATTTTGAGGAGAAATGAATCAAGAATTCATTCATTCAAGTTTCTTCACAGTCTGTTTCATATTCCTGAGTCTTCTACAACTATACCAATTGGCTAAGCAAAGATTTTTGCAAAGACTACCTTAGTGCTCAGTACCAAAGAAAATCATACCACTAAGTTGGAGTTAGACAATTTTTTCTTCATGTAAAATCAATATATATCACTAATACAAAATATGTAATAGAAGGTGATTTCGCTAAACAACGGCAGAAGTTTCACGTTGTATTTTCACATAAAAGATTATATTAAGAATATATTAATATATTATATTAAGAATATTATTCATTAACAACTGAAAATATACACTACAAAAGTTCTATTCCAAATAAATTATGTTCTGTTGAACTGTCTGTTCATCAAATAATCCTGAAAAGAAAAAGGTTTTACAAAAACACTACTGTTTTCAATGTTTATAATGATATATATATATATATATATATATATATATATATATATATATATATATATATATATATATATATATATATATATATATAAAATGAGCAGCAAATCAGCATATCAGAATGATTTCTGAAGGATCATGTGACACTGAAGACTGGAGTAATGATGCTGAAAAATCAGCTTTGCCATCACAGAAAAAAAAAAACATTTTAAAAGATATTAAAATAGATTTTAAAAATAAAATCTAATTTTAAATTGTCACTGATTTTACTGTATTTTTGATCAAATAAATGCAGCCTTGGTACTTGGTACTTCTTTCAAAGAGATTTAAATAATCTTAACTTCCAAACTTTGGAATGAGTGTAAGCATTTCATATAAGCAATATTCATTCTCTTTCAGCATGCAAAATTAGCTCTCAATAGATTGTGCCTTATTCACAAAACTTATCTGAGTGCTACAATTATCAATACTGTTTGTGGAAAGAATAAAAAAAAAAGCTGTATGATGTATGTGTTCATTTCCTATTGATTCTGGAATCAATAATAAAATACTGATCAAATAATGGATTAGAGCATTCAAATTAGGCACAAATCCTAGTACAGGACACAAAAACAGAGAAGAATATTTGTGTTCTCTTCACATTAGTCACTGTACATAATTTAGGATATATTTGGCCCTTGTATACTGTAAACCCTAACAGTCCAAATAATTAATTGGTTTGAGTAGAGCCAACTTAAATTAAACGAATTAGTTCAATCAAATTAACCTTTATGAGTATTTAGAACTTTATTTTTTCTTTTGATTTCACAAAGCTGACACATTTTAAGTAATCTGAACTGTTTCATTGTTTTGAGTTTTATGAACTTGTTTCTTTTAATTTAGACAAACTTAAATTTAACTGAAACTGGGCTAAGATTTCCATTTCCCAGCATGCTTTGCCATGACACTCAAAAGAGAGAGTAAATACTAAAATTAAGTGGTTTATAATGTTTTGTGTGTGTGTGTGTGTGTATGCAAGATGTTTAGCTATGCTAATTTAGAAGAGTTTCTGTTTATGTGTTTTTTTCATAGGGTTAGCATCATGGTGTTGAGAGGAGCATGAGCTTGGTTTGAGAACAGATGTTAAATGTTCTGTACTGCTGTCCTCATTCAGGAAGTGCTATGCTAATGCTATCAAAGCACTGTGTTACCACATTTATTGTCACATTTATTGAATTAGATAATTAAAGCTAGCCAAGTTTCCACTACTAAAAATATTTAAATTGAGATTACATGCTAATTTTATGTTAAATGTATGAATTAGTTTACTCAAATATTTCAAGTTCAGTACAAATATAAAAATCTGCAAGTTCTGCTTAAACTGAATTTCTTAACTTATTAGAAAGTTAAGAATCAGTCAATTTATTCAGATTTACAGTGCAGCCTACAATGTCTATTTCTGAGTACAGAAAAACAAGAACGTGAAACATATTACACCTGTGAGGTTTCATTTCAATCAGACACTGAGGTCAGCAGTGCTCCATGATTACAGCCCAAAAACACGGTATGTGAGTAGTCCTTTCTGAAATTAGAAATTACCAGCTCTCAATCCCCCCCATATGAAAGCATGGTTAATACTGTCCCATGTGAGTTACATGCTATAAAACTAGGCTTCTTTGTGAACAGAAGAAAAAAATGACAAAAAAAAAAAAAAAAAAGGAAGGGGGTTTCGGTAAAAAAAAAAGCACAGAGAGCAGAAAAGACAGTGAAAAAAGGGTAGAGAAGGAAAAAAACACAAAAGCAAAAGGAGAAACTTGGCACCTCAGCCACACACTGTCATGTAGGCAGGCTGACATCATCATTGTAAAATTGGGAGGCCGGTTTCGTCTTTCCTGCAGATGTGGAGGCCTGATCACATTCCGTGGGCCTGTGCCACTTTTCATCAACATCCCTCCTTCACCCCTCCCTAGCAAACCCACTCTCCTGTGAGGAGACACCAACAGAGGGTTGTGGGTATGTCTTTGTGTGTTTGGGGGATAAGTTGTTGAAAGAAGTATGTATGGGCACATCACTGAGAAAGAAAGAACAAAAAAATGTGTGTGTTTGTGTGCATGAAAGAGTAAAAGGGGAACTTAAAGTTAGTACTGGATGTGACGGATCTTCTCCAAGATCTTTCAGCGTGTTGGCATCCCTCAGGGCTCCAGCTTGGGTCCACTGCACTTTCTCCTGTACTGGGCCTTTAGTCTCTTCTGGTGTCCAGCACAGAGCTTGTATTCCCCAGGCCTGGCCCCCGAGCTGCCCCCTGGGCCTCCACCTGGGCCTGATTGGATCCTGCTGCTGCAGAAAGCCTTGATTTACGAGAGCAGAGCGCCAAGCCTCAGACACGCAGCTGTGTGTCGGCAGGAAAGGGAAGTTGTGCATCACACGGTGTGTGTTTTACGGGGGAGAGTCACGCCCTGATGAACCAGAGAGCACAAAATCAGACTCCATGATTGACAGGTGTCAGGGTGGTGTCTGATTTGAGATGAGGTGCGACGTGGGACACAGTTTTCAGCAGAAGACTAGGAGTTTTTTTTTTTTTTTTTTTATGTCAACAAAATGGATAATATCAATATTAATGGATAATATCAAGATTTGTTATGGATGAAATTACCATGAAAACATACTGCAACTTCTGAACTCTGATCTCAAAACAACCTCCACAGTCCAAAAAAAGCATTTATTGAAACTAAGCTACAAAAACACCTATTTAACATAATTATTTTTGAAAATGTAATAAATAATAACTTAATATTACTTAATAACTAACATTTTAAACAAAATATTGTTACTTTGTCTATTTATTTTTTATTTTTGCTCCAAAGCAGTTTTAAACGTTTTGTGTTTAAACAAAGAGAATGTCTCACAAAGGAAAACTTCCAGCTTCATAGTGGATTCCAAGTGATCAAGGGCTTGGGACATTCCAACTCCAACAAGTTGTGGGCACTTGTGCAACGTAAGCAATGACACATATCTGAGTCAATGAGACGGAGGGAAGCAAAGCCATAAAAAAGCAAAGTGGAATGCAGCCTCACTCATGAAGACAGTTACTTGTTTTGTTTATGAATGAATCAATTGTTGTTGAAAAAACGAGAAAAACAAAACAAAACAAAAAAACGGTTGAATAAATGATTCAATGACTCGCTCATGAAGACACATGAAAGTCACTTGTTGCCACCTATTGGTGTAATGATATATTCTGCAGAAAGAACAAAGAGATACAAAACAACAACAAAACAAATTATAAGAGTCAAATCTGACAATGCGTGGTCTGTTCCTGGCAGCAAACAGTATCTCAGTTCACATGCAAAGGATCTCAAAGGCACAGCAGCACAAAACAGCTAGTTTAATTCTAAGCATATGAGAAAAGGTGGAAAAAATGCTCAAGAAAAAATAAATGGACCTTTGTGTTACATACACACAAACATCTTTAAAAACATTATAAATGGACCTCAGGGGGAAAATGAAATCAAACTCTTTGGGTAATTATAATGATCAGAAACAATTTTATGCTTCACAATTAAACCAAATTTAAAATCATTATGATCCTTACCCATGAGACCATAATGCACATTCAGTCCTTGAATTAAAGAACATATAGTCAGACTCACATTTAATTTATACAGTTTCATTTATAACGTCTTTGACATAAATACAGCCACAGGCAGTATTTTGCGGTGGCATACAGGTTTCATCTGATACACTGAGCTGTACAGCATATGCTTCTTCGGACCAGGAGCAAATGGGACGCACGTCCAGCAGAACCAATCCATTCGGTCAGGCCCTTTCAAATCCATTTCCTAATCGCATATCCCACAATTTCAACACATTGTCCACGTGCAGTTTCTGAGACAAGGGCTTCTTTAGCACAGCTAAACCTGCACGGATCATCATCCCCATATTTCACCGTGAGTTATGAACCATGCTCATCTTAACATATTTCAAATATTCCACATGGATTTCTGTACTATGGTATGGCAAATTTAAAATTCATTCAATTTGGTGTGGTATTTTTGAGTCCCCATTGAGAGCTTCAGAAGCTCTGACTGATTCAGAGAATTAGCACGAACGTGTCACTGCCAGTAAAAGTGCGTTCACGTCAAGACCGGGTTATGCATTAAACATATGCATGTGGGCAGTTTTTCCTCTTTCCTGCAATAAAATCAATTAGCCATACGTAATAAATCTAAAGATTGACACACGATGCAGAAATAAACTTTCCATGTACAGGGACCCTTAAAGTCAAATATCTTGCCTGCGCTCGAGACATATGTTTCAGTACTTCTCTGAGTGTCAGATAAAGTGTTTGTCTGGAATACTCTTCGGATGACTTACGAGCGCAGCAGTTTCCTTTCCTCCATCAGAGCTGTTGGCAAAATTTGCCCCGTGTTGCTAATCTGAAGCCAGTTTGTCAAATAACTGCTCAGATTAAGATTTGGTAGGGGAAGTTTGATCCACGCCAGCACGCAGGAACAATGGGCCTTCAAAGTTTCCTCCCTCGGTCTCTCTTCCACAGTATTTATGATGCTCAAACGTGAAGTAATTGGATAGGCGGAAGAAATATGGTGTGCTCTGTCAATAGAAAAGTACGATGCAATGAGAGCTGTTGGAAAACTTCAGGGTTCTATAGTTTAGCCCGGCATGATAATATGTTTCATCACCCGCATTCTGATCCACACATCCTTCATGCGGTAAACCAGAGAACACCCCCATGAGCCCTCAAAAGATTAAGTCAGAGTCAAAGTAAGTCTTAAGTGGAGATGAGTCTAGTGGACATGAACCGTCCTCCAGAGTCAAATTTAAGAATATCATACTGCAATAAGTCCTGGCTCCACACTTATTTGACTAATTCATAAAACTGCTGCATGGATTCTCAGTAGAGCAGTGCCGGGTTGTGAAGAAGGGCCTGCGTCTTGGGGGTTTCAGTTAAAATTTGGCTTTTGCATGCTGCCTAACCGTAGGACAGGCCCATCAGTGAGAGAAAAGCAGCAGAATCCACTGCGGACTTCCCGTGGGAGACGGGAAACAAGTTCAAGATTGCGTCGTGAGCGGCGCTCGCTTCTCTTCACGAATCACTGCTGTTGTCGTTCAGGTCGTTTCTCAGGAAGCGCTATCCAGATGGGAGCTGGAAAATCACCTCTGTTATTATACTCTGCGTCTCTCCATGTTGTTCTCAGTATAAATACCGCTGTGTAAGACCAACACAAATCTTAATAGGAAACTTACCTGTCTAAGAGTTTCGATCCACATATGCAATAAAGAAGTCCTACTTAGTGCTGTCTGCGGTGCTGAAAGCTAATATGCATCAATGGCCATTGGCCTCTTTTTGGCCCGAGAGACACAAACGCTTCTATAAACAGTTGAAAAACCCAAAAAAACAAAAAAAACAAACAAACAAAAAAAAACCCACTTCATGTCCACCAAGGATTGCTTTAAATTTGGGGTCAGTACGATTTCTCTTTTCTTTTTTTTTCTTTTTTTGAAGACTGGTGTAATAACTGCTGGAAATTCAGCTTTGCCATTATAGGAATACTTACATTTAAAAATATTGAATATTAAAATAAATTGTAATTATATTTTTCATGAATGCAGCCTTCGTGAGCATAAAAGACTTATATGTATAAGCATTACAAATCTGTTACAATACAATAAAAACAAATTATTAAATAAAAAAAAGATCTGTCTATTCTGTTTCTCAATCTATGTTCAACGGTGGTAAAGATATGCAATTTAATTAAAATTTCTAAATCTATGGTGCCATTTCTTAAACTTGTACATAGTACCAGTTTCTTCTTTCTGATATGCCAGTTCAGGTGATATCAGCCCACAATTGCTCTGAAACATAAAACAAACACATTAAAACAACATAATGTGATGTAGCCTACACATATAAATAAGCTAAATTATAAATTACATATATATATATATATATATATATATATATATATATATATATATATATATATATATATATATATATATATATATATATATATATATATATATATATACACATACATGGCATAAATGTACTAAAAGTAGGCTATACAATTAATAGAAATCATATTTAACTTTCATACTTGAAATTGCTGGTACTGATAAGAGAAGCATTTATTTTGCATACCAAACATTTGGTACAAATATTGTCAATGGTTCCAAATTGTTTTTTACTAGCTAGCACAAAAAAATAGGGTTATTTAGTTATTCAGGGTTTTAGATCATCAGGGCCATTTCAGACAACTCTAAAAAAGAAAAGAGAGAAAAAAAATCTATGCACTTTCAATCAGGTCCCACAGCAAACACACTTATTTTAGAATAAAGCCTCACTAGCTCCACCCACGTACAGCACAGCGTTTCTTTCCACACTGTGATGGAGACTAAAGCAGCAGACAGCTGGTGCAGTGGGGCTGGCCACATTCTCCAGTAGATCATTTTCACACGCATGCTTCAGCCTTTACGTTAACTGAGCCCAGCACCTCAGAGCCATGCCAAGAGGGGCCTACCACCTGCAGCGGCCAAGCAAGCGCAGGCACGGCACACTCGGCAAGATGATAATCAACACAAAACAAATGCAAACGTTTTCCACAGAACGTCCGTAGGGATCCCACACTGACACAAGATGGTGATGTAATAGCTATCTGTCCTGTCTCATTCATCACATTTGGAAATGAGTTTAGAGATATTTGCCCACAAAACCTTTTAAATCCTCAAACGTCAAAAATGTTTCTAAGTAGGGCTGTAACAAACGATTATTTTTTTTTATTATCAATTAATCTACTAATTTGTCCTAATCTACCAATTCAGTTATTTTCTGATTAGTTAATTCATTCTTTAAATGATTCATTTAATTAATTTAACTTGTACCAATAAATAATACCCACAACTTATGCCATTATTTTTTTCCCAAACATTTTCACATACAAAATTTAAAAAAAAAAAAATACGAAATATGTTCAAGTCATAATTTTAAGAGAAATCAAAACAAACAAAATCACTATCAATTATGTAACTGACCCCCAGTTTCACAGTTTTCCCCAGTTTGAAGACGAGGCTTATGCCTAGCTCCTGTTTGAGCTGTTTTAACTGAAAGCAACTTGCACTGACATATCTTAACCTCCCGGGTGCCACTGTCCTTGTACGAGGACATTATATTTTAGTGAATTTCTCTGACACCATGTCACAGTTTTAAGCCTGGATGTCCTGTAAAGAGCACATTTGGGGCTTTTCAGATATACCATTTCTTTTGAGGCTCCACCAGAACCAACTTCTCATTGGTCCTTAAAAATGACTGAATGATCAAATTTAGCACTCTTATGGAAATATGATAATATTTTGTACTTATTTAAATCTGACTAATTTTCTAATTGCTTGTTATAAATCAACATCTCAGGAAAATGTTATGGGGTTTCTAATCAAAATATGACTTTCTGTTATAAAACAGGGCATACATGTCCTCAATAGACTTTTTCAGTTTAACGCGTTAAAATTATTTAACACAATTAACACAATTTCTGTCATCCTTAGGCTAGTGTATTTAAGTAGCTTTTATAATCGTGCCTTTGAGAAAAAAAAAAAAAAAAAAAAACATTAACTAAGGCCTAATCCTGGCTTAATCTAAGCCCTGTCTGTGAAACCGGGCCTTAAGGTTTTTAAGTAAAGTTCAGCTAGTCATTTTCTTTTATTTTACAAATAAATATATCACAATGTGTGAGAAAAAAAAAATCCCTTAACTTGACAATTCTAATAAATTACGTATACACAGTAACATCATAAAACTGAAGTGTTTGCTTGGATTAAAATAAATAAATAAAATCACAGACCGATTGCTCTCTCTTTCCATCTCTCTCTCGTGCTTCCTGGGATGGGATCTTCATTCTTATTCATTTCCATGCGGCTGCCTGCAGCTGTCCATTCTCACAACATGCAGCCTTGCTAATTTTCCTACAGGGTGTGAGATTGATTGTGAACAGAAGAATGTCCGGTGAATGGAGCACGCTGTCTGTGAGAGCGCTGAGCATGCCTTAGGGTGATGAAGCTTCTGTTTTGGCCGGACAACTTGTGTTTGTCTCTCCCTAAAGCTTATGGCCCAAAGCCAGACCAAGGCACCCTATATAGCACAGTTTGCTTTGTCTAATGAATGCATTTATCTCATGTTTGGGACAGGACGGCAAATCATTTACACTAGCAGATTCCTCGGACCACAGCTGGGCCCATGTCTTAGAGCAAAACCCCCAACGGTTTTATTCACTCATCCATATTCTCTCATATTATTACTCAGGGTGTCAAGTAGCAGTTAAGCTGCTTCTAGTTTTGAGACTAGACCTACTTTAAGGGTCACAGAGCAGTATTTTAAGGCTGGAAAAGTTTTCAAACATTTCTTTCTTTGAAAAAAGCAAAGATCAAGACGGCTATTAGAACTCTTTAGAGTTCAAAAGAGGAGGACTGCATACCTCATAAAAAACAGCACAGTAGAGAAAAGCCAGCACGTTGCTGAGGGCACTTTTGAGTCCATATTCTCACGGTCGTATTTATGTAAATACTAGAGCTGTCAAAATTAGTGCGTGAACACACGCGGTTAACTTTTAACATTATTTTTAACGCAATTAACGGAGCATCTGTTTTTTCTGTCACCCTTAAGGCCTGTACACACCGGGACGAATATCACGCAGGCTTATCGCCAGTGTTTTTCGAGACGTTTTCCGGCGCGTCTTGAGTGTTCACACCCAAGAGATTTTCACTGGTAACAGTAGATGGTGCTCCCAGTGCACAAGGTGGTGCTGCAGCACTTTACGCTTCTGACACTAGCTTGTCACACAGAAGAAGAAGAGAGACAGTATTTACGTGCTTGTCAAAACCATTCACACATTTTTTGCTAACTGGCAATTAGCGGAGCATTAGCAGCTCTTCTTCTTTGTTTAGTTACTACTACTTTGTTCTATCAATGTGTGCTTGAGCGCCATCAAGTCATGTTTTACTGTAACAGCTCCAGGCACGTGAACAAAAGTGCTGATCTCATTGGTCGGCCAGTGTCGAAATAAAAAACAAACACAAAGGATTTTTTTTTTTTTTTAAATGATGCCTTTACGCCTGGCGTTTTACAGTATATTTTAAATATTATTTACAGTATATTTTAAATAGAAATTAGAGCGTGGCGCTAGCAACGCCAAGGTTATGGGTTCGATTCCCAGGGAAAGCAAGAACTGACAAAATGTAAAAATGAGTACCTTGAATGCAATGTAAGTTGCTTTGGATAAAAGCGTCTGCCAAATGCATAAATGTAAAATGTAAATGTAATGTAAATTAGTTTAGCTTTCTGTAGCCAAATGCAGGTCATGGGTTCGATTCCCAGGGAAAGCAAGAACTGACAAAATGTAAAAATGAGTACCTTGAATGCAATGTAAGTCGCTTTGGATAAAAGCGTCTGCCAAATGCATAAATGTAAAATGTAAATGTAATGTAAATTAGTTTAGCTTTCCTGTAGCTCAAACAATAAGAGCGTGGCGCTAGCAACACCAAGGTCATGGGTTCGATTCTCAGGGAAAGCAAGAACTGACAAAATGTAAAAATGAGTACCTTGAATGCAATGTAAGTCGCTTTGGATAAAAGCGTCTGCAAAATGTAAATGTAATGTAAATTATTTTAGCTTTCCTGTAGCTCAAACAATAAGAGCGTGGCGCTAGCAACACCAAGGTCATGGGTTCGATTCCCAGGGAAAGCAAGAACTGACAAAATGTAAAAATGAGTACCTTGAATGCAATGTAAGTCGCTTTGGATAAAAGCGTCTGCCAAATGCATAAATGCATAAATGTAAAATGTAAATGTAATGTAAATTAGTTTAGCTTTCCTGTAGCTCAAACAATAAGAGCGTGGCGCTAGCAACGGCAAGGTCATGGGTTCGATTCCCAGGGAAAGCAAGAACTGACAAAATGTAAAAATGTGTACCTTGAATGCAATGTAAGTCGCTTTGGATAAAAGCGTCTGCCAAATGCATAAATGTAAAAGTAAATATTTGATGTAATGGCATCTTTTATGAATGAAGGCGTGCACACTCACATTGGCGCCCTTTGTTTAGTCACGAAGCGTTAAACGTCGGCGATAAACGTGCGTGAAAATCGTCCCGGTATGAACAGGCCTTTAGGCTAGCGTTACATTATATGTGATCACGCTTTTATTCACGCAAATGCTTTTAAACCATTCAAGCGTGACAAGACAAAAGAGAATGCCCGGTCTGTGAATGTCCTGTCTATGTGACACACACGCGTGCACAGACAGCACACAAGAATCGAGTTCTCTTTTGTGCTTGAATGAACAATAACATAAAGAATTATGCCAAAATGCCTTGTGTTGAGTATTTTAATAAGAGCAATCTTAAGTTAAATAACGTCTTAAATTAACTTAATGAGATCTGCGTCACGTTCGGCAGCGGCAGATCTTTAAGTGACAGCAGCCTAATAAACCAGTTGCTGTGACGTCAGTCATTGTTAATCAAAGAACAAAGGTAACCGAGAAAACTGTAGCTTTAATGAGGATTACTCTATATTTAATTAATTATTTATGCAGTGCAGACTGTTTGAGAACTTTATTCAATTTCTGTATATTTCCTACCTGTTAGACAGGTGGGAAGGCCACAGGTAAATGTGACATTTATTATAATGGGTTTATGTTTTAAGTTTACAAAGCCTAATAAATGTTGAAATTGAAAAAGCTTTCAATTATACTTCAATGTTGAATGTCTATCATTAATGTTTGAACTGCATAGAGATATCAGAAGCTGTACTATCAGTGATATTGGCCTTCATTCATAAAAGATGCCATTACAACAAATATTTAAAATATACTTTCTTTAAGTTGTGACTACACTAATGTTTTTAATGCGATTAATTACAGGAAAAATGTGAGATTAATTTGTTTTTTTATCGATTTTTTTAATCGACACTTTAGCCACATTTATAAGTGTATGAATCTCTTTGCATTGTTTAACAATTATTCAACCAAGTTTCATTCATTAAAAGAAACATATCTTAAGCATGTGATATAATAAAATAAAAACATTTTAAAAAAGAAATTTGTTAGCCTTCAATATATCATTCCAAATGAAGACACTTTCTGATTGTCAGGCGTTAGTGGAACATGTTCAAAGTTGATGTGATGAACTACTCTGGTGGTTATTCTGCGAGGACACCTGTGTGAACTCGAGAGGAACTGACTTCATACATCCACTGAAATGGGACCTTGGGACCTGCTGATTAAAAGTAATTGCAAAAATGGCTCAGAAAAGTGAAAAAGAAAAAGGTCTCGCATTATTATTTTTTCTTTTTTGCAAATTCCACGTGGTTTGATATTTCATTAATTTAAAGCAACAAAGTTTTTTTAAGCGTGACGCAAGTGTCCAAAAATGTATCAATAAACCTTTTGGGGCCACTGTATGTTCTAAATAAGCTGTTCATAGACATTTTAGGCTGTAAATGGTGTTCTTCTAGAGTATAAATTCAGCTCTGTTTGAAATTATGGAGCGGATCTTCACTCAAAGGAGAAGAGAAGCACAGCGGCGTTTCACATGTTTTCCCAGAATGACATAAATCAGAAAGCACTTCGTTATGAAACAGTCATAATGAAAACTGTAGGAACGTCTTGAATTTAACCAGTGAATCTTCAGCGGGATCAGCAGTCAAATTAAGGCCGCATGGGGAAGAAAGGACACCACCTTGATAGACGATGAAATGGTGAAACTGTATATCCGCGAAAATTTAAAGACTGATGTCAGGTAACACGACCACCTGAGGACCTCAATGAACAGCTCTAGTGAGTGCTAACAAGTGTTCATCAAAAGCCCATGATCTGAGTTTGACAGATGGCATGAATTATTACCAGAACTGTCATCAAAAATATTTCCCCCTTTGTTTTGGTTTCAACCATTTCATGCACATCCTTTTTTTTGCCATACTTCTTTACCATCTAGCTATCAATGCAAGATGTCAATTAACAATTAATGAATGATTAAATAAATAATACAGCATTTAAAATAAAAATCATGTGCGTTACTGCATGTGCCTTGCCAAACCACACTTACCAAGAGTCTCATGACATGTTTTTAAAATAACTATTTTCCTCTCCCCTGCGACCCTACAGAGGATAAGTGGTTTGGAGAATGGATGGAAGGGTTTTCATCCTAAACATACGTCTTATAACTCAAAAAAAGTTTTAAGAAAGATAATTTGCATTTATCAATCAGCACATCATGTAATTAATGAAAAATAATAATAATAATAATTGCTAGTTAAATTTCTCACATATGTAAACCTATAGCATATGCTCATCTACAGTCCACTATTTCAAATGATAATGTTTAGCATTAAGCATTCCCCACCAAACCACTACAAGCTCTGGAATCCTAGAATGGCAGATTATTTTACACACTGCGGATGAGTCAAGTCCAACCACAGATCCCTGGCAATTCCTGTGGTAAAATCACTTCAAACTGAATTTCCCGATCACAGAAGCAGATTGCTGTTGGAGCCATGAACATCAAGGACACATGCACATTTCAACAGGTGATACGAACTGGAATGCACTGATCAACAAGCAGAAATTATGTCTTGTTTTTGCAACTGTGTGCTTGTGGGACTGCGGTGTGATTTAACACTCGCATAATCCAATCACTGCTTTCTCTTACTTTTGTTTTATTTGGGAGCCACATCCCTCTGAGGGTGTATAAGAGAACGGCTTCACCTTCAGCCAACGCCACTGAAAGATCCAATCAGTCATCTGAGCTTTAGGGATCTGTAAAGAATGAATAGTAAAGACAGACAAAATGTTATAAAAACAAATATAACAGGTATACAGAAAGACGGTTTAGTTAAAGACAGCCGTTGGGGAGATTGGATCAAGAACTCCAAGTAGTCAAAAGTTAAACTCAACTCTTTTCCTCGAAAAGGATGAAAATGACCGTGGGGATGCTGAGGAACCCAGCCTCTAAGCACCCACTCCATCTGTCTCATGTTACCACAATTTCTTTAATTGGCCCAATTGAAGCGCAGTCATTGATTGGGGCTATTTGCAGACAGGGCAAACATCTCAACCTCCTCAATTATCTCATTGATTACAATAATGCGGAAAATTGCCCACGGAGAGCTGGACAGTAAGTCAAACACCTGGCCAGAGCATCAAACTCCACCGTTTAGATGCAGAAGTGTGGACATGAAAAGAGCGCAGCTGTCAAACCATGTTGAAGAAATGAAATCCGAACAATTCATCACTTCTTCTCAACGATTGGAAGAGCTCATTCTCAATCTCACAGGAAACATCATCTGTTTATCTCACTGTGGCATTTTGTTGAGTTTCCAAAGCGCTCATTGCTTGTGTATTCAAATATTTAATGGAAGAATGTTGCTTCGTTTACATTACAAACAGCTCTGTTTTGAACCGTTACCAGATTGACATTTTTGTTCAATTACAACAGATAGTTTAGTAGAAAAGGGGTGACAGCAAAATGACCATGTGGTATCGGCATATCCATCGGTTGCTAAGCTCGCAGAGGGTCAATGTTTTATTTTATCAGAGATAAACTGCAACATCAGATGGAAGAATTTAGGCATTGTTTACATTAGCTGTGCCCTCCTAATCCCCATTACCAGAGAGGAATTCACAAGATGGCTTCCAAGCACAACTCAAAACACATGGATCCGACAGGAGGAGCTCATAAATTAAGAAATGACTTCATTTTGCGCTCTTGAGTCTTCTCAGAGCTGCTAAACTTAGAAAAGAGGCGGGGCTGTGGGCACGGACACTGTCATTTCAATATGTTTTATTCAAAACGAGACATGAGGGATGCATTGTTGTCTGGTCTTGTTCAAAATGAAAGAGAACGGAAGAATGTGACCCTTCATCAGCATATGAAATCTGGTCTAAAGGATCGCTTTAACAAAACCATTGTATTTTGTGAAGATTTCCAGCTTAAAGTATCTCCTAGGCTACAGAGACACAAAATGTGTTCAAGATGTCCATCAATCCACAACAGAACAACATTGGCTCAACTCAAAGGAAAGAAAAATCACAAATAAGATCTCTTTAATATCCTGAAAAAATATATTTTGTCTTGTTTTCCAGTACAAATATCTAAACAATCTTAAATCAAGATTGAAAAGTAAATGACTTAAGATATTAAGGGCCAGATTTACTAACAGCTTGTGCCAATGTAAACCGTCTTTTAAACTACTGTCAGGATTTACTAAAGACACGCAGTAAAAATTAGCACTGAAAAGTCATGGACAGAGTCATTTTTTTGTGGCTGACCTTATTGCATATGCATTTGTAAGAGTTTCCTTTTCAGACGCAAAATTTATGGGAGGAGAGAATATAAATGAATCATGCAAGATGATTTACTAAGCTTTGAGCTCCTCAATTTTACAAATGTAAATTGATTTAAGAATGTTTAATTATTTATACTGGAAACAAGACAAAAATACTGAGTAAGAAAATAATTTCATATACATCAATTGTATCTCCAAGACCACAACGTGGCTGCATGCGAAAACTTAAAAATGCTGTCTTCGGAGGACACATTCAAAGGTAGGAAGGCATCTTTGAACCGCTCTTATTGTACGACATAGGACCACCGATTAGTAGCCACGATCACAGAAATCATCACGATTGTTTCACGATAGCAATCTTTTGTTTGTTTGTTTGGGACAGCTGAAAATCGTGCAGTGTATCCCGGGCTTAAGATAACTTTGTGCGCAAACGTTGCCTGCAGAGTCATTCGCCCATAAGGCAGCGAGGCAACAAGTCAGCTGCCTAAGTTTTCATATGCACCACATGTGTTAAACTCTGCTGCTGTAGGGCCACTGTCCTGCAGATTGGCCCTGTCCCAAATGGCACACTTCATGTGCACTTTCGTTCTTGTGGACCTCTCCGTGCGCGTGTCCGTTAAGTCCACAAGACCGTAGGGTGTCCCATTCGTCATTTAAGCTTAAAGAAGGGTGCTCGTGAGCGCCCCCTTTGCGGCTGCTATGTGCCCTCAATGCGCACTTCAGCTGAGCCCGCAAGTTTGTGAGCTATGCAGAGGACTTCTACCCAGCAGTCAAAGCGAAGTCAGGAAGACTGTGAGGGTTTCGGGTGTCATTTGGGGCAGGGCCTTTGTAGCTCCAATCAGCTCCAAAACACCTGCCTGAAAGTTTCTAGTAATCCTGAAGACCTTGATTTGCTGGTTCAGGTGTGTTTAATTAGGGTTGGAGCTAAACTCTACAGGACAGTGGCCCTCCAGGAACTGAATTTGACACCTCTATCCAAGACCAATGAGAATATGGGGAGCAAATGGAGACTTGTGTCTCCTCTAGAGTTTCAGAAGAGACCTTAACAAAGCCAAACTCCAAATTTCAAGACCATATTACACATGTAATCTGCATAAAATTTATACTCTTACTGTATGTTAACAGTTAACATATGAGCGATTATTTCTCCTTATAGGTGAAACACCTAAGACAAAGTCAATACTGAAATGAAATATAACCGAGACTCCATTAAGTCTCCTGAAATATGAAAGGAGGAAACATCTGAGCAATAAAATTTTCCTCAAGGCTCATTTTACAAATGATTTTAGTATAACAACTACATACGCCACATGCAAATGCAAAACCGTATGCGTTTGGCTAAATAATGTGTTACACACCAATCAGGGAGCACGCTACTGGCCAGGCAGCAGCAAGAGCATTCACATGTGTTAAAGATTTTAAAGACGCTGGCTCTGTGTATGTTTACAAAAGAGTAGGTCCTCATTAATGGATCATTAGTCATATACACAGTAGTTTGATTTGAATGTCCTCCATTTATCTGTGTCAGCGCTCTTTACTCTGAGAGGGCTCATGAGAACACAGGCATGTCATGTGTCGTATGTTACTTTAGTCTGTACATTACCTTGCATCTTTGTGTCTGGTAAAGATTTTAAAGTCTCTGGCACATGTCATGTTTTTGTAGGTCATTCATCTGATCATTTGTTATGTGAAGTGGTTTAAGTGATGTTTGAACCAGTTGGTCTTTCCACTCGCACAGCAAGAGACGGAAAGTCAGAGTAAATATTTAAATGTCTTAATATAATTGTATTGCATCATTGCACTCTTATATAACAAAATTATATTAAATATTTGTGTTATGAGACACCAAATCATTTTATCATCACTGGGGAGAAATGTTTTTTTTAATTGTATTATTATTATTATGCTTACAATGAAAGTCTGGGGTTTAACTGCACTAATGTTGAAAAGTCCAATGTTGTTTTCAGTGTTGACTTTCAATGTACGGACAAAAACAGTTGAAACATTCTTAAAAATATCTTCTTTTATGTTCCGCAGAAGAAAGGAAGTTATACAAGTTTTGAATAGCATGAGGGTTAGTAAATGATTTGTGGGGTAATCTAAACCTTTTAATGTTTTTGATCTGCTATGAATTTCTCATGAATTCTAGCCCAGATGTTCTTACTATTAATGGTGGATAATATATGCTTATGCAATAAGCCTATGAATTACACACAATTTGATATATTACTTTACTTTCTGAGATGCATCAACTCTCCACCACAGCATGTGTGTATTCATAATCACTGTAATGTGCATGTCACTGTGTTTAGAAACACCTGCACTGGCAATCTCTGACTACTGTGTTCTCAATAGACAATATGAGTGCTCGGAATCTCCCTTTGGACTGTGCTCCATGAAGCAAAACTCCAGAGACCACACACACACACACACACACACACACACTTATAAACAGATTGTTCTGTTCCTCAGACTGGAAAGGCATACACAGTTTTATGATATTTGTGATGTCAGTCTGACCCCCAAACTTCAGCTGCTACTGCCTGGGAACAAGTAGAGTGAGCCAGAGTTCACCACAGGTCAGAACAACAGCGCAGACACTCCTTAACAGGCAATAACAAACCAAGACAAAGCAGCAATTAGCTGTGGTCACAAAATGAGTTATGAATTATGACATCAGAACTGAGTAATACATGTTGCAGAAAAGAGTATTTTATTTGAATGTTTATAATGATGTTCTAATGTTTAATGTGTATCTCATTAAAATAATGTTTGATATATAACCGTTCAAAAGGTTGGGGTCGATAAGCTTTTTTAATGCTTTTGTAAGAAGTCTCTTATGCTTACCAATTGGCTGAATATATTATATAGTCAAACCAAAATTTATTCAGACACCTTCAACATCTTCTCACATTATCACAGTTTATTCACTATAGTTTAGAATAAGGTAATAAAATATGTCAAGAACTCAGAGTTAAACTGTCAGAACAAATGAATCTTGATAATGTCAGATAACTTTGATAGAAAGGTATGTAATGGATTACAATCAACCAATCAGCTGTCAGCAATTAGATAATACCAATTTAGATCAACCAATTACCAAGCAATGCTTCATTTTGTTCAGTCTGTGTTGTAAAAGGTCACATTAGCAATTAAAGAAAAAAAACACTAAAGCAAAACATGCTCAGGTCAAAGTTTCTGAATAATTTTGGCCCCACAATTTTATACATTTTACCGGTAGTCCACTTTATGAAGAATTTTTGGGTATAATATGTCACAGTTTACTTTATTTTGCTATCCTCACTTACACAAATGAACTATAGTGTCCTGCACCCACTAGTAAAAAACTATATCTGGTGTCTGAATAATTTTTGGTTTGACTGTATATTATGATAACATACCTTAACCCTTTAAAATATATTTTTCTTTTTATTATCAGTTGGGCTGCTTAATGTTTTGTGGACCTTTTTTTTCAGGATTCAGAATAAAAGAATCCTGAAAAACATCTTTACTGTCACTTTTGATCAATTTAATGCACCCTTGCTGAATAAAAGTATTAATTTATTTTGTGCATTATATTAATATAATACTAATACTAAATGCCTAAAGAGAACACATTTCTTTTCCATTAAGCTCTTCTTTAAAGTTTCAAGCCCTTACAATGAGATATTCCCTTATGAAAAAGAACCATGATTTTACTACAAATAAAACCAAAAAACCATGGTTATTGTAGTTAAACCATGGTAACCACAAATTAACTATGGTTTTGCTACTCTAACCATAGTTTAACCATGGTATCTGTAGTAAAACTGTGGTTATATAAATAGTAATCAATTAGCCAAAAACCATGGTTACTACACTTTTACTATAATAAAACCATGGTTATTTTTCGTAAGGGTTGAAATGTGAGAGACTCAAATAAAGTTTATTCAAAATACTTCACACCCTGTAGGAAACTATCCTCAAACTGAATTACCTTTCATGCTCTGTAGGTCTCTTAAACATTTTGGCTGTGGAGCCATCTTTGCTGACAATCATTCTTGTTTGTGTGAAGGAGTTTGCAACCGCACGCCTAGCCACATGAGGGATTTGGGTGGAGAGGTTTTCGGTCTTGTCACTGTAGGCTACAACTTCAAAACCTACAATTCTCAAATATTGAAATAATTAAAGTACAATTGGATTTAGTTTTACATTTTAATTATGTAATCACTGAATCTAAACTGACAAATGCACCCCAATAACCTGTACAAACATATGTGTAAATTCACCACAGAATTCATCTGTCTTTGTTACCTGAAGGCAAGAGGAGATTCACAATCTCTTAATGATTATGAATTGAATTTGAATTTCAGTATATGCATTTTTCTCCAGGCCAAACATTGGTGATGACAGATTTTGCATAATACTTCATGTAACCTAAGTCTAAATCTGTGATTCTGAGGCAAAGAGTTTCAGGATGGGCCCAGTGCTGTGTGCTGAAAAGAAAACATGCAGCCAGTTTGTTGTGGACTGTCTGAGTCTGAAACTCTGTCATCCAGCGCGCTGTTTCAGTTTGCAGCCAGTTTTTATGTATATTGCTAGCTGTTTGAATATGACCACTCACGACTGCGGACGAACATATTAGCATAGACCCTGCCCTGGGCGAGTTGTACACTGTCCGCCATTTTCTCCAGGCTGGAGCAGATGTAGCAACAAAAATGTCTCGTAAGCAACTCAGGTGTTTCGTTGTTGGACGTAAGAGTGAACATAGCAGTCTTCATTTACTATTGACATCAGAGCCGCTGACGACGCAGTGGATTAGTTTTATTTTTGAAGGGAATGTGTCCCCATACATAAATTCGTTAATGTCTGCGCAAATCATTTACCCCCAGACTGCCTTGTGAACGAGGGTCAATACAAAGGGACAAAACTAAAACATTGTTACTCAAGTATGAATCCAACTGTTCATGATCCAGATAGTCTCTGGAGCGATACTGGTTATGGCAGTAATGAAAGGGAGAGCATGCACTTTATTGTTCATCAGACTTTATGGATATAAAGTTTACCCCCCGAAAAGGCATAAGGTCTATATATATTTGTTTACTAATGAGTGTTTTTGTGTAATTCGCTGTGCATGTTGATGATAATGCTCTAGAGAGAGTTTATGGATAAGACTTTAATGCACACTTCTTGTACTGTGTATTCATCTCTTGTGATTTTCTGGAGTTAAAACGGACGCTTCATTTTTTTGTGTGATGTACACCATAATCAAACTAAACTATACCTGTTCTATCTCCATGCAGCATATATTCACTGGCTCTATAGGCATCATTGTCGAACTGAACACCGTTATTGACAGTTTATGATATTTTCAGTGTGTGAGATTATCATGTTCTGTTGTTGCCGGTATGCAGAAGCATGAGCTCTTGAAGCTCTGCCCTCTTCTGTAGCTCATTTGCTTTTAAAGGGACACACACAAAAAACAACATGTTTTTGTTTTAACAAACTATTTTAACAAACTATAAAAAAGGATCTGTGGGGTATTTCGATGCTATCTCGTGACCAATTTGTACGTATTTGTACGAGGTGACTAATTCGTACAAATTCGTATGACCTCACTCATAAGAATTCGTACAATTTGTCTATACTGCAGTGATGGGTATGTTTTAGGGGCTGGGTTAAGGATAGGTCATTTGTACGAAATCATACAAATTGACCAACTTGTCAAATATGTACAATTTAGCAAAACATTTTACATTGATATTTGGAGCTAAAACTTCACATACACACTCTGGGGACATCAGAGACTTATTTTACATATTGTAAAAAAGGGGCATCCAATTGTTCTGAACTGTGGGCTGTAAGCAGAAAGTGGATTGCAGGTCCAATTCCTGACAGCAAGGAAGAAACAATGCTAAATGAAAGTCATAAAACGCAACTAACCATATAATGAGGAAAGGCTACGATAAGAAGGCAACATAAATAGACTTTTCAACTTTTAAGAGGGAGGAGAAAACTCTTTCCACATCTTTTATTGTTGACATCAAAGGCTGTGCATCCAAACAAACCCTGCAGTATTTTGGCGCAATTTCATTCAGCCAGTTAAATTAGGCAGATGCCAACATGGAAAGCTTGCATAATGTGTCCTAATGCTCAGAAACCATGAACAAAACCATGAAACAGGATAATAAACTTGGTTTGTGAGGACCACAATTATTGGTAGCCAAAAGCATGAAACCATCGAAATTCAAGAGACAACTTGAAACCTAGTTTAAAATGGTCAATTTTCATATTCAGCATACGTCTGTTAAAAATGTTTGCATACTGTTGTGTCGATGCAGTTCATGGTTATATTAATACATTTCAATGTGTGATTTGATCAAACTGTGTTTGGATATGTCCTCCTGTGCATGTTGCATGCAATTCCTTACTCTTTCTTTCACTTTTTATCTCTCCTTCCAAATCTCTAGCTCATCTTCTGTTTGCGTGTGTAGGCATGGATCTGTGTTGGTTAGGTGCATGCTGTTCTCTCTCTGAAGCGAAACAATGGGAGAGGATTTACACAAGTTCGTCTTGCTATTAATTAGTGAGCTCATTTATTTTGGAGATGGGAGGAATAACAGGCCTTCCACTCCTGCCTAGATTTACTGCATTCGCTTGCTATGTGCCGCTCAGAAATCTGAATGAAATCCAAGTCCAGCTTTCAGCTTTCTGGGTCTGCTGTAACACAGAAGGAATTAAGGCAAAAATGTGATCTGTTAGTCTTGGAAACATCAGCTGTTCCTAAATCACAGAATGTGTCTATTTTTCATTTAGCCCAGGTGTAAAAACCCAGGACATGAAGATTCAACCTTTCACATAAGGTTGGACCAAAATTAATTACTGCGCTAAATAACTCACAAGGTAGATAAATTACACGGCGAATACAAAATTAGGAAGTACTGTTCACCTTGGAAAATGTCCATAAGTGTCATCTGCATTTCCAAATGAGTTTGGGAAAAGTTTGCAAAGAGTATGTACATCTAATCCTGTCAATTGCTTATTGTGAGGGTCTTGGTCATCCCGTTGTTGTTTATTTCACAATAATGACTTGCTGACTCTACATGATCCTTATCATTGCACAGCTACTCTCCAAATAACATGAATTGACTTGACATGAGAATGAAATTATTTTATATTACCTATATTTCTGCTAAGAAACAAAATAAACAAAGTGTGAACACACAGTCCCCATGATTTCATGGGGACTTACTGTAGCAAGTTTTTTTTTTTGGCTTTAGTTTGAATATGTGAGTCTTACTGTTATCTATAAGCTAGTATGCTCCAAAACAAGTACGACATTCGATTTTTAGAAGATATAAGCATTCAAAATGTACAGTTTCTCACTTCTGCCAATATGGATCAATGATTTTGATGACATCACTATAATTCAGCTTCTCTACAGATTTTCTGTCTAATCAAATGCTCTCTAGAATCTAAAGCTAAAATCAATCATTTATTTAAACATTTTTCTACTATTTCTATAGGGAACAATTTAGACAGTGTAAATACATTGATCAGGCATAACATTATAACCACTGACAGGTGAAGTGAATAACACTGGTTATCTCTTCGTCACGGCACCTGTTAGTGGGTGGGATATATTAGGCAGCAAGTGAACATTTTGTCCTCAAAGTTGATGTGTTAGAAGCAGGAAAAATGGGCAAACAAGGATTTGAGCGATTTTGACAAGGGCCAAATTGTGATGGCTGGACGATTGGGTCAGAGCATCTCCAAAACTGGAGCTCTTGTGGGGTGTTCCCGGTTTGCAGTGGTCAGAATCTATCAAAAGTGGTCCAAGGAAGGAACAGTGGTGAACCGGAGACAGGGTCATGGGCGACCACGGCTCATTGATGCACGTGTGGGAGCGAAGACTGGCCCTTGTGGTCTGATCAAACAGGCGAGCTACTGTAGTTCAGATTTCTTAAGAAGTTAATGCTGGTTCTGATAGAAAGGTGTCAGAATACACAGTGCATCGCAGTTTGTTGCGTATGGGGCTGCATATCCGCAGAACAGTCAGGGTGCCCCATGCTGACCTTTGTCCATGGAAGAAGGTGGCCTGGTCTGATGAATCACGTTTTCTTTTACTTGCTGTGTGTCGCTTACCTGGGGAACACATGGCACCAGGATGCACTATGGGAAGAAGGCAAGTCAGTGGAGGCAGTGTGATACTTTGGGCAATGTTCTGCTGGGAAACATTGGGTCCTGCCATCCATGTGGATGTTACTTTGACAGGTAACACCTACCTAAGCATTGTTGCAGACCATTTCATGGAAACGGTATTCCCTTGTGTTTGTGGCCTCTTTCATGATCTTAATCCAATCGAGCACCTGCGGGATGTGCTGAACAAACAAGTCCAATCCATGGAGGCCCCACCTCGCAATTTACAGGACTTAAAGGATCTGCTGCTAACATCTTGGTCCCAGATACCACAGCACACCTTCAGGGGTCTAGTGGTGCCCATGCCTCGACGGGTGAGGTCTGTTTTGACAGCAAAAGGGGGACCGACACAATATTAGGAAGGTGGTCATAATGGTATGTCTGATCGGTGTATGCTTTCCAATGGGGCATATGAAGTCTGGTTTCACGTTAGTGTCACGCGAACCGCCACATCATGCACACAAGTCTGCTCCAGAGACAAAATAGCACAGAGCGGATCATATTGCGCGAGTCGACGCATACCAGAAAACGTATCGGATCCATTTGACTTCTATACAGAATACTATATTTTAAAGAGAAACAGAGGAGATTAGAAGAGAAACTATCAAAGATTAGGAGGAAACTGTGACTTTACTGAGCTCAACGGCTCTGGATGATTTGTGATATAAATGAAACGCTATTGGCTATTTTTTTTTAAAAGCAGATTAGCTGTTCGATATGTCCTGTCTTCCTGTTTCAATGAAAATTATGTCAACACATTTAATAATGCTGCTAATTTCAAGGCACTTCAGTGGGCCTTTAATATTTCATATTTTCACTGGAAACAATAACTAAGACACAAGATGGCACCAGCTGTGTTTGTGTTTCCTGTCAAGAGAGCACAAGTCCACTGTGTGATATGAGAGACATGAAAGAATTTTCAGGGTGAGCAGTCTTATATATATCATCGCCTTGGACGTCAAGTATTACATATAGCAGTGTAAAGACGGTTCATAAATGGCTGCTTCTTCTCGGGCGACATTTGAGAACTAGCTTGAGCTCAACAGAAATCCATTCAGGTTTGTTTGGTTTGACAACCCGTGTTGAGATTTGCAGGGTGGTGCCCAATACATCATACTCAGATGGAGAGTTCGCACTGTTCTTTATGCTAATTTATCAATGTTATCTCTCTGTTCCTTTCAGAAGATAACAATCCACATAACTGTCCTTAATAGCATCTTGCAGCTCTCTCTGTGGCTTCTTGGATGTTCTTTTCATGCACTT
The DNA here is from genome assembly GCA_018749465.1 of Paracanthobrama guichenoti. NCBI lineage: Eukaryota > Metazoa > Chordata > Actinopteri > Cypriniformes > Gobionidae > Paracanthobrama > Paracanthobrama guichenoti. Next base: position 24,759,381 of record CM031955.1, on the reverse strand, counting down.
TTGGACATTACTTTTGTAATATTTATATTTTATTTACCTGAAAATGCGAGAACACTGCTAGAAATAACATATGAAGTCAATTCTATATTCTTCCCTTTTTTTAATGTGAGAGACACAGATGTTCTTTTTGTGATGGTACACAAAGAGAGAGGGTGTAACAAATGCTGATACAAACAGAAACGCAAACAAAACAAAAAGAGCAGGAAAAGAGAAAGAGAGAGTCAGGGAGGAGGGCTGTTTTTGGATACATTTGTTTTATGTGTGGATGCGACACAGCATTGGAATGCATTGGACCAGAATACAGTTCTCCAGGGTTCGGCCGTAACACAGGAATGTTTCGGAGCATAGCTGCACTCATCCGTCAGCGCTGCAAGCCCACCCGCCTCCCCCCCTCTACATTAGCTGCTACTTATTGCACTGGCATTAGCAGAGAACTGGAGAACACAGCTAATAAATTACTTTGCTTTCAATTATTTTCCCTCCCATATTTCAGCCCAAGGCATGTAAAGTAAACAGTGCGAGAACGAGAGGGGGAGAGAAAGAGGTTTTCTTAAATCGACCCCAGTAGCTGAGAGCCTCAGTGCAGTTGAGCTTGTAAGAGTTTATATGGCGGTGCTGCATACTGTCACTTTTATGAGTGTCTGTAGTCCATGAATTCTGCTCTAATGTAAACCCATAAACTCCCAGCACTCACGGTGCAGAGAACAGAACAAAAAAAAAAAAAAGTAGTTTCAGGAAATATGCGCTTATTGAGTTTCATAAAATTCAAAAACTTTTGTTTGTGCTTTTAAGTTTTACATTTGAGGAGGAAAACAATGAAAAATCTATTGAAAAAGCAGACAAAGTGAATGTTTTGAGTGCACTTTTGTATGCTCTGCTCCCTCTGATAGTTAATTGTGGATGAGGAAACGTAGGGAACGTAATCTGATCTCAGGTCAGGGCTTTTGGGCAGGAGCCTCCCGTTACAGTGGACGTTCCCACTGTAAAGCTGCTCGAACCTCTGCTCAACTGCACAATAATCATCCCTCAAATATTCACTAATCTTTCAGATTAACCACAAAGCAATTCTTCTCTCTTTCTTTTCCACATCCCTCTTTCTAGTCAGACCAGAAGGAATGCCTGAAAGTCTTCTATAGCTTAATAAATTCACTCCTCACACATTTGGACATGAAACTCAAAACCCATAGAGCGGCCTTCGGGAAAGGATACCCTATGCGATTCAACAGCTCTACAATTATATCAGAGGGAAGAGAAAATAAAGAGTTCTGTGTGGAAGAATATCCATAACCAGTAAAAAAGAAAAAAAATTCAGTGATGATGAAAGCAGACAGACTGATGGTATTAGAAAACGGAAAGAATATTTACATATATAATCCAGTGGTGTGTATATACAGTGGCCCCATTTATTGTATACCCCACATAAAAAAATACACTACCATTCAAACATTTGGGGCCCTGTATGCTTTTTTAAAATTACTTTTATATTCAGTAAGGATGCATTACATTGATCAAAAGTGACAGTAAAGACATTCATAATGTTATAAAAATGCATTTCATATAAATGCTGTTCTTCTCTATTAATCAAAGAATGAATAAAACTGTATCACCATTTCCAGAAAACATTGAAAACACAACTATTTTCAACATAATAATGCATCAAATCATATTAGAATGATTTCTGAACGATCATGTGACTGAAGACTGGAGCAAGGATGCTGAAAATTCAATTATAATAATATTTCGCAATATTACTGTTTTAAAAGCAGGCTTGGAGAGAGAGCATATACTTTTTTGAATGGCAATGTATATTAATTGTATTTAGTAAGAAATTACAGGTATAGCACCCATTTATAGCATTTATTGTAAAGAAATATTCAAGAGAAAAAAAGATGTATTTAAGAATGTATTTAAAATATAAAACAAAGAAGACCAAGGTATTTGGACACCTTATGCCACCCTTAAAAATATATATTAATGTAACTGCATTATATAACCAAATTTCAATCCAAATAATGAAACTCATTAGAGAGAAATATAGCACAAGCACACACACACAGACACACACACAGACACACACACACACACACACACACACACACACACACACACACACACACACACACACACACACACACACACACACACACACACACACACACACACACACACACACACACACACAAAACCTTTGGATACTTGTACTATGTATATGATACATTGTACATATTACATTTTTTTGTACATTACTTGTAGAGCACTACACACACTAATAATTATACAACTAAATGGTGAAATGAGACATGCCAAATGTGAAATATGTTCATAGTTAATGTGATGAGCTACACCTGGTGTTCACTCTGCATGGACACTCAATGGAAATTAACTTTACTAAAAATGTAAAAGTGCAAAAATGGCTCAGACAAGCTAAGTTAGTTCCTAGAACACCTCTTGATTTATTTAGATTCAACTAGGTTTGGTATTTTGTTATCTACATTCAGGCATTAAGTTTGATTAAGTGTCCAAATACTTTTAGGGGCCACTGTATATGCTACGCTGGTATTTTGGACATCATAGTACATACTTTATTATAATCAGGTGTTTTTTTTTTTTTTTTTTTGTAGAAATAACTAGTATAATCAATAATGTGGCAATTCTGTGGTGTAATAAATTCAAATGAAGGATCACAGCTACCTCTGATGGTGCTTTACACATATTGTCAACATGTTCCTCCACACCCCACTGCCTCGCTCTCTTTAATTTTATACATACCACTCCTGTGTCATTACTCAGTGTTTCTGAGTTTCAAGTTAAATGCCACTTCCCTCAGATAACTGATACCGATCTCCTACACATGGGACCCGTTTACACTGGCGCAGCTGATGGATCTTGTGCAGCCAATGCACCTGCACGCACACACGAAAATACATACACACATGCTCTGGAAGTACTCTCATGTACACCATTAAAGGTTTCATATTGTGTGTGTGTGTGTGTGTGTGTGTCTGTGCGTCCTGGTAAACCCTACATTATGGGGACAAAATGTCCCCACAAAGATGCCAATATCCGAAATCCTTGTCCTTGTGGGGACATTTTTTGGTCCCCATGAGGAAAACATCTTATAAATCATACTAAGTGATGTTTTTTGAAAATGTAAAAATGCAGAATGTTTCCTGTGATGGGTAGGTTTAGGGGTAGGGGCAGTGTAGGGGGATAGAATATACAGTTTATACAGTATAAAAACCATTACACCTATGGAATGTCCCCGTAAAACATGAAAACACAACAAGTGCGTGTGTGCGTGTGTGCGTGTGTGTGTGTTCACTCCCTGACATCAATCTGGCTACTGGCTGAGTCTGTACAGATGGGACTGATTACTACACACACTCTCCACAGGTAGAACAGACTTTACATCAAACACCAGCAGAACATACTCACATACATACATATGTACCGAGTGCACTACATCACATGGAACGACACACATATTATATGCTCTTCATCAAACTTTAAAGCATGCCAGCACACTTGCACACATGCGCAGATATTTTCATTGTGTTCTCCTTTACAGAAGGAAAAGAGGTTTTATTTTAGGAAGAGAATCAGGCTAGTCACCAGAAAATATTGATTTTAAAATAATATTTACACTACATAAATAGGTTATGTATTTTAACATTAAAGCTAACATGACATAAAAATGAAAATCACTTTTACAGCATTTATTTGTCTTGGTTAATATTAATATCTACATACATTTTAATATTTCATGTTGTATAAATTAAATTAAATTAATTAAAGTTTTATGAATTAATATGAATTACCGATGAAGAATAGTCTGTTTATGAACCTAGATTAATATGCTGTAAATATTGCTCATTGTTATTTCATATACGTTAGTTCACCCAAAAATGAAAATTACCCCATGATTTACTCACCCTCAAGCCATCCTAGGTGTATATGACATTCTTCTTTCAGATGAATACAATCAGAGTTATATAAAAAATGTCCTGGCTCTTCCGAGCTTTATAATGGCAGTGAATTGCTGTGTCATTTTTGAAGTCCAAAAAAGTGCATCTATCCATCTAGAGACTAAAATAGCTAGCTTCTCGCGGTCAGCATTACGCAAGTGAAAGAGTAAAACGTTATGGTGAAAGAGTAACCCTTGACACATGCATATTGACGAACACAGTAGTGCAGAGGATAGAGCAAAACAAAACACCGGTCATGAATTAGAAGTCTAAAATGAGAATTTTTCAAGAGAAATGGCGGAGCATTTCGATATAAGAGAAGAGGGGCTAAAATAATATTTACACTACATAAATAGGTTATGTATTTTAACATTAAAGCTAACATGACATAAAAATGAAAAAATGAAAATCCCAAACCCTTGACACATGCATATTGACGAACACAGTAGTGCAGAGGATAGAGCAAAACAAAACACCGGTCATGAATTAGAAGTCTAAAATGAGAATTTTTCAAGAGAAATGGCAGAGCATTTCGATATAAGAGAAGAGGGGCTAAAATAATATTTACACTACATAAATAGGTTATGTATTTTAACATTAAAGCTAACATGACATAAAAATGAAAAAAATGAAAATCCCAAACCCTTGACACATGCATATTGACGAACACAGTAGTGCAGAGGATAGAGCAAAACAAAACACCGGTCATGAATTAGAAGTCTAAAATGAGAATTTTTCAAGAGAAATGGCGGAGCATTTCGATATAAGAGAAGAGGGGCTTGAGTTTGTTGCGATCCTCCTATTTCATCGTGTCAGTGGATACTCTTTTTCTGTAAAGTCGACTTGCGTACTGCTGACCACCGGAAAATAGTTATTTTATTCTATAAAGTTTTAAATATGGATATTTTTCTTACACAAACACGCCACTTCACTTCAGAAGGCCTTTATTAACCCCCCAGAGCCGTGTGGAGCAGTTACATGAGGATAGATGCACTTTTGTGGACTTCAAAAATTACCCAACAATTCACTTCCATTATAAAGCTCGGAAGAGCCAGGACATTTTTTATATAACTCTGATTGTATTCATCTGAAAGAAGAATGTCATATACACCTAGGATGGCTTGAGGGTGAGTAAATCATGGGGTAATTTTAATTTTTGGGTGAACTAACACTTTAATGTAATTAACAAAATTAACCTTAAATGGCTACCAAAAAAAACAAAAAAAAAACACCTATGTATATATATTGTAGTGCCAGTAGCTTATCATTCAGGGCAGTGCTTTACTGTTTTCCAATGCATAACAAAACCATACCAAGCTCCCTGTTTCTCATCTGGTAACTGGATGCATAAGAGCATCCAAACAGCATGATTTACAAGCACTGTTACTGCCAGCAGTATAATCATTTATTATTCTCTGCATTCATGCCAAGATCCTCTCTCTCACACACACACACACACACACACACACACACACACACCAGACCTTTGATGATCTGTTACACTTTTTGGGATGTTGTAGGCTAGTAGTTAAAAATCTAGGGCTAGGCTTGGTTCAAGGTTTAAACCCAGAGCTATCATTAACTAGCATCATTGGATCTTTTGAGCCAGACTTTCAAGTGACTTTTGGATTAAAACAGATCAGTCGTCAATAGACAGAGCATAAATTATCAGGTTTGTATCTGTAAATAATTGATGTAACACATGGTATACCAGCGTAATAAATAATTATGATGATTAAATTAAAAATGATTAAACATTGATCTTTTGTAGATATTTTGTACTGCAGTGATTTATACCAGATTTTATTTTCCGAACTCTAAAAATCCAATCATCAAAAAGCTGGAGAACGTACTTATACCCACATCCAAATATATTCATATGCAAGTCAATTAGTTAAATAATTATTATTATTAGGATTATAAATGGAATTTACCCAACAAGTCCAGAGAAGAAATAGAAATATATATCTCAGACGGTCTGTCTCTATATCTTTTTCAAAATATTATCCCTTGTGCTTTTCGTATTTATTACTTTAAACTGTCACGTTTAACAGAACTAAAGAAAACAGAGAGAACGAAGGACTGAAAAGGGAAATGGGAGTGTGTGCCGTGAGAACTCAGCGCTGCTGTCATTTATTCCGACCGAGATTGTTAGGATTTGTCTTATTCTTTTCTAAGAGCCTATTAAAAATTGTTACACACCTAATAGTTGCTGCCTGAGATCTGTTGAAGACAAATCTAATCAAGTCATGTTTGTTTTAGACCATATAAAATGTTTAGGAGATGAAGACATTAATAAATTACTTAACTGTTATCTTTCCAAAGCAGCCATTAAATTGTGTTTACAAGAATGCATCTTTTCTCCATGCATGTTTCTATGAGTATTGTAGAACTACTTAACTGTTTGAATAGCATAGAAGGCCCTTTAAGGACTCCATCTCTGATATATTTTCCTTCACATAATGTTTCTGATTTCCTGATAAATTAAATCCTATTTGCTTTAAATCCCCTCACCAACATGCACATGTGTGTTTCTAATGAGGTCTCATGATATCTTGCAATTTCCCATTTCAGACACCCTCCAGAGAAGCATTTTTCGACATTTCACAAGGGCCTCAGTACAACTGATGCAAACACCAATTTAATAAAACATAATTTGAAATGATGGATCTCAGGTTACTTTGAAACACTGCCAATGGCCAATGTGACAAAGTAAAAGAGGAAGGAAAAGAGAAAATGAGAGAGAGAGAGAGAGAGAGAGAGAGAGAGAGAGAGAGAGAGAGAGAGAGAGAGAGAGAGAGAGAGAGAGAGAGAGAGAGAGAGAGAGAGAGAGAGAGATGTTTGCAATGTCTCAGTAAAACGTATGTTCAGAGTTTAAAAGTCCCTTGTGCTTGTAGGTCATTTTGCTAAATAAAAGCAAAGAGGAAGAGAGAGTTTTCAATAGTACATAGGAGAATTCTCACATTTCGTGAGCTCACAGACATGCTACTCTGAGCAACGGAACTTCAACAAATCTGTGACAAATCTATTCAGTGAGCTTTAAACATGTATTTCACATGTCTGTTAATCCCACCAGCCTACAACACAACACCTGAAAGAACAAGTAAGGGGCCAGTCGTCAAACCAACCGAAGCAAATTTATTTAGCACTTGCTCTCTAAAACCGTGTTCTAACCAGGGTTGACACTATTAAAAAGACAAATGAGACATTTCTTCCTTTTGAACATTTTGTTGATCGCTTGGCTCTATTTCTGCAAAGTTGAAATGGGCAGCTCTACCCAGAGTAAAATCTTAAAGGGTTAGTTCACCTAAAACTGAAAAAAAAAAATGCCATTAATTATTCACCCTCATTTTGTTCCAAAACTGTAAGAGTTTTGTTCATCTCTGAAACACAAATGAAGATATTTTAAATGAAATCTGACACTGCGTCCACAGTCGTGTACTGTCTGTGTAGGTACTTGAATTTTAATTTCCATTCCAGAAATCCTCTCCCGTGGCCTCATGGAATAGTAAAGTGTCCATCGAATGCACACTTCAGAATCTTGCCGGAAACAGTAGATCATCCAGGTACTTTTCTCCTACTTTTTTCCCGAATACTATGTATTCAGACATACTACTCTTTTAGCATACTATTTTTTGCATATATAGTTGGGAAGTATTCGATTTTGGACTCGGCATGAGTGATTTCTGTCCCTCCATTGACAGCCCACGCAACTACCACTTTGTTATCACTTTATATGATGAACATTTATTTCTTTATTCAGCTTTTATTCACATAAATATTGATTCAGTGAACATAAACAGAAGCTTAACCGTACTTGTTTGATGCGTAAAAACAAATCTCATTGGTTCTTACAGAAGCTCAAACATGCTGCGTAACACGAGAATGAACCTCAGTTGTTCTTGAGGAAGCTTAAACATGCTGCGTACCACATGAGAATGAACCTCATTGGTTCTTGTGGAAGCTCAAACACGCTGTGTGACACGAGAATGAATGTCATTGGTTATTGCAGAAGCTCAAACGTGCTGCGTAACACAAGAATGAACCTTATTTGCTCTTGAGGAAGCTCAAACGTGCTGCGTAACACAAGAACGAACCTCATTGGTTATTGCGGAAGCTCAAACATGCTGCGTAATACATGAGAATGAACCTCACTGGTTATTGCAGAAGAGCAAACGTGCTGCATAACACAAGAATGAACTTCATTGCTTCTTGCAGAAGCTCAAATATGCTGCGTAACACGATAATGAACTTCAATGGTTATTGCAGAAGCTCAAACGTGCTGCGTAACGCACAAGAATGAACTTCATTGGTTCTTGCAGAAGCTCAAATATGCTGCGTAACACGATAATGAACTTCATTGGTTCTTGCAGAAGCTCAAACGTGCTGCGTAACACATGAGAATGAACCTGATTGGTTGTTGCAGAACCTCAAACGTGCTGCGTAACACGAGAATGAACCTCATTGGTTCTTGAGGAAGCGCAAACGTACTGTGTAACACGAGAATGAACCTCATTGGTTGTTGCAGAAGCTCAAACATGCTGTGTAACACGAGAATGAACCTCGTTGGTTGTTGCAGAAGCTCAAACGTGCTGCGTAACACGAGAATGAACCTCATTGGTTATTGTGGAAGCTCAAACGTGCTGCGTAACACATGAGAATGAACCTCATTGGTTCTTGAGGAAGCGCAAACGTGCTGTGTAACACGAGAATGAACCTCATTGGTTCTTGAGGAAGCTCAAACATGCTGTGTAACACACGAGAATTAACCTCATTGGTTATTGCAGAAGCTCAAATGTGCTGCGTAACTCAAGAATGAACCTCATTTGTTCTTGAGGAAGCTCAAACGTGCTGCGTAACACATGAGAATGAACCTCATTGGTTATTGCAGAAGCTCAAACGTGCTGCGTAACTCAAGAATGAACCTCATTAGTTCTTGAGGAGGCTCAAACGTGCTGCGTAACACATGAGAATGAACCTCATTAGTTCTTGAGGAAGCTCAAACGTGCTGCGTAACACGAGAATGAACCTCATTGGTTCTTGAGGAAGCTCAAATGTGCTGCGTAACACACGAGAATGAACCTCATTGGTTCTTGAGGAAGCTCAAACGTGCTGCGTAACACATGAGAATGAACCTCATTGGTTCTTGAGGAAGCGCAAACGTGCTGTGTAACACGAGAATGAACCTCATTGGTTCTTGAGGAAGCTCAAACGTGCTGCATAACACAAGAATGAACCTCATTGGTTCTTGAGGAAACTCAAACGTGCTGCATATCACGTGAGAATGAACCTCATTGGTTCTTGAGAAAGCTCAAACGTGCTGTGTAACACATGAGAATGAACCTGATTGGTTCTTGCAGAAGCTCAAATGTGCTACGTAACACACAAGAATGAACCTCATTGGTTCATGCACGTCAAGCAAGTATGCTTGAGCTTCTGTTTATCTGATGTGTGCATTGATGAATGTTTATAAGTGAATAATATATCTGTTCATCATATATAGCGATTGTGTCTCATCACAATGAACTAAACCGTTCAATTCACATGGATTAGTTTCAGAATCTCTTTAGAAACTTTTTGAAGCGTCAAAGTGGTAGTTGCGCGGACTGTCAATGGAGGGACAGAAGGCTTACAGGTTTGGAACAACATGAGGGTGACTGAATGATGACAGAATTTTCATTTTTGGGTGAACTATACCTTTAAATATTTTTGATCTGACATGATTTGCTAATATTGCATTTTAGCCCAGATGTTCTTTCTATTATTTGTGGATAACGGGCAACGTAATATTAACCAACCTGTTAATGGTTTTCTGTGTGCCATGAAGATGTTGAAACCATTCAGGTTTGTTATAAAAAGACATTGGACTGCTATCCCTAGTCTCACCCACAGCAGGGATTTTTAGAGGCAATTACACTGCCATAATATCTGAACGAAAATAATATTAAGTGGAGAAACAAATCTGCTGAAATGTAGCAGCCAAACCTCATAGCTAAATCAAATGTGCTGAGAGAGTACTGGGTCTCATCTGATCTCGCTCAGTGTTTACAGTGCTACAAGGCACCAAATGCTCAGTACTGTTACCAAAATGACCCTGACAGCTCTAAACCGGACCTCACATCTTTAGAAGGTCAAAGGCCAAATACTGTAAAATCATTTTTTACACAGCTCAAAACATGTCTCAGTCAGCCAAGTCAAGTTTAAAGTGTTTCGCTCCTGGCTAAAGATGCAAATGCTAGCGTTTTGAAGTTGTGACATCTGGAAAACATCAAGTCCTCAAGCTGCTCCTAAAAGGTAGGGCTAATTTTAATTATACAAATTTTTTAAACCTTTGCTCTGATGTTCGCGTTACTGTTGCCCGCTTTGTTTAACCGCTTATATCGCCCTGCCATCAGTGCAGTGAACCCACAGAGTGGCGGAGTGTCCGTCGGCAGATCTTAAATCATCAGCAGATTAAAGACCGAGCCGAACTGTACCTATAAACTCTGACTCTGGCAAAACACACTGGATTGTGGGACTCTGGGGTGAGAGCAGTGGATTTGCAATGTTTTCCCAAGCACAGCTGAAAGGCTCATCAACAGGTCCCTGATGGTCTAAAGTAAAGTGTACACACACACACACACACACACACACACACACACACACACACACACACACACACACTTGGCATCCTAAAGTGGAAGGTCCCACCAGATCTACCAACCCATTCCCAGATCCAGACATACTTTATATAGATACACACTCTCTTTCGGTTTCAAAATAGACCAATCAGTCTCTTGAGGCTCCGTGGGTGGGCAGAACAGAAGTTGTAAAATGTTTCTGACCTTTGAACATGCACATATGCAGAAACATTTATTTTTCTATATTTCTGAGTGTTTGAAAGGAGAATTAACAATATTCATAATCTTAACTCTGCCCTCTGACACTTACTCGCCCTGGATTTGAAATTGTACAGACAGTAAGAATAGAGTGACCCCTTTGGAATCTGGGTCACAGTCATGACCTCTAAAACCATTTACAAACTTCATCATGTTTTTGGCATAATTATATAACATTTCAGTTACAAGAAGTTTTCCATTGTGTTTTTCCTTTCATAAACTTTCATTCATACGCATGTGAATGCGTCAGACCGGAAATGCAAGCTTGTGCGAATTTAGTTTCACATTCCGCTACATTCCAAACTTCAAGTTTGGTGAACTCTGACCTGTGAATTCGCATCACGTGAGGACGTGTGACCTGTAGACAATTGGTACATCACGGCGTGACCTCTTAGCTGAATTAAAAGAACAATGTTTTGCAGGAAAGTCGAGTAGATTGAATATTTTTACATTTTGAGTGTACGTCATATCACGACTGTTGCAGCGTCCGAAGAAATTTTTAGCATGCTCAAAGTCTAGTGTGACCGTGGCTTTATGGTCAAAGTTGGCATGGGTTAGGTTAGGGTTAGGTGATGTACTGTATATCCGAGTGAAATAAAAACAATAACAATACAATACTTCTTGAACAATATAAAATGTAGGGTGGGACTTGATTTTGTCCATTTGGAATTGATTGGCTTGTTGGGTCATTATGTTTGCTAATGCTGTGATCTCATGTGACTGACAGGTTGTCCTGCCCTCGTACCATGGAAACACGTCATAAGAGAAGAGAAGAGAAGAGAAGAGAAGAGAAGAGAAGAGAAGAGAAGAGAAGAGAAGAGAAGAGAAGAGAAGTGTTGCGTGTGTATATATATATATATATATACACACACACACACACACACACACACACACCTAAAGGATTATTAGAAACACCTGTTCAATTTCTCATCAATGCAATTATCTAATCAACCAATCACATGGCAGTTGCTTCAATGCATTTAGGGGTGTGGTCCTGGTCAAGACAATCTCCTGAACTCCAAACTGAATGTCAGAATGGGAAAGAAAGGTGATTTAAGCAATTTTGAGCATGGCATGGTTGTTGGTGCCAGACGGGCCGGTCTGAGTATTTCACAATCTGCTCAGTTACTGGGATTTTCATGCACAACTATTTCTAGGGTTTACAAAAAATGGTGTGAAAAGGGAAAAACATCCAGTATGCGGCAGTCCTGTGGGCAAAAATGCCTTGTTGATGCTAGAGGTCAGAGGAGAATGGGCCGATTGATTCAAGCTGATAGAAGAGCAACTTTGACTGAAATAACCACTCGTTACAACCGAGGTATGCAGCAAAGCATTTGTGAAGCCACAACACGCACAACCTTGAGGCAGATGGGCTACAACAGCAGAAGATCCCACCGGGTACCACTCATCTCCACTACAAATAGGAAAAAGAGGCTACAATTTGCATGAGCTCACCAAAATTGGACAGTTGAAGACTGGAAAAATGTTGCCTGGTCTGATGAGTCTCGATTTCTGTTAAGACATTCAGATGGTAGAGTCAGAATTTGGCGTAAACAGAATGAGAACATGGATCCATCATGCCTTGTTACCACTATGTAGGCTGCTGGTGGTGGTGTAATGGTGTGGGGGATGTTTTCTTGGTACACTTTAGGCCCCTTAGTGCCAATTGGGCATCGTTTAAATGCCACGGCCTACCTGAGCATTGATTCTGACCATGTCCATCCCTTTATGACCACCATGTACGCATTCTCTGATGGCTACTTCCAGCAGGATAATGCACCATGTCACAAATCTCAAATCATTTCAAATTGGTTTCTTGAACATGACAATGAGTTCACTGTACTAAAATGTCACAGTCACAGTCACCAGATGTCACAGTCACCAGATCTCAACCCAATAGAGCCTCTTTGGGATGTGGTGGAACGGGAGCTTCGTGCCCTGGATGTGCATCCCACAAATCTCAAACAACTGCAAGATGCTATCCTATCAATATGGGCCAACATTTCTAAAGAATGCTTTCAGGACCTTGTTGAATCAATGCCACGTAGAATTAAGGCAGTTCTGAAGGCGAAAGGGGGTCAAACACAGTATTAGTATGGTGTAGTATAGTGTATTATATATATATATATATATATATATATATATATATATATTCAAAAAAATCCAAAAAAGTTGGGACACTGTACAAATTGTGAATAAAAAAAGGAATGCAATAATTTACAAATCTCATAAACTTATGTTTTATTCACAATAGAATATAGATAACATACCAACTGTTGAAAGTGAGACATTTTGAAATGTCATGCCAAATATTTTTGTAATGCCAATAAATTATTTTGTATATTGGCTCATTTTGGATTTCATGAGAGCTACACATTCCATAAAAGTTGGGACAGGTAGCAATAAGACCACTTCCCTTTCAGGGAAGACCTTGCATTTTCCAACATGACAATGCCAGACCACATACTGTATCAGTTACAACATAATGGCTGGGTAGAAGAAGGATCCGGGTACTGTGTTAATGCCATGAAATTTAAAATCAACTTATTTTTGAAATGATACATTTTCTCAGTTTAAACATTTGATATGTCATTTATGTTGTATTCTGAATAAAATATTAAAATTTGAAACTTCCACATCATTGCATTCTGTTTTTGTTCACAATTTGTACAGTGTCCCAACTTTTTTGGAATCGGGTTGTATATATACAGTATATATCACCTTTGCTTACATGATGGAACATCATAAATCACACAAGTTATTTTGGCAAAAACGACATGTAACGATGATTCAAGGTTAGTTTGGTTAGAAGTTGGGTTACTCATAGCCGGACTATATCAGGTCTATAGTTAACCGAGGTGGTGAAATGATGGCTATTGCTTGCTGGGATATTTTTTTTAAACCATTTATCATAAATACTGCAATATTCCATAAAAAACAAAAATTTTCCATTTTGATTTCATTATGACTTTAAACATGATTAGTGTGGCTGCATGTAGGCCAAAAGTATTTGCTCTTGAAATGTGATGTTTTATGAAACATTTACGAACATAATTTGCATAAATTGGAGACTGGGAGTGTTTCGTTGAAAACATCATCTGTTTAATGTATCAAAGCGCAGCTTCGTTCGTCCCCTCCGGTTTGCCTAAGATCTGATAACACTGTTATTTTACGGCTTTATTGAAATGTTTTGCATTCAGCCATACTCGTTCTCTGGCGCAGAACATTCCCTCAGCTCACACGGAGCTTGACCCGTGCTGACACTTCTGCTCAGCCATGATAAAAACATTTATCACTGGCCATACAGGGGTCAGAAGAGCGACAGAGGGGTGTTACACATCTATCCTTCGAGCTCCCTCTCTCACTTGCTCTCACTATCCCTCCCTCTCTCGCACTCTTTCAGGCTGGACATGAGGGAAAGAGACCTCAGCTGAAGAGAATTTGTTTTCATGAAGTCCTGCGGATATTTTTTTAAAAGGTCAAATGCTCCATCTGATGTTTTTTTCTGTTCTTTACATGGTCAGCAGAGATAGAGGATGAAACATAGTGCAAGAATGTGAGATAGGGATACTGACATACTGCAGCAAAAACGAAGAACAGACTTGTTGAACAGGAGCACGGTTCTATTGAAAAGTAGCACTTTGGTCATCATGACAAATATATAAATGTACTACATTTATTTAAACCATTTATTTACAACTGGTATATTTAATATATGAAAAATTACAAGGATAACACTAAATTGCCTTCATTTGTTTTTAATTCCTTGCATGAATCTAACACATTAATAAATGTCAATAAAACTGTAATGCACTGTAAACCTTAATGCTCAAAATAATTAATTGGTTTGAGTAGGGCCAACTCAAATTAAACAAATTAGTTCAACCAAATTAACTTTTATGAGTTTAGAACTTTCTTTTTCTTTGAGTTCACAAAAACGACACATTCTAAGTAATCTACATGGAAAGAATCTGTACAGCATATCTGTCTTTTATAAATATGATAAAACTGAAGACTCTTCGGAGATATGAAGGGTGCAGTACTACTCTATAGGTACTCAAGATTAACATGAGATTGGCAGAAACTGTGTGTTATGTAAGAGCAATTAAAATGTATGAATACTAAATAAAAGTACTGCAAGTTCTGCTTACTTAAACTTTAAATTTCCTAACTTAAAAAAAAAAAAAAAAACAATGTAACCAATTGCACATTTTTTGAATTTTGCCAATTTATTCGGGTTTACAGTGTGTCAATGAAATATCAATAAAACTGATGTTTATGGAAGTTACTTTATATATTTTTCAGTTATAGAAACACAAAAATACACATACAAATGAGCATGAGCGGGTCTTGAAAAGTGAAATTTTGGACAGAGTGACTTAGATTAGTAAGTGAAATTGTCATAAAAAACACAATGAGGCTTTACATTTATTAGTATTTTCTATGTATTGAGTGAAACTTTAAAAGCATTATTACAAAAGCATGATGCATTGTGTAAATGTTGGCACAAAGAAACATACAGATTCCATAAAATGAGGTTGGAGGACAAAAATAACTAAATTTTCCTCAGGAATTTATGTCTGCTCAAACAAGTCCTTCTGTGGAAAGGAGGCTAAAGATATTATGTAACATAATCAAATTAAAACACTCCATGACTTTGTTCATGCTTAATCGATGTTCTAATGTTGGCTTTATCTCAGGGGTATGAAACTCAATAGGACAGGCTTAGGATAAGAGCATAGGGCTCATAAATTCAACCACAGGGTGTATGTTTGTAATTATTTAGTGAAGTCTTAGTAAATGCAGATACTGTTGAAATAGGTCAAACCAAGTGCCTTCGGTTCACACCCTCTTCAGGAAAGAGGCTGACGTGTTCTTAAAGAGAGAGTGGACTTTACACAGCATAAATACATTAACGAACATCTGACCCGTATTCATCTAGGATTTGAGCATTAAACCTGCATATTCATTGCGAACATCATCATCAGCAGCAGCTGTAACACTTCCTATAAACGCATAATCATTTCCTCCATAAATACCATCCGGCGTGTGTCACCATTGAGAGGTCTGTCAAAAGATGATCCTTCCTAAGTCTAAACACGGCCTTTTACCCGTAAAGTATTAGAAGCGCCTCTGAGCGCTTTCAATTATCTCAATCACCTCCAAAGCCATCCGAGCTAAAAACACAGCAGTTTCACGTAACCACGAGAGGTTCAGAGAAGCTACACCTCTGTTCTTCATTAGCCATTAAAAGCCTGTTGTTTTTGTAGAGGGAATAAGTGACCTAAAGGGGCATCGTTATGGCTTTGCGGTTTCAGTTTGAATGTAAAGCCGTGCTGGATTACCTCCCTGAGAAGCACCAAGCCCCATTCCATCCAGCTGACTCACAACCCAACCCTATACATCTTTCCAGCTCTCTTTCTCTAGTATATGAACAGCTGTGATTGCTTTTATTATAAGCTAATGCATAAGTTTCTTCCTGATTTTTGCTTACAAGTGAGACTGGTAAGATCATTACTGAAAAAATGAAACCAGAAATGATATGATAAAATATCTGAATATAATTAAATAAAACATAGCTAAATAAAAAAATTCAAAACGAAAATACTGAAATTCTGTTACTAAGCTATTTAATAACTTGTGTTAAATAATATTAAACTGATGTAGCCTACTACTGTAAGCATGCAATTATTATATTATGCGATACTGGATCAGAGTTCATAGGGAAATACCAAGCTAAGGCTAATAGAGTGGTGCAGGTGTGACGAACCTGGAAGTCTAATTCCTTCGAGATTGTCCTATGGAGTTTTATAATGGTGTTTTTCAATTTATGAGTAAAATAAAGCCTCTTGTAAACGTAACTTGATGAAACTTTGAGGTTTTGTTTATGTACACTGCACACACTCACACCCTTATTAAAAACCATAGACTGTATAAAACAATAGACGTAGTGTCGACATCAACCGTAGGTTTCCGAAGAGCATTTTTGAAGCCCAAAGTGGGTGAAGCCGGCCGTCGCCATCTTGGCAGCGCGTCACTTCCGATTAACACAAAATGGGCAAAGAGGTGGGAAGTAGGTGGAGTTGAGATGCCTGGATACTGAAACCATACTCAAATGGCCACGCCCTTAATTATGCAGAACTTTAAGGCTTAATATAATTTAAACGGATGAGTTACAAAAATTCACCCCCCTCACAGTTGTCATGAAGGGCAAAATTAGCTATATAGACTAAAGCCACTTTTTGTACGAGGCTGTAAACATTTTTTTCTGCTGTAAAGTTGGGCATTTTAATATGTGGGGGTTTGGGATTGACTCCCTTTTGGAGCGTGTCTCTAGCGGCCAGTTGATGAATTGCAGTTTAAGTCACTTCCTATGTTGCCTACTGTTTAATAAATGGATTGGCATAAATGGATTTACACAGCAATTATAATTGCATAAATGATGTTAAGAGACCGATGTTTTAAATATACCATATACCAAGTAAATGGAAATATTAAGTAATATAGGCCACTTTTTAAAGATGATACTAAAACTGTCAGTATGTGACAAACGACTGTAGCCTATTTATGAATGGGTGGCCTATTTGATCTTTGAGGATCAACCCTGTGGTGCTGTTTGGTCTATTTTCTTGACGGAGCAAAAACAGAATGTGTTGTGTCTATGAATGTTACTCAGTAACTTGTTAATTGAACTATAGCCTACAAAATCAGATGTACGGAAAAACAACACTCTTGTTTGTGTGATATAGCATTTTCTGGCATTGTGGCAAGTGTAACGCCTCTCGCGGTTCAAAGCGCTTACGCTACGCCTGACGTCATATGTCGCTCCAGTTACGCTTTTTCCGTGAGTTGAATACGGAAGGTTGTCCGCCGGAAGCTAGATATTTTACATTATAAAGTTTTAAATCACAAAACTTGATCGAGTTGGTTTAGAAGGCCTTTCATTAAAAGGCCGTGTGGAGTATACGTTTATGATGGGTGGATGCGCTTCAGCTTCAAACTCAATGGACCCGTCACGTTTGCCATTATAAAGTTTGGAAGCGTCAGGATATTTATTAATATAACTCAGATTGTGTTCATCAGAAAGAAGAAAGTCATATACACCTAGGATGGCTTGAGGGTGAGTAAATCATGGGCTAATTTTCATTTTAAAGTGAACTAATCCTTTAAGCATTTTTGTCATGATACAGGCTAGGCCTAGTCCGAGATCAAGAACAAATTTCTTGCAATTGGCAGACAAATCATCCTTCGAAAATCAGTATGTGAAATTCAAATGGAAATGGTGAGACCCAGGCTGTTTTGACTTTAAGAAGCCAACAACTTTGACTTAGAAAAATATGTTAACGTGTATTCTATATATCAGGACTCTAAAGAGCATGATAGACGCAGGCAGGGGGCCTGTATTTAGACAGCCGTCAGTAGTTCAGAATTTGAGAGCAGCTCTCTGACTTCACAGACTTTGAAATGTTAAACTTTCAGTGGCTGAAGTGTTTAGATTAGCGAAAGTGATGTAAATAGACGTGATGAAATATGTAAGTGAGCTGTAAACAGTTCTTTTTATCTTCAGGCAGCCGTGTGTGCGCTCGTGTGCATGTGCAGAGCGTATTGTGTGAGCCGCCCTTTAAACATGCGCAGCTCGCGCTCGCACCAAGCCTATTCTTTACAGTTTGTTTTCCTTTTCCCTCCAAAAATGTAAATGATGTCTAGCTGCTGTTTTTTATTATATGCAGCCGAGGAGTGGGCGCACGGCTTCCGTGGCAGGTTTTGCTGATTAATTTCCTGAGGTCAGGGCTATTGCGCTGTGATGCAACATGGACTCACAGGCAGCCAGAATTTTCTGATAAAACCAGCAGAGCAAATTCGGCTGAAATAAACTGCATGGGCCTTTGCTCTCAGCGTTTTTACGTAGCATATCTCTGTGTAGATGATCAGTGAAATGGTCCTATAAGGATAGATTGATAGTTTATGCATTCAATTCCACTCTTGTATGAGAGGGGAAGCCAACTTCTAAGCTTTAACAAAACCTTCCAAACACCTCACACATGCATACACACTCTCATTAAAGAAATCGATTGTTTGACATTTAAACTCATGATTGTTTTTTTTTTTTTTTTTGTTCATCAGGCTTTTCAAATCAAAAGCAATGACTGAGAATAAAAGGGGTGCCAGATTTACTTACAGCACTCAGCAAACACACCTGAACCAGCTAAACTAAGTCTATGGATCACTTAAAACGTACAGGTAGGTGTGTTAGAGCATGATTGGAACTAAATTCTGCACGATGGTAGATCTCCAGGAGTAGGGCTGAGCGCCTCTGCGGTAGCCGGATTGCAATTTGACGCGCTCTCGCCACCAGGTGGCGCGTATTGAGCGCGTAACAGATGCGCTCCAGCGTCCTTGTCCTGCTCTGAGAGCGTTTCTGTGCGTCTCACACGAAGGAACCTGCATCGCAGAGGAATGTATGTGGGATGACGTCACAGAGTTCCCGAGTCAACAAATCGGAGTTAGTGAAAATCAATTATTTCCTTCCTTTTTTTTTTTTTAAATGAGAATTTTATGTTTTTTTTTTTTTTTCTTCTTCAATATTTAGCCTAAATCTTAAAGAGTTACATGCGTGCGGTGCATTCAAAACTGTTGAAATCAAAATACACGTACCATTTAAACCATTTGTCTATTTTCATTTTAAACTAAACGAAATTGTCTTTCTCTCTTATATACACAACTGCGAGATGTGAATTGTTCGCCTTCGCAGTTTACGCAGGTGTGTTTGACCCCCAGGAGGAAAAGTTTATACCAAGAATTTCCACCGCACATCACTTCGTATCAAAGAGAAAGTGCTCGAACTTCTTGGATTCGCCGTTCCTGTGCTCTTAATCTGTCTTCACTGGGGTCGGGGTGACAAATTGACTAATGGTTTTGGGACGTTTAAAACTGGTCTCTCATTTCTTTCTCGCAGAGAGCACAAGTTAAAGGTGACAGTTGTATATTTACCTTAATTAATACAAAGTGAAGCTTGATTTGTTGCCGCCCCCACCTCGCACAGAAGCTCGTTTTAAACAAGAATTCTTTGACTTTCTGCTTTATTAATGAGAGTGTTGATTTAATTAGACTTTTGTTACCCGATCAAGCTCAGTTTAGAAATGAAAACTTATTTATGTCCGGTAATAAGAATAAGAATAAGAATAAACATAAGAATAACGTTTGTCATTAAACGTAGCATTTTAATTAAAAATGTTCCCATTTTAAATATTTTTGTTTTTGTTTGTTTTTTTTTTCCCTCTCTCTCTTTCCTGCATGCCGATTACCGTCCTCATCAGCGTGCAAGTGGTGGAAGAACTTTACAAGCTGCCAACGTAAAAGTTGCAAAAGTTGCAGTGAAGTTCAGTCCGCTGGCATGCATAGCCTGGGATAAAAGTCTGCATGCGTTCGGTCCTTTATCGCTGAGGGCTGCTGTACCAGTGGAGGAAACTTCACTTCAAGTATTTTGGGGGGTTTGCCTTTGTGACGTCGCGGGTTGGGTTACAATAAAGAGGCGGTTTGACTTTGGGACCACAAGACAGAGCTAGAGTAAGACACAGAGAGAGAGAGTTTCTACCCCGAGTAACCAAATACTCACAGCGCACAACCGCTGGACCACAGCTGTGCGAACTTCAGGGTTTTCCCGTGTCTCTGCTGCGAGAACATGCTGAGGAAGACGAACATTTCTCCGATCCGCGAGAGAGTTTTGCACTGCATTTAAACGACGCAGTGGGAAGACTAAGTGACTCTAAATCTTATTTTGGATCGGCCCGCTTCACCAAGACCTGGTAAATATTTTCTGGCTTTTTGGAATATTTTTGACAAGTTTTTACTACTATTGCACTGACAGTGATTTCCTGCGCCAGACGTGAACTACAAATGTGCAATGTTTACGTGCATTTAAGAATGAATAAGTGACGCGAGGAATTGCTTTTAAAGCATGACGGGTACAACTTGTAACACTTCAGCTGTTTAAAGAAAACACTTGGAACAGTTGTTGAATTAAATTCATTGCAATGGCTAAGTAATGCATTGTTTAAAGCAGATAAAAATCAGTGCAAAGTAACTAATATGTAAATGAGGGTCTTTAATGGTGATCGGGTCAGCGATCAACAGGTGGGATGCGCATTCCAAATTCGCATTGATTATAAATGGTGTTAATAGGCTACGTTTAAATGTTGTTGTAGGAATAAAATAATTAGTTTACACTACATACATGTCACTCAAACAAAACTAAGATTCACAAATGTCTGAGAAATTAAAAGTCGTCTGAGGAGAGCATTGAAGCGGCTCTGGTGTCACCCGGTGTATTTCGTTCAAAAACTGTAACAGATTCGTTAAAGCAAATTGTAAACTTTATATTGTATTATGCATCTGTAGAAAGTTTTCTTTTTTCCCCTAAACCATGCGTGGCCTTGTGGTCGGAGATCTCGCGTGTGGTTTGAATGGTTTTACAGTGATGCTCGGTGTTAAATGAGCTGTTATTCGTTTGTTTCGGTTTATTTTAAGCGCTATTCGTTGCAAAATTGTCAAAAATAAAACAAAATATATTTTATCACCTAAGAAAATCCAGTGTAATTAATCCTAAACAGTAGCTACCTTTTTAATGTAAAAAAAAAAAAAAAAAAAAAAAAAAAAAAAAAAAAAAACGAAACGTCATTCCTTTTAAAATAATATGGACAGCTTATTTTTATTTTTCAAGCTAACAATAAGGAAATATTTTAAAATAGACCTATGTATAAATAAATATTTTTATTGCCCCATAAGGATTTAGTTGTGCATTTAAAGTGTGCCACAAGACCTTTAAGCATAATCTAAATCTCTCCAACAATTGAAACATTTCAGATATTAATAACGTTTAGCATTTTAGCCTAAAATATTAATGTAAAATGGTTTTGTCATCAATTAATAACATGCTGGATGCCCCCTGTCAGAAATGACTAAAACATTTAAAGCACACCCAATTTATTTAATTTCTAGAGAGAAAATGAAACGAATTTCGATATTGCATCAAACATAGTTCAACGATAAGGTATTTAAAATTAATAAGTATTTTAGTTTTTGGGCTGTGACCTTTTCAGCTTTGACTGTTATATTCTGAGCCGACTACACAGTGCATCAGTATGAATCTGACACAATTTACTACTTAAAAATATTACACTGTCAATTATTTTCCTTATGATATAGTAGGCCTACAGCCAGATGCGTTTTACATCAAACTGCAAACACAATAAAGCGCAAGGCCTTCTCCACAATACTTAGATATATTTGTATATTTAGTCAACTGTTTGGCGGTGCCTAATGAATGGTGTGTTTCCCTCTCTCCAGGGTTAAGTGATCACATCCTCTCGGGGGGCTGCGCGGAAAAAGGAAAACATACACTTACTTGATAATCGTTGCACAATTGACCAAAGACTCGTCGTTAACGCACGAACCTCGAGACCGTGATTAATTCCTGTAATACACGTCGAGATTTCTCTGTGATCTCCATACTCGCGACCGGCGCACATTCACACCTACCCAGAGATAAAACACTGACGACCTCCGCGCGCTCAACGCGCGACTGATGAAAGCTGAGCAATCACGGTTATCGATAAGGAAGGTTACTGATAGACACAGGCCACAATGAGGGCGCAAACGGTAGGCGCTTGCCATGCGTCTGACAATATTCTTGGAGTATTTGCAAAGGCATGGATGTTTTTAGTTTTACTTTACAATATGTTTTGATATGTAAATAATAATAATAATTAAAAAAATAAATAAATAATAATAAAAAAGTTTGACCAGATTAAGATTTTGAAGGGGACGTGTCACATTAGAGTTCTACATCCCAGGGTGAATGGGGGTAGCCGACCACGAACTCAGCAAATTGCGGTGTGATTTTCGAGACTCTTTCACCACCTTGTCTGGGATAGACGTCTTTAGCCCCCACAACACTGATTCTGCCTGGCGTTGGGGACAAAATCTGGGAGATTTACCCAGACACAGTGCGCAAATCCGTCTAATTAGCCATCATGTCCCGGACAAAAAATGTCCAAGCACTTGTGAAATCCCACAATTCAGAAATGTCTATCCCCCCAAAAAACTTTCAACTGGCGTTAGATTTAACGGTTAAGCAGATAGTTCCCTAACACATTCCCCTCCGTCACTCGTTTTAAAGGTATGTGGACTTCAAAGGGTTAAGGGTACGAGTCTGTTCTCGGGAGCGAGTCCTGATCTCCTCTAATGACCCCCGTAAGTAAAAGTCAATTACTTCTGCGCCATGATCAGAGCGTCCAAATCCCCGGGGGAGCTTTGAGCTTCAGAAAGACTAATTAGGGCTATTTCACTTTTTTATTTACCGCAGATCAGACCCTCTCCACGGATCATGATGAGCATATTCAAGACAGAAATACACACAAGACAAACGTCATCATTTGCATTTCACACTTTTAGCTGAAAAGCCTTCTAGCGATGTAACTTCCTCTTTTTTTTCTTGACCTTTCTTGAACTTTAGAAACAAGACACATAGGCTATGACTTAAAAAAAAAATATATATCTTTTACAACATTTGCAGCACCTCATCCATCATAACTAGAACCATATCTGTGCATCGTCTCGTTTTGTATTCACAGTAATCTAACACACAACACACACTGTAGCGTTTCACGTGCTACTTAACTGTGTGAAAAAAAAAACCCTCCAGACAATATGAGTAACACTGTATACACACCAAGCCTGTTTGTTTGAGTGAGTGAGTGAGTGAGTGTGTGTGTGCTTGTAGTTCCTGATGAGACAAAGAGGAGTTATTGTGCTTTGTGTCTCTGTTCTCATCCAACCTGATTAAACAGTTGAGGCAGGTATGTCACCTGCTGTATTTTGTCTTCATGGCCATAGGCATATTTTCAGCATTCAGAAGACGCCTACGCCAGAACGTAGACTACATGCACACACATTCATCTGGCAGGCTTGAGCATTGCTTTGTGCTCACGTTGGAGTGTGCTCTTTCAATATGTCAGACGAGGTGTCTCACTTGACAAGTGCAGTTTATGTCTTGACGTGAGTGTGTGAGCGTGTTTTTCTTTTTCTTTTTAGGGAAGTCCCTTCAGCCTGTAAGGACCTAAAACAAATTGTAACGCATAATATAGGCTTATAATATAACGGAAAATGTAAATATAGTGGGTGTACTCTCAATGGATGTCAGGTGTATTATTTTTGAGACACTGTGCCTGTTGTTCTTACTTTACTCATATTTCTTTCTGTCTTTGTCTCCTACAGAAAATTTCTGGAATCAGACATGGGCAGTAAGACGCTCCCAGCACCCGTGCCTCTTCATCCCTCTCTGCAGCTGGCGAACTATTCCTTCCTTCAGACCTCCAACGGGTTGCATTTGCCCGCTGACCACATGCCCAGCATTTACAGTTTCAGTGCCCTGCATGCCGTCCACCTGCACCAGTGGACTCTGGGCTACCCACCGTTCACTTTGCCACGCTGTACCTTCTCCAAACTGCCTGGCCTGGTGGACGCCCGCTTCCCTCTACCCTCAATCCCTCTGTTCCCCCATCTCGTCCAGCCCGCCAAGCAGGAATCCCCCGGGCCTGGTTCTGGAGCGTCCAGCAAAAGCAAACCTCGTTTTGACTTTGCCAACCTGGCAGCTGCCGCAACGCAGGACGACGCCCTGAAGGCGGAAGATCTGAGCACTAACAATGGGCACGTGCGCTCGCCCTCGTTAGGCTGCCTGCTGGATGTGGCCAAGCTCTCCTCGCCGGAAAGAAAACCCAGCCGGGGACGACTCCCATCCAAGACAAAAAAGGAGTTTGTGTGCAAGTTCTGTGGCCGCCACTTCACTAAGTCCTACAACCTGTTGATCCACGAGCGCACACACACAGATGAACGGCCGTACACTTGTGACATCTGTCACAAGGCCTTCAGGAGGCAGGACCACCTGAGAGACCACAGGTAAGGATATATCAGTACACTGATCTCAGACCAGATGATTTACAGTTGATATTGAAATACATTCCTGCTCATACCTGCCCATTCATATATAAAGCGTTCGGGTATATGTAAACTCCGGCCCACCCACAAACCTCCTGTAGATTCTGTTCCAATCATGACCTCGTCATGCATGAATTCTCTCCCATCATTCCAGTTATAAAATAACATGGGTATAATGTTAAATATTTGTTATTAAATAAAAAAAAAAAAAAAGTATATATGCACAGATATAAATGCAAGTATTTAATAATCAGCATTATATATATATATGTGTGTGTGTGTATGTGTGTGTGCATTATGCAGATTTTTATATAAAATAACAATTTGAGCTTAAAGATAATGAGGTTGAAGTTAAGCCTCAAGCTCAACAGATGCAAACAAAACAGTTTTGTTTTGTTTTTCAAACCACACCTGCTCTGGTGATTGATGACATTTTGTATTCCAGTACTATAAGAATGATTTAAATTAGTTGAGACATGCTGAACAATCTCCTCCAATTCTTCAGTAATGATCTTGGCTCTTTTCCTCACTGACAATTATCTCTAGATATGCATCATGTTTGAGATTTAATTAACATCTGCAGACCCAAAGATTTGTCATGACAAGGCAGCTAACTATTGCACTAGCTTCAATTTAAAATGGCCATCATTTCAATAATTCACATTTTTTTGGCAGCACACTGAAACGCAGGACATTTAATCCTAGAAAAAAAACAAAAAACATTCTCAGACCACTTGTTGTTTAAGTTGTAAACATGCCTACATCCATTAACAAACCACAACTATTCTCTCTCGTTTGTTTTCTAAAGGTACATCCATTCCAAAGAGAAGCCATTTAAATGCCAGGAGTGTGGAAAGGGTTTCTGTCAGTCCAGAACTCTTGCTGTCCACAAAACATTACACATGCAGGTCAAGGAGCTCAAACCAGCCAAGATAAAGTGAGGGCATCTGCTTCAATCAATGGTGACACTATAAAACGAAACCTAGTGACTCCAGTCAATAACATTGTCATTCCAAGGCCACAGAGACTCCGTCTGAGGGCCGTGGACCTCTGCGCACGGCTTCACGCACCAAAGATGGATTAGGCCTGACCAAAGAGCTTTCTGAAAAGGCATTCTTCCATAACCTGCAGCCATGATGCCTTAAAGTATGACTGATACAAAGGAATGGAGAACCCGGATGAGAAGTCACGGAACTGAGCAGAAGCTTTAACATGGATTTAAGACGATCAAATTGATTGATTTAAGAAAGAACAGATAAGCAAGAAGAGCGCCGACACCAAAGAGAACAGCTATAGTGAGATCTGTGATTTTAGTCTGCACTGCTCCATTCCGAATGATCTGTTGTTTTATTTTTGTACACAGCGATTTTTCTAGATATTGTTGACATTGTCGTTGATGAAGGCAGACTCTTCGGACCTATGCAGTTACTGAGAGCCCACCAAAGCCCTCGCATTTAAAACCCAAAGTCAGTCGAGCAGTCATTTCTTCTCACCAAAGACACTTTTAATCATGTAATTCCTCCTTTTGTACAGATTCCTTTTTGTATAACTGATATTTGGCACTTTAATCTGATTATTGTTTATTTACATGTATCACTGGATTCCTTAAACTTATTTTTGAAAATAAATAGTCATTTCTGTATCAAATGCATGTTTGTTGTAGTCACTGCAAACCCAATCTGGTGATACACGGGTACAACTGGCACTAATAAAGGGGATTTGTCTTCACAGACTAATTCAACATTAAACAAAAAGCAGGGATAAACAATGTGCTCTACACTTGAATGAATAAATCAATAAATAATGATCCGTGATGTGAAGACATGGATTGACTTCACATTGGCCTGGAGGCCGACATCTGCTGCTGTCCTTATAAGCATCCTGAATCTTTCTCTGAGCTTTAGATCACTGTAGCTTTAAAAAGCCACCATAAAAGTTCATGTATTCATAGAGAAATCAGTGTAAACAGACACACCTGCAAACACAATTCAGAGGTTAAATGGGGTGTTTAGAGAGATAAAAAGACTTGTTCTAGAATTATCAGGAGTGTTAGATCATTGACTCGGTACAAACTCTAACTAAACAAGGTGAACTTGGACAGATCTATTTTTAAACTCCAGAATTAGCAGCAGAAAGCTTCAAAGAACAAGGATCATCAGAGCCATCATTCTTACAGGCCCAGATGAATTGGCCCATTACAGAAACAGCGTTTCTCAACTGGCGCTCAAACCCACGCACAATTTAAAAACACCAATGGGGAAGGATCTTTAAAAACTCGCCATTCCAAATTCAGACCACAACATCAGATTTATTGCCTCTGCTCTTTCACAACATCTGTGATACAGTTCTTGCTCTACACCCAGAGCTGGTCTCTTGGGTTTGTTCATAGGAATGGAAGTATGTGTTTGTGAGTGTGTAGCATGTGTGTGGGTTTGTGTATGATGTGAGTTTCCGTGCACAGTCATGATTACTTTCACCCTGACATCATCGCCCTTGGCTTGCAAGAAGCGGTCAACGGGCAGAGGATTCAGAAATCTTCACAGAATCATCTTACAGTATGATGAGAATGCTTGTTTATGAAGCAATTCTCACAAAAAAATATAGAATATATATATATATATTAATATTAATTAGTGTTGCACAATATACCGGTACTAGTATATTATACTATCACGATATCCTGCTATTAAAAACGGTACGATATGAAATTTTATTAGCACCGCCCTAATAAGAGCAGTATTTATTTGCGTCAATGTGTGACAGCAGGAGTCAGGACGTGTGCGCAGAGCTCACGTTCACTAAACATTGGAAGCAGAAGAGTTAAATATATACACGCAGCGCACGACAAAGAAAGCAACAGAAACGCATGCATGAGAAAATAAAGTGCAAAGCGGGACTCTGACCTGAAGCACGCACAGCCGCGCACACGCCTTTCACTCAGACAGCATGCGATCGTCAGACTCGTCAGTTTCGCGGATTATTGGGTTTAAATGGTCAAAAATATGACGAGTATTCAGGTAAACACAGTCGGATATGCCTTTAGTGAACGTATACAGAGCTGAGAGAGAAATCGGATGTGTTACAGTGTATTGGGTCCGTGCAGCTCTTAAAGGGCCGGACCTGATATTCTGTGTGATTTAATGTTAATCAAACAACAAAAGAAAATAGAAAACCACCCCATGCTTGACTGAATAACTTGAAAATCAGTGTATAGTTAATTCATAGAGTGAAGACTATGCAGTTTTTTTAATACATTTGATTATTTAATTTCTTTCTTGAATGCTCCTGTTAAATAGACTCACTGTAGCTGAAAATAAAGCACTGTTTTTGTCATATTGTTTGTAATTTACATTTTTACTTATTTTTTTAAAAACAAAGATAAAATAAAATTAAATATCTATATTGTAATTTTTAATTATTAGTATAATGAAATGAGATTTAGGTCATCCCAACCTGTTCAGAATAGTGAAAGATTAGTGAATGTTAACATGACTGATAATAATGTGATTGCTGCAAACATCTCTGTAAGGATGTTCACACTGGCATGTAGTTATTATTATATTATTATTTTTAAATAAAGAGGAGGGAATGGTCAAAAAGCAAGGCAGGAACAAGTGAGTTTTTAGAGTTTTTTTTTTTTTTTGCTGTGGTATCAGTATTGAGGTATTTTAGTCTGGTATTGCATCGAAGTCATAATTTTGGTACTGTGACAACAGTGGGCTACACTCACCTAAAGGATCATTAGGAACACCTGTTCAATTTCTCATTAATGCAATTATCTAATCAACCAATCACATGGCAGTTGCTTCAATGCATTTAGGGCTGTGGTCCTGATCAAGACAATCTCCTGAACTCCAAACTGAATGTCAGAATGGGAAAGAAAGGTGATTTAAGCAATTTTGAGCGTGGCATGGTTGTTGGTGCCAGACGGGCCGGTCTGAGTATTTCACAATCTGCTCAGTTACTAGGATTTTCACGCACAACCATTTCTAGGGTTTACAAAGAATGGTGTGAAAAGGGAAAACATCCAGTATGTGGCAGTCCTGTGGGCGAAAATGCCTTGTTGATGCTAGAGGTCAGAGGAGAATGGGCCGATTGATTCAAGCTGATAGAAGAGCAACTTTGACTGAAATAACCACTCGTTACAACGAGGTATGCAGCAAAGCATTTGTGAAGCCACAACACGCACAACCTTGAGGCGGATGGGCTACAACAGCAGAAGACCCCACCGGGTACCACTCATCTCCACTACAAATAGGAAAAAGAGGTTACAATTTGCATGAGCTCACCAAAATTGGACAGTTGAAGACTGGAAAAATGTCTTGATTTCTGTTGAGACATTCAGATGGTAGAGTCAGAATTTGGTGTAAACAGAATGAGAACATGGATCCATCATGCCTTGTTACCACTGTGCAGGCTGGTGGTGGTGGTGTAATGGTGTGGGGGATGTTTTCTTGGGCTGTTTTGGTCTTGTGTAACTGCCCCTTAGACTAGGCTTTGGAAATCATTTTTGACTAATGATAACAAAAAAAAAAAGGCATTCATCCTTCTGAGGAAGGATTATCCATGACAAACTTATAAATACAGTTCATAATAAAAGAAAATTAATAATACAATTAAATAATAAATGAAATAAAAAATGATTACAATTAAATACAAATATTCAATATATTACTAATTTTATGGTAAACTCACTGAGTGTTTGTGTTGTGTATATACAGTATATATATTTCGTCAGATGGGCATCATGGGTAAATGTTTCATTATGTGAGAACACATACAGTACCTCCTTGAAGTTCAACCTTTCTGACAGCAGGAAAAAGGAAGAGATGAAAAGAAAGAGAGCACTGTGTATGAATTAAAAACTGTAATCTAAAATCCAGCGCATTAAAAAAGAGAGAGAGAGAGAGAGAGAGAGAGAGAGAGAGAGAGAGAGAGAGAGAGAGAGAGAGAGAGAGAGAGAGAGACTAAAACGGAAGAGCTAAGCCTGAGGAAAAAAGATTCCTCCAAAGGAAAAAAAGTCAATATGTTTTTCTTTATAATTATATACTTCCCAAGTTGACTGCAATCTCAAAACCGCTGTAACAGTAAACCTTCACCTAAAATCCCCCATTCCCCCCAAAATTCTGAGGACGAGCACTATTTAAATATGAGATGGCTTAACCACCAAGAACATTTCATGACATATCAGGACTAATTCTCAGGTACTTTTGGCTTTTTAAGCTTCGGAAAGTCAATACATATCCATAAAAAACTCATTAAAGTTTAAAGGAACATCTGATTCGAGCATAAAATCAGTTCTGACAGAAATATTTATCATATTCTTTAAACAAAAACTCTCTATGCTGCATGCTTCAGATATGGTATGCATTATAGCAGCATCACTTTGTTAGATTTGATGCAATACGTTTTTAGAGCAAGTCAACTGAGGGTTAGAAAGAAGGACAGAAGGAGGAGGAGGAGAGTGAGGGAGGTTACAGGATGGAGGTGTGCCCCGTCCTTCATTCTTCTGGCTGCCCGGAACACATCAGTCCATCAGCATCTCCAACTGACCCTCTGCCGAAAGAGAGCCAGGAACACACACACACACACACACACACACACACACACACACACACACACACACACACACACACACACACACACACACACACACACACACACACACATTCATTGCCCCATTGCTTCGACTTCAAAACATTTTACACCCCATGAGTGAGCGCTGATGCAACTGACTCAAAAAATAACACCACCACCATATTCCTGTAAATGTAAACATTGCTCATGCAGTGTTGCAACACCGAATACATCAGCTGGACTCACAAGCAGTGAGAACATTCTCAGCATATGTTGTTGGTCGATGTATGATTTAGTGAGATGTTCAAGAAGGTCAACTGCAGTGACAGACAGTGGCTCTACGATGACACATTTAACACTCAGGAGCAGGTGACACACACACAAGAGTGGGCCACAGTGCACATGCACAGGATGGGGTGAAGTGCAGGCCAGCAGGATGGAGAGAGGACACACTGACAGACAGACGGACACACACAGGCCTCCTGAGTCCATGGCTTCCTCAGACTGGAGGAAGAGGAAGTGAAGCCTGCAAGATGTGGCCATTAAAACTCTCTCACACACACAAATGCAAACACACACACATTTACAGAGTTTATACCAAAATAAAATATACCAAAAATATTACTAATTTTGCTAATTTATTCAGAAAATATTTAGCCTAAATCTTTAAACTCTAAAACTGATCTAAAACATCTTTGACATATCAGTCATTTAAATTGAGCTTGAAATACAGAAAGGTCAATGGTTAGTCAGTGAAAAACATTCTCAAACACTAGACAAATAAAAATTATGCTCATATAAACCTGAAAATTACACAAAAGGAGGATATTTTTACTGAAACAGATTTGGTTTCTTAAAGAAGCTTAAAGTCCCCCTGTGGTCAGTAACTGTATCCCTTAAATCTCATCTTTGATCACCAAAATTACATATTTAATAATTTAAACGTTTTTTTTTTTTTTTTTTTTTCCTGTGAATAACATTTCTTCATGCCGTAAATAGCTTGAATGCAACTCTACCCTTGCTTCATTTAGTAAACATGGATATATGAATATGTAAATTAGCCCCGCCTCCACGCAATCACAGCAGCTTAGAATACCTGATGCACTCGCTCAACTTTACTGTAAACGCTGACACAGGTTGACAGCAGGTAGTCTCCAAAACTGCAGCTCTTGTGGGGTGTTCCCGGTTTGCAGTGGTCAGTATCTATCAAAAGTGGTCCAAGGAAGGAACAGTGGTGAACCGGCGACAGAGTCATGTGCAGCCAAGGCTCATTGATGCACGTGTGGGAGCGAAGGCTGGCATGTCTGATCCGATCAAACAGATGAGCTACTGTAGCTCAAATTGCTCAAGAAGTTAATGCTGGTTCTGATAGAAAGGATGTCAGAATACACAGTGCATCGCAGTTTGTTGTGTATGGGGCAGACCAGTCAGGCACCCATGCTGACCCCTGTCCACTGCCGAAAGCGCCAACAGTGGGCACTTGAGCATCAGAACTGGACCACGGAGCAATGGAAGAAGGTGGCCTGGTTTGATGAATCATGTTTTCTTTTGCATCACGTGGATGGCCGGGTGCGTGTGTGTCACTTACCTGGGGAACACATGGCACCAGGATGCACTGTGGGAAGAAGGCAAGTCGGCGGAGGCATTGTGATGCTTTTGGGCAATGTTCCGCTGGGAAACATTGGGTCCTGCCATCCATGTGGATGTTACTTTGACACGTACCACCTACCTGAGCATTGTTGGTGGCTGTGGTCACTTTCAGCGGGATAATGCCTCCAAATTCCCCAGATTTCAATCCAATCGAGCATCTGTGGGATGTGCTGAACAAACAAGTCCGATCCACTGAGGCCCCACCTCGCAACTTACAGGACTTAAAGGATCTGCTGCTAACATCTTGGTACCAGATACCACAGCACACCTTCAGGGGTCTAGTAGAGTCCATGCCTCGACATATCAGGGCTGTTTTGTCAGCAAAACGGGGACCAATCCAATATTAGGAAGATGGTCATAATGTTACGCCTGATCGGTGTATAAACAACATTAAAAGCTTGATTTTCACCACAGGGGGTCTTTAAAGAATTTAATTGTGTAAGTTATTGCTGATGTTACATTTATTGAGCATCACAATTATCCATGCTCTCCCCATACTGTAAATTAAGGCACAAACAATTCATAAAACACAAACAATTCATTAAAATATTAATTTTAAATGAACACAAATTTACACAAACTTAGAGAATATAAAACATACTACTGTAACATTGCTCACTAATGTAAACACACGGACACACACAAAGAGGAAGTCAGAGCTGGTAAAAGATGGTCCTGGTGAAATTGGTTAGTGACTGCGTGACCTTTACACTCAAACGGACACAATGTCACTGTCAACTGCACACTATACAAATGAGGCTTTCAGCTGTACAACAGGAAAGAGTGTCTGTGCAAGAGGTGAATTTGGGGTAAACTGTTGCGTGAGTTTATGAGAGAAAGAGGAGGCTGTGAAAGAGAGTGTATTATAATGTGTATTACTCAAAAGCAAATTGAATAAAAATGGAATAATCCATAAATTGTTTTTGGGAGATATTCAGTGCTTTTCAAAGGCCTTAATATGTCCATCCCACTTTTTAAATTGTTCCTACGCTCCCTGGAATGACCTAAAGAATCAGTGACACACACATTCACACATTATAAAGCTTTAAAGCCTAAATAAGCCATATATCATAATAATACTATTAACATTGCTAGGTAAAAAAAATTAAATAAAAAAAAATCTGACTGTGTAAGTGCCAGCTGCCGTAATGCACCTCAGCTCGGTCAGATATTTCTCTTAAATTTGATGTGACTTTTATTTTATGCAGAGGCGCAAGTGAAAGCTTAGCTCTCATTAGAGCTGACCGGGCTGGGAAACGTTCAGGCCCCGTAATAGCCCAACGATTTCAGAACAAACCTCAACATCTTTGTTTTTGGTTACAGACATAATTTAACTCGGCACGGATTCGGGGTCATGTCTGAGGTAAAAATTTTAACAACAGTATTTCGACCGGGTGTCATTTTCAGCTCGGAGCTGATTTCATTCGGTGAGTGTCTTCACTGAGGGTGATGTTTATTGGAGAAGCAATCGTCTAAATTAAGACAAATTACTCTGCTCTGAAATGAGGTTTGTGGCTCAGAGACGCACGAAACAGCTCAATGTGAGTATATAAGTAAACGTAGACTGAATCTGAAACTTTTATTAACCAGAGACATTTCATCTTGTTAAAGATCGGGCAGGAAAGGCAAGTGTAATTGCAGAACAGCAGTCAAATAATGATATACACCGAGTGTGTGGCTTCTGTAAGGGCAACCACATGATCACGACCATATTGTAAACCTCTAAAGTTCCTTTACACTACTGTGGTAAAGCGAGCAGAGCGTTTCACCTGCAGAAATTCGAATCCGGCCCTTTAATTACTGAGCTATCAATAGAGAGACTGAAATTACAAATCAGCCGGATTGGTTTCAAATGTGCAATGTGCAATTGTAAATGTGTGTTTGAAAGTGAAATTACCGATAATAAGCAGGAAAATGCTTTTGGATCCCATGTGAGAGGCACATGGGCAGAGAAAACAGTGAGTAAAGTGGCTCCTGCTGAACTGAAGCAGTGGGTCAGTGTAACAAAACCGTAAACAAAGAAAATAGTAACAATACGAATCAAATTAAAGATCAAATGCCTCTATTTATCAAGCAATAAAGTGTATATCAAATGCTCAGTGGTGATGGAGGATATTTGTCCAACACTGCACATTACCTCAGACCTGTCTGATCCCAGCACAGAAGTGTTCCCATGCCCGAAGTTCGGTTTTATTTGATGAAATACAAATTTATTGCAATAAAACCAGTTTATGATATAATTTCAAGAAACAAGGGGGAATATAATTGAAGTATGATTTGACTGGGTGCGGAACCTTGAGAAAAGTCAAAGCATGCCAGAGAGAAGGAAAGCAATTACCCCTGGAGCGAAATCCAAGGCATTATTGGTCAAAGACTGCAGGGTAAAGCGGCCCTGTTTGCAGTTTGCTCGGTAATTTCAGCTCGTTTAAAGACCATTGCGTCGGGCCTTTAATTTATCAAGCCTCCATATCAAAGCTGAAGGGCAGATATTGGACATTTGGACAATGAGAGACTATTTGGTTCCAGTTTTAAATCTCTTAATGGAGCTCACCCTTATTCAACCACGAACCTCTCATTTCACAATGCAAAGACAGAGACGGAGTGAATAAATAGTTTGATTATAGCGCTATGACACAAACTGTTTACAGTTAATCATTGCTGTTTGATTAAATTTAACCATTGATATTATCAAATGTAAAACTTGTGTGCAGTTTGTTTTGATTAAGCATGAATTTCCTTAGTGTCCTGTAGGTATAAAGTTTCATATAGCTGAAATCAGTGTGACCCCGTGATTCCCGATTCAGTTTGTTCCCGTTTAAAAGCACAAGCCGATGTCTTACGGCAGCCCGACAGTTCACACAAAGCACATTTGCAAATAAAGCAATATTCTGTGCATGCACACCACAAATACTTAACACCCACTAAAGAAAGGTTTTTCTAGCTCATGGGCTATTGACAGCACACAATGTACGTCATTAATAAAAAGCCCTTGTTTAAAAGGAAAAGTGTCGTTTTCAATAAGCGATGAGGAATTCCTCATGACCCTCTTATATATTAACTGTTGTATTGTGTGGTGCTATTTACCCTGCATTTGGTGAATTAATGGAAGAAAAGACAAATAACATTTAATTCAGCACATTGAGTCCTCTCATAAAACATTTTTTTTTTCCCCCACCGGGACAAATGGGCGGAACGAGTCTTACTCTAGTTCAGTCTGATATTTGAAGCACTACCGCGCCAGTTTCACAGACCTTTGGAAGGACCCTTCGCTGTATGCGCAGCCTCAAACAAGTTATTACACCCCCGTACTCTCTGGCTCAACACATTACTGTTTGGCAGGTTGAGTTGAAATAAGGCAAACGATTAAATAAATCGCTTAATTGGTCATTAGGGA
Organism: Paracanthobrama guichenoti; assembly: GCA_018749465.1. Classification (NCBI taxonomy): domain Eukaryota; kingdom Metazoa; phylum Chordata; class Actinopteri; order Cypriniformes; family Gobionidae; genus Paracanthobrama; species Paracanthobrama guichenoti. Next base: position 24,723,922 of record CM031955.1, on the reverse strand, counting down.
CACTCTAACATGAACCCTGGCTCACCGGTGTCACATGTCGAAACTCCACCTGTAAATTTGCTCTGCAAACAAGAGAAACATTACTTTTTATTGCCTCTCAAGTGGCTGGATTCATGTTTAAAATAATGATTACTTGTGTATGAGACGCAAATGGCAAATATCTCCATCTTAAACAAATCTAGGAGACTAGAATCCAACAGAGAGGGGCATGAGAACTGAAAACAGGGCTGGACTGATAAAAAACAAAAAACAAAATGTATTTTATCTGTGAACAGATAAAAAGATATTTTCGTCCGAAAGGAATAAGACCAATATGAGACCTAAGGGAAGAAATAGATGTTAGTTATGAAATGATTTTGAATTTTTTAGTTAGGCTATGCCCCTGTCACAGCATGGTTATATATCAAAACCTATTAGCAGCCGGCACTGATCTCACCGATTCAGTGATTCATGGGAATGATTTGCCTTGAGAAATGTCCTCTTGTCCTTTGTTTCCATTTTATCCCATTGTAAGTCACAATCCGGACAAAATGGAATCTGCATCATTAGGGGCTTTTTACACTGCGCTTAACACCGGGTTATCGATGTTCTAAACACTGCTTTTAACTCCGGGTAAAGGAACGTTTCACACTTGTAATTTAGAAGTGGGGATAGCACCACTTTTTACCCAGGGTTATGAAACCCTGCTCCGGAGCAGTGTTAACCCCGCATTGCTACAGTGTGAAACAATGCGGTGTTAGAATGTCACAGCTAAGGGCTTTTCACACTTGACATAGTTAGCCCTGGGTCATTCTAAACCCCGGGTAAACGGAATCCTGGGTTATCTTTATTCACGTTTCACACTGCTCATACTATACCCGGGGTTAACAGGTTCTTATTTGCATATTTGCGGTGTCAGTGTTACTGACTGGACAAACGCGGCACTTGACCTGTTTACGTAAATGCTCTAGCATTCAAATTATTACACATTGCTGGCTGTAATATCAACTTTTCAAACTATAAAAGGTAAGAATGAAACTCTTCTTCTCTCCAGTTGTCATGTTTTCTATTGCCGTTGCAGTCAAACCAAAATGTGTTCAGACACCTTCAACATTTTCTCACATTATCACAGTTTATTCACTATAGTTTAGAAAATGGCAATAAAATATGTCAAGAACTCAGAGTTAAACTGTGTCAGAACAAATTAATCTTGATAATGTCAGATAACTTTGATAGAAAGGTATGTAATGGATTACAATCAACCAATCAGCTATCAGATGTTAACTTTAATTTAGATCAACCAATTACCAAGCAATGCTTCATTTTGTTCAGTCTATGGTGTAAAAGGTCGCATTAGCAATTAAAGCAATTTTACTGGTAGTCCACTGTATGAAGACAGTTTGGGTATAACATTAACTACTTTATTTTGCTGTCCTCACTTACATAAATGAACTATAGTGTCCTGCACCCACTAGTAAAAAAAATATATCTGGTGTCTGAATAATTTTTGGTTTGATTGTACCAAAAATTCAGACATTGTTTCCATGACTGCCCAAAGCGTGTGAATATAAGGCACGTGATTGGTTGTTGGTTGCTAAGCTAGTTGTAACATTCTAACACCGCATCGTTTCACACTTTGCAAGTTTGGCAAAAGCTGTGCTAACACTTCTCCAGAGCAGGGTTTAATAACCCCAGGTAAAAAGCGGTGCTAATCCCACATCTAAGTTACAAGTGTGAAATGCTCCTTTCCCCCGGGTTAAAAGAGGTGTTTAGAAGGACGATAACCCGGGGTTACACGCAGTGTGAAAAGCCCTCTAGACACTTAGCAACAGACAACCAATCATGTACATATTTGTGTGCTTTAGACAGTCATGGAAACACTGCGCATTTGTATAAACAGCAAGTTCAGCGTTTGAGAGGAAAAAGGTCAAATGCTGACAGAAAACATGACAATTTGAGTGAAGAAGAGACCGTTTCATTCTTACATTTATAGCACCAACTGTCCATTCAGTATAAACTCGATTTAACAGTCAACAATACAGTGATGTGCAATGTTAGTGTTTTTATGTAAACAGGTTGCGTGCTGCGTTTCTCCAATCAATGACACTGACATTGCAAATATGCAAAGAAGTTTAAAGGAACACGCCAACTTTTTGAGACTTTGGCTTATTCACCGTATCCGCCAGGGTTAGATAAGTCCATACATACCATTTTCATCTCCGTGCATCCCATAACCCACCACTAGCCTAGCTTAGCACAAAGACTGGAGGTAAACAGCTCCATCTAGCCTATTGCTCAATAACGCCAACATTTTCCTATTTACATGTTGTGATGTGTATAGTCACAGCATGTACAAATCATAAGGTTACATGAGACACAGCCATCTTATAAACGTATACATACTGGGGACTATATTCTCAGAAGGCGAAGCACTGCTACTTCTGTGGAATGCGGAGTGATTTGCTCGCAGCACCTGAGAAGCCCCATGGTGAGGAGCAGAGAGTTCGCTCAGAGTTGGAGTAATAGAGTCAGCAATTACTAGATAGTTTACAATCATGAGTGTTCGCTGTACTGTAAAGAACTGCGACAATAAACGGGAGAAAAGGTAATACCATGATATTTCATATTCCAACCCAAAACGCTGACCTGATGAATCCATGGCTGCTTGCTCTGGATATAGACCCAAACACACCTGTAGCCATCATCGAGTAACGTTACCATCGCGTTTGCTCAGAACATTTAACCGAGGAAAAAAAAAAATCGAATTTGCCACACGGACCATGAAACGTGTGCTGAAGGATACGGCCATCCCATCGGTAGTACAGACAGGACAAATTGGATCACCTGTGGCTGTGGTAAGTGTTCCGTTATGTTTTTAGATGACTAGCCTACGGTAACAGTGCCATTTGCTAGATCTAATGTAACATTAGTGACACTATTACATGAATATAGGGTTTGTTTGCTAAACATGAAATGTTTTTGCTAAATTATGCTTTCAATGGTCAATGGGATTATATTACTCTTAAATGAATTTAAATTCATTCTGCATAATTATGCAGATATTCCCCACATAAAATGTGACAAAAGGGTTCAGCCGATTCTCTCTGGCCTGTCCAGATCTTCTGATAAATTTCAGATTTGTAATGCTTTGATGTATGTGAACTCTATTTTTCTCATGGACATGTGTAACTAGCTGCTCTATGTTGCAACGTTAAATACACATAGAGAAAGAAAAATGTTTGTAGAAAGAAAAGTAAAATGGCCAGACAGAGCAAAAAGAGAAATCAAATGTTTGTCTAACTGATCAAGCAGACAAGCATATTACAAGAAAATGAGAGGAATAAACAATTTTGCTAGTATCAGTTTGTGTTCAGTAGTAATGGAGTCAAAAAAAAAAAAAAAAAAGAAAAAAATACACATATTCCAACGTTCAGGTCTCAGGGAGAATTACAGAACTCTGCTGGCCTCTTGTTGAGCAGTTGGGTCAATTTGTCACAGTGGATTCTGTTACATGGTAGAGATGGTGTGTGCTGTCTACCGTACTGCGGTCTGTTCATTAAACCTGAACACAATCACTCTCACCGTTCTAATCAGAGGCCTGGCTGACCACAGACTACACACATGGCGGAGGTGAAGATGATCGAAAGTGATTGTGATTTATGGTTACGCTCTGACAAACTCATAAAGACAGATACAATTATTATATCTGTACCTGTTCTCCATTTCACGCATCTCATCCATATCATTAACTAAAGTGTGAGAGCAAAGCGACATCTATCTATCTATCTATCTATCTATCTATCTATCTATCTATCTATCTATCTATCTATCTATCTATCTATCTATCTATCTATCTATCTATCTATCTATCTATCTATCTATCTATCTATCTATCTATCTATCTATCTATCTATCTATCTATCTATCTATCGTCGTCTGTCTGTCTGTCTGTCTATCTATCTATCATCGTCTGTCTGTCTATCTGTCTGTCTGTCTGTCTGTGTCTGTCTGTCTGTATTATTGTCTGTCTGTCTGTCTGTCTATCTATCTATCTATCTATCTATCTATCTATCTATCTATCTATCTATCTATCTATCTATCTATCTATCTATCTATCTATCATCGTCTGTCTGTCTGTCTGTCTATCTGTCTGTCTGTCTGTCTGTCTGTCTATCTGTCTGTCTGTCTGTCTGTCTGTCTGTCTATTATTGTCTGTCTGTCTGTCTATCATCGTCTGTCTATCTGTCTATCTGTCTGTCTGTCTGTCTGTCTGTCTGTCTGTCTGTCTGTCTGTCTATTATTGTCTGTCTGTCTGTCTATCTGTCTATCTGTCTGTCTGTCTATTATTGTCTGTCTGTCTGTCTATCATCGTCTGTCTATCTGTCTGTCTGTCTATCTATCTAATGTCTGTCTGTCTGTCAAAAATACAGTGACAATAATACTGTGAAATATTTTAAAATAAGCATCGTTACGCACATGATCCTTCAGAAATCATTCTAATTGTGCTAATAAAACATCTTTGTTATTAATGCGGAAAACAGTTGCGCTGCTTATTATTTTTGTTGAAAAAAATCAGAACAGCACTGATTTGAAATAGAATTTCCAAAGAACAGCACTGATTTGAAATAGAAATCTTTTGTAACTCTATAAACATCTTTACTGTCACTTTTGATGAGTTTAAAGCATCCTTGCTGAATAAAAATAGTAATCTCTTAAAAAAAAATCTTACTGAGCCCGTACTTTTGAACAGTAGTGTATAAGGCATATGATTAAAACCCTGTAAGAGTGTTAACATGACACATCCTGCTGTATTCTAACACTTGGAGTTTCTTGTTCTGCACCAGCCCTTCCTATAAATAACTGATACCAGTGTGGGTAGCATTTAACTGTCCTTGTTGTTTAGGCTTTCTGGGCCCGAATGTTTAGCACATTGCTGAAGAATTCAAACTTCGGCTTGGCTGCCACTGATGGTTCATATTTTGGCCCTCTAATGCAGAGAGGAAGTACATATGGAGCCATAAAAATAAAAGCCAAAATAAATCAGAGCGGTTGCACAATAATGTAGGCGTTCATGCGTTTTACAAGACAGCAGAGAAGCCGGAGATTTTCTTACTCTCTATTTTTTTCTCTCTTTGTATCAACACTTGTTGGCATGTGTTTGCCCTAATACACAGAGATATTAGAGCAAGCTGCGAGCAGCAATCTGTCTATCATAATAAAACATTATGAAACATGTCATTTTGCTTTTTTTTGACATTAGTTTATGTTTCAGTGGAGTAAATATTACAGTGTTCATTGCTTACTTACACACGTCTTATATGCACATTTTATGCAAACACTTTCATTTCAATATCTTGAATGGACAAAACGGACGCGTATTTACTTGAAAAATGTAAGATTGTTCGGTTTGTTTCTTTGCAGACTGCCAAACAGGTGGGTCTGAAAGTGGGGGTCAGAAAGGGTCGTCCTGAAACTGCTCTATTGAAATGTTTCCACTGAACACGGTGAGCTGTTGGAGTCCTGCGGGGTGATCTGAACAGGATTGAGCCTGACATTCTGCAGGTTTAGAAGTTGGCTAGCAGCGGATAGATTACTGCAATACCGACATGTTTGTTTAATTATGTTTAAAAGTACAGGAAGGCAATCTCTGCCAGGAATATGTGCTGTTTTTGAAACTAAAGAAGAAAAAACTACCAACAAATAAATACTTTCCCCTGAAAGCAGCTGATGCTCAGTAATACAAGATCTCACAGCATCTATCATCTGCAGAAGCTGTGTGTGTGTGTACGTGCAAATGGGTGTGCCTGTGTCTATGTAAGTCAGCATGCTCGAGCTCAGAGCGTAACAAAGATTTCCATCATCACTTTCTGAGCACTGGAGCTGGTGGAAACACTTTTACTTAAGTGGCACCTATACAAATCAAGCCTACTGACTCTATAGCTACCGTCACAAAGGATAGTTAATGATCTGTTGGTGTTTCTCTTGTAAAATCACGTATGTACAGAACGGATTGCATTTTCATTTTCAAATTAGAAGCAGATTTGGTGAACAGACCCGGCCGCCTCATTGAACCACAGGGGAATGTTTTCCTTTCTCCTATTCACAGCGTGAGAGTTCTCCCTCCTAGAGGGACATGTTTGCATGTTTTTGTAGGTACAGCTCAAATGTAAATATGACCCCTAATGTTTTAGCGATACCTCTGGCTCCGAGAGTCTGCTTCTGTGTGTGTGTATGATTTAGGGCTTCTCTGTGATTTGCCTGATGAGGGTCAGCGGTAGGGATGCTTCCCCACTGACGGCCCCCCATCCGCCTCTGCTCCTGTAGAGTTTAAAGAGAGATTCGGGGGAGCAAAGGTGTGAGCAATTACTGTCTGATTATCTCTCAACTAAAGCCTGGATTACCAAAGATCCTTACAGTAAATAAACAACATTTTACATGTAGATAAAAAGAAATACATTTGTAAACCAAACTAAAACTGTAATAATTATATTATATTATATTATATTATATTATATTATATTATATTATATTATATTATATTATATTATATTATATTATATTATATTATATTTAGTGCTGATGATTAATCATGATTAATCGCATCTAACAAAAAGTTTAAATATTATATTATATTTAGGGCTGGCGATTAATCATGATTAATCGTATCTAACAAAAAAGTTTGTATATTATATTATATTATATTGAATTATATTAATTATATTATATTATATTTAGTGCTGACGATTAATCATGATTAATCACATCTAACATAAAAGTTTGTATATTATATTATATTATATTATATTATATTATATTATATTATATTATATTATATTATATTATATTATATATATTAATTCACAACAACAACAACAACAACAAAAAAGTGTGCTAATGTTGTTGTACATTTGACATTTTACTGTTACATGAATTAGTTTGTGTGTTTCATAATTGCTTGCTGAAAAAGTCTACACTCACCTAAAGGATTATTAGGAACACCTGTTCAATTTCTCATGAATGCAATTATCTAATCAACCAATCACATGGCAGTTGCTTCAGTGCATTTAGGGGTGTTGTCCTGGTCAAGACAATCTCCTGAACTCCAAACTGAATGTCAGAATGGGAAAGAAAGGTGATTTAAGCCATTTTAAGTGTGGCATGGTTGTTGGCGCCAGACGGGCCGGTCTGAGTATTTCACAATCTGCTCATTTACTGGAATTTTCACACACAACCATTTCTAGGGTTTACAAAGAATGGTGTGAAAAGGGAAAAACATCCAGTATGCGGCAGTCCTGTGGGCGAAAATGCCTTGTTGATGCTAGAGGTCAGAGGAGAATGGGCAGACTGATTCAAGCTGATAGAAGAGCAACTTTGACTGAAATTACCACTCGTTACAACCGAGGTATGCAGCAAAGTATTTGTGAAGCCACAACACACACAACCTTGAGGCTGATGGGCTACAACAGCAGAAGACCCCACCGGGTACCACTCATCTCCACTACAAATAGGAAAAAGAGGCTACAATTTGCACGAGCTCACCAAAATTGGACAGTTGAAGACTGGAAAAATGTTGCCTGGTCTGATGAGTCTCGATTTCTGTTGAGACATTCAAATGGTAGAGTCAGAATTTGGTGTAAACAGAATGAGAACATGGATCCATCATGCCTTGTTACCACTGTGCAGGCTGGTGGTGGTGGTGTAATGGTGTGGGGGATGTTTTCTTGGCACACTTTAGGCCCCTTAGTGTCAATTGGGCATCGTTTAAATGCCACGGCCTACCTGAGCATTGATTCTGACCATGTCCATCCCTTTATGACCACCATGTACCCATTCTCTGATGGCTACTTCCAGCAGGATAATGCACCATGTCACAAAGCTCGAATCATTTCAAATTGGTTTCTTGAACATGTCAGTGAGTTCACTGTACTAAAATGGCCTCCACAGTCACCAGATCTCAACCCAATAGAGCATCTTTGGGATGTGGTGGAGCGGGAGCTTTGTGCCCTGGATGTGCATCCCACAAATCTCCATCAACTGCAAGATGCTATCCTATCAATATGGGCCAACATTTCTAAAGAATGCTTTCAGCACCTTGTTGAATCAATGGCACGTAAAATTAAGGCAGTTCTGAAGGCGAAAGGGGGTCAAACAGAGTATTAGTATGGTGTTCCTAATAATCCTTTAGGGGAGTGTATAATAGGCTGTTTAATGGCAGGTTTCCATTGCGACAACTTTTTGGGGGGCAATAACAGAGGAAATTGTGGAAATGGCTTTAACAAAAAAAAAAAAAAAAAAAAAAAAAAAAAAAATTGTATTTAGCCCAAACGGACCTAAAAAGTGTGACACCTTGGCCAAACTATATACCATTCAGAAATATACCATTACTGATATTCAAATTAAGAAACTTTTTGAACTGAAAAAGCGCCACATCTTCATCTGAACACTTTTTTGGGAAACACACAGAGATTATGGCGTCATCTGTTCAATGAGAAAGATGATAAAGTGTTCCATTTTTGTTAGAGTTACAGCTTCACCGCTTTGCCAAATCTCAGCTCTAGAACAAACCAAAGAGCAGGAAGGGAGAGACCCATTAAAAGAAGGAAGATGGGAATAAAAAAGGTGGAAGGAAGATAAAAACAGTTTACTTATTGAGGGAGAGAGATTGAGAGTGGGAAAAGAGAGCAGTAAAAGATCAAAGACCCCAAAAAACAGCAAAATCTAGACCACAGAACAGAATGAAAGAGAGAGCTAAAGAAGACAATGTAGATAAAGATTAAAAAGAGAGAGGAATATTATCTATGCAGCAGAACACAAATCAGATTTTAATAACCACATAATTGCTATTATCATTTTTATTATTATTACTATGTTATCCTTTTTCCTCCATGTATATATGAGTGAACTCCCCTCAAACATTCTCACCCTTTTCTCTCTTCAGTGAAGTCTTTCTGGCAACACACTGGCCAAGCTGGCACACTTCCCAACAACAGGAACTAGGGATAGAAAGACAAAAAAAAAGAATGTGGGAAAGGGTCTGGACAGGTCGACCAGAGATAGAAGACAGGATCTGCGTTTACCCAGAACATACCTTACATGCTAACAGTCCTGCGACACAGAGAAAAGGGACGATTTCAATCGTTCCAACCATCAGTTTCTGTTTAGCGATTTCAAACTTTGCAATTGATCATCCACCCAGAACTTCCCGAGATCTGAGAAGTCACAGGCAGGCTGCTCCCATCAGAAGCTGCTCTGGCGTTCTTCAGCCCATAAATCTCCGCAGCTTTTATATTTCTCTGTTCATCAGAGCTCTGAAACTGTTCCGTATGTCTCTTTCCCTCTCCGCTGTTAAACATCATGGGCCTATGCTATTCGTGCTGAGACGTCCAGTTTGTGTTGTGTGAATGCAAGACAGCTGGACGGGGTTACACACATAATAGCAAGCAGGGCACTTTGGGTGGAGGACACTTGCCGAGCGGAGATGCCTTCAGTTTGGACATCTTGGATGGAGAGACAGAGAAAGTCGGAAAGCTCTTTTGCGGAGAAAAAAGGTATCATTCTTCTCAAGCTGCTTTTGCAATTGATGCTATAGTCTTCTAAATGTCTTGAAATGTCTTGTTTTTGTTTTTTTGTTTTTTTCCCCAAAAAAACCAAAAACAAAAATGGTGTTGTTTCAGGCATTATGGAATGGCAGTTTGGTGCCTGTATTTTTTTATATGTATTTTTTTACATTTCATAAAATTACTTTTAATTAACTTACTATTGATAAACCAACCTACTTTTTAAATTTGCCTGTACTTACTCATAATCACCATAAGGTGGTTAAAAAAAGGCCTTCGGGTTACACTTTATTTTGATGGTCCACTTTATACATTTTACTAACTATAAGTAACTTTGCCGCTACATGTCGACAAACTCTCATTAGAATATCAGTAGACTGTGTTTAAAATGTTAGTAGAATAACTTGACAAGTACTTGCAAAGTTATTTATAGTCCGTAGAATATCTGTTGGGGAACCATCACAATAAAGTGTTAGCAGATATTAAGCAGACAATCTACAAATACTCTAATGACTGGTAGTTGACATGTAGTTGCAAAGTTACTTATAGTTAGTAGAATGTCTAAAGTGAACTGACAAAATAAACTGTTACCAGCCTTCAAAATGGACCTTTCCAATAATAAACATAAAAAAAAAAAAAAACAGCGATACCTACAATCTAAAAATGCTGGGTTAAAAACAACCCAAGTTGGGTTGAAAATGGACTAACCCAGTGATTGGGTTGTTTTAACCCAGTATATAGGTTGTTTTAACCCAGCGGTTGGGTTAAATGTTTGCTTAAAACAACCCAATCGCTGGGTTGTTTTTAACCCAGCATTTTTTAGAGTGTACACACCATCAGTGTAACACCGCATGGAAAATAAACATTACTGTTAAGATGAAAATATAATGAAATATGATTCGTCACACAGGGACTTCTGGGGTGCTCTTGTTTTAACTGTAAATTCTAAGATGACTGTTTTCAAAAACAGTATTTTGTAACACTTTATTTTACAGTGTCCTTGTTACCTATGTTACATGTACTTACCATTGTAATAACAGTAAATTATACATTATCGCATGCAACTAACCCTCAACCAAACACTAATCCTACCCTAAGTACATGTAGCTAAATTAATATTACTCAGTACTTAAATATACAATTACACTGTAATAATGACACCTTAAAATAAAGTGTAACAGTATTTTAACAATACTTTATATTTTCTTGTATATATATATATATATATATATATATATATATATATATATATATATATATATATATAGTTATACGTTATAATTAGTGTAGATTTCCACTGTAAATTACGTCTTGCATTGAGATTACATTTTTGCATTACAAGTTACAGTGAAGCATTTTGAACAGTAGCTTTTTGTTTTCTACACCATTTCCCCTTAAAATTACAAACAGATTTACATCAGATCCCTTTCTAAGTGACTTCCTTTTGTGACAACATGCTCTACTACATGGAGGTATTCGGAACCTGGTGCCAAACAGCCTATTCTTTTCTTGTGAATATGTGACAACTTGCCCCAACCATTTGTGTAGTTGGAAAATTTCTGAGATATAATACTTCATGTGGCAAGTTCTCTCTTGTATATTTATGCTCTGAATTTCTGCTTGAAATTCCTGACAGGTAGGTTTTAAGGAATGGTCTCCTGCTATTATGGCTGCTCTCTCGTATATGAAAACCAGCTTTCCACCGACTACAATCACTGATCTTTTTTGTTAACATATCAGCTTTTCTAAAAAAAAAAAAAAATTCTAATGAAGATTTGGCTTCAGATTTCTTTGGCTTGTGAGCAGTTTTTGTTTTGTTTTTTGATTTAGCTCTTCATATGGTGCAGGTGATGTTGTTCACGGTAATGAGTTCTGAGAAGAGACCGTATGAATATCTTCCTCCATCAGACACCCGATACAAACAAATGCTATTTTAAAGAGGAAACATTTGTTACAGAAGAAAGGCCTTTGGGACTGAAGCACAGGAAGCCGAGCCTTATTTCTGTAGCTTGAGTGGAGACAGTGATTTGTAAGATGGGGGCAGAGTTGGGAAAGTGTTCTCAGGATGTCCCATAAAGTGCGGCAGTATCAGTCGTTCTAATCTAAGTTCAGATGTTTAGGTGGGATTGACCTGGGGTCGTCTTCACCCCTCAATAAAGTAAATAGGGACATGCAGAGTCAACATGCTTTAGGGAAACAGACTGCATTAGATAAAGGTTTTAACTTTAAGTTCATCCATAAAAATAGCAGTAGGCCAGAGGAAAATGTCATTGGTCTTTCAGGGCTCAGGAACCTGAATAGAGTTCTTCTTAGCAATGTTTTG
>CM031955.1:24664563-24709563 GCA_018749465.1 Paracanthobrama guichenoti | reverse complement strand
GCATGAATGAGTCACACATTTGTCTTTTCAGTGATTACAATTATAAAGTAAAAAGAAAGAAAGAAATAAAGAAAGAAAGAAAGAAAAACACAGATTGAGTATGGAGCTGTTCACACCGGATGTGTCTTTGAATTCAAAACAGCTAGACAGACCACAACTGAAGGGAGAAAAACAAAAACGTCTCAAGATGTGTTTGTAATAATACTGCAAGACACTGAAAAGACAGTGTATGATGCAGTGACTACAGATGTTTGCCTGAACCACATGTACATAATCCAGCAAATAAAAAGTAGCACTGACAGAATGCAAGAATACTAATTTTACTTTTACAGACTGACAAACTTGATTGCAAAGCAGACTACAGACCATTGACAGGCTTAAGTTCTAACTATCTATTGACTTCTAAATCCACCTTTTTGTAGTGCCAATGCTACTCGTCTGCCACAATGATCTTGTAATTATCTTTTTAATTTGCATTGGGGGATATGCAACATATTAATTTAAATTATTTACTTATTTGGCAGCAATAATAATAAGCTAACACTTTATTTCACAGTATCTTTGTTACACGTTACATATAGTTACTATAGATATAACTATAAATTATGCATAATTACATGCAACTAACCCTAAACCAAATCCTAACACTAACCCAATAGTAAGTACATGTAGTTAGTTAATATTACTCAGTACTTAAATGTATACACTCTAAAAAATGCTGGGTTAAAAACAACCCACGTTGGCTTGAAAATGGACTAACCCAGCGATTGGCTTGTTTTAACCCAGTAAATTGGTCGGGTTAAATGTTTGTTTAAAAAACAACCCAATCGCAAGAGTTAGTCCATTTTCAACCCAACAACCCGGCAGTGTTGTTTTAACCCAGCATTTTTGTGTTACACTGTAACAACACACCTTAAAATAAAGTATAACCAATAATAACAACTAATTGGTAACACTTTATAAAAATATTTAATTAGTTAACATTACTTAACTACATTAGTTAACAAACTAATGAACTGCATTTCTACAGTGTTTATCTGTAGTCTTTGTTAATGTTAATTTCAACATTTACTAATACATTAAAATCAAAAGTTGTATTTGTTAACATGTGAACTAACATAAACAATGAACAACAGTATTTTTATTAACTAACATTAACAAAGATTAAGAAATACAGTAAACAAATGTATAGCTCATTAACTAATGTTAACAAATGAAACCTTATTGTAAAGTGTTACCAACTAATTATAATAATAATTATAATTAAATTTTATATGATGGTTATGGGATACAAACATCAGATCTCTTTACATCATGTTCACAGAAAATAATGTGGTGTAGGATTTCCTTTGAAACTGTTTTCAAAGAAATTGCTAGTACATTTCCCAAATATTAATAAAATACTACAATAATCTGTAATATATGTTACATCTATAATAATGTTTTATTTACAACTTTGAAAACTAATTTTTAGAGTGTAGTTTTACTCAATTTCATGTTTTTATCCCAGTAACGAAAACACTGTAATCGTTAAAAAGGTTTTGGATAACTTTGCACACTATTATGGTGGACTAAGCGCTTCCCTCCATAGCTCTTTGACCAATGGAATGCAGTCCTTTAATAGCTTCAGGGGTTGCCATGCTTCAGTGACCATGAGCATACTCACAGGAAGTTTCTCCACATGTCCACTTCTGATCCGCACTTCCTACTTATTGGTTCTGTCAGCTTGTAAGAGTCCATACATGTGTGTGTGCGGTATTTACTGTTATTTGAGAAGCGTGCCCTTCTCCCTTCAGCAGTCAGTTTCAACTGATAAGGCAGAGGTGAGGGAAGAGTCAGCCAGACTCAGAGCGTTTGGTACAGACCACCCCAATATCCACACATGAGTCCAGCAAAACCACATGCCCCTCCAGGGGTCCGTGAGAGACGAGGTGGGTCGACCCAGCCTGGCATGAGCATAAACACACACAAACACATATACAAACACAATAATCCTGTAGCCCGGACTACACATCCATAACTGATCTCTTTACCAAAGGCTTCAATTATTCTATTACAGCACAACAAATAGCTGGAAACAAACTCAAAGCAGTTCGGAGAGGCAAAGTTTAGTATGAAAGCAATTAGTGAATGTAATTTGTGTGTTAATTTGTGTCAAAGCACACTGTAGCTGCTGGGTAAAGTTAATACGGGGGTTTGGGGGTGTAAATTAGGGGTAGTTTGTTAAGTGCTGACCTGGGGAGGTGTGGGGGATCGTAGTCTGGCTCTGGACCCCCTGATGGGTCCTCAAGAAAGGAGGAGGTGTTTGTTTATACAACTTTCATTACAGGACCGTCCCTCCATCCCCCGAAAACAAATGAATGTCCTACAATCCACTTACCCCCTGCAACCTATGCACTCATATTACTGCTGCTGTTTCTGCTTGTTCTCTCTCTCCTGTTAACGCTGTGTCAGATCTAATTAGTTTGCTATCGACATATGAACGCAAAGTGAGATAAATGCAACCAAGCTAAAATCATTTCAGACACACAAATAAGCAAAAAGAAAATTTTAAACCAAAGAAATTAATTACTGCTAGTTATTTACACACACACACACACACACACACACACACACACACACACACACACACACACACACACACACACGCACACACACGTTTGTTTTTGTGAATTGTGGGGACATTCCATAGGCGTAATGAATTTTATAGCGTACAAACCGTATTTTCTATCCCCCTACACTACCCCTACCCCTAAAACTACCTATCACAGGAAACTGCACATTTTTACTTTCTCCCCAAAAAACTCATTCTGTATGCTTTATAAGCCTTTTGAAAATTGGGGACATGGGTAATGTCCTCATAAGTCACCCTCTCCTTGTAATACCTATGTCATACCCATGTCATTATACACATTTGTGTCCTGATATATCACAAAAACACACACGCATGTTTTATATGTTTTATGAGGACATTCCATAGACGTAATGGTTTTTATACCGTACAAACCGTATTTTCTATCCCCCTACACTGCCCCTACCCCTAAACCTACCCATCACAGGAAACATTCTGCATTTTTACATTTTCAAAAAACATCACTTAGTATGATTTATAAGATGTTTTCCTCATGGGGACCAAAAAATGTCCCCATAAGGAAAAGGATTGCAGATATTACCATCTTTGTGGGGACATTTTGTCCCCATAATGTAGGGTTTACCAGTACGCACACGCACACGCACACACACACACACACACACACACACACACACACACACACACACACACACACACACACACACACACACACACACACACACACACAAAACCAAACACTCTCACATACACACATTAACACACTGTGTTCAAATATATTGTTACAGGTGCAATGAAATTGAAGTACTGTAGCAACAGATTTGTTTTCCATTTCATCAGAGTAAAAAAAAAAAATGTAAAAAAATATGGGTGTGGACTTGGTTCTATTCATTGGTTGTTAATTGGATGGAGGCAGATAAATGCTAACTTGAGGTCGATTGTAAGAAAGGGGGCGGGGCTTATGCAGACAACATTTTTGGAGTGGTCCTGCATACGCAACCAGAAAGAAGTCTTGAGTAATGACATTTTGATTAACTTTAAAAAACTTTAAAAACAACAACAACAACAACAACAACATACATATGAATTAATATACAGAGGGTTGATTTTCATTTCATGTCCACTTCCCGCAGTAATGCCCACATGGGTGTTTGCATACTTTATCACAGATGAAATTAATTAGATGCAAAGGATCAATATTTAGTCAATACTATTCAAATATCAGTAAAGTCGGTTTATATTTATAATTTTATGATATTGCAGTTTATGATAAACATAACAAAATATAACATTAGGATTATGTCAAAAGAGTTTTTACCATTATAAAAACACATTTGTGAGAATTAGCATAATTGAATGTCATCGTTGTCATCAATGGGTCTGACCAATCATGAAACCGCTGTCAATCACAGATTGTGCAGCCACTATGGAGAAACTGTGCAGAATGAGCAAGCCGATTGGCTCCCGAAATGCTCTTGGAGTACTTAGATGCTAAGTTGGAGCCAAGTCTCAAGTCCCAGCATGCACTGCTTCAAGTCAAATGCGGGCCTCCGCCACATGAAGTCGAACACAACTAATGACAATGTCCAAACAGATTCCTTGACCACTCCTCCCATCTTCCATTTGTTGGCCAAACAACAGGTCCGCCTCAAGCTCTTGCTACCAAGCAATGGCCAACAGTCACAGTATTTACACTTCTTGGGGGAATTCAACCTACAAATGATTTAATTATAGAAGTCTCTTCACAGCAATCAATTTTGCTTTAAAAGACATCTAATAGCCCTCCAAACACAGACCTGGTGTCTAGGCTAAAACAAGGCAAAATTTGGGCTGTCAGTGAAGATTTAGATGTCTAACCATAGCCCAAGAATAGACTAGTCATCTAGAACATGAACATGTCAAAGAAATGAAGCCAAACACCTTGCAATCACTGTTGACTTGCTTACATGATGGAATATCATAAATCTCGCAAGTTATTTTGGCAAAAACGACATGCAACCATGATTCAGGGTTAGTTTGGCTAGAAGTGGGTTACTCATAGCCAGACTATATCGGGTTTATAGTTAACTGAGACGGTGTAATGAGGGCTATTGCTTGCTGGGTTCAAATTAAGTAGGAAAAACTGTATTTAAAATGAATGAATGAAAGTACTGGCCACTCTTTTCATTACAATGAAAGTGAATGAAATCACTATTAATCTGATAAAGTCATATGGTGTACTTAAATGATGTACTTTCTGTAGTACTTTTGTACCCTTTTGAAGATTAAAAGCTTCAGTCCTTATTCACTGTAATTGCATGTAAAAGCGTGACGACCACAATATTTAAACCTTTTTCTGTTCACAGAAGAAAGTGCGTTTCCCAAAAGCCAAAATTTCCCATAAGCCCATTAGCCAGCTATGGTCCATTGAACTCTGTTGGTAATGATGGAACTTGCAACGCTAGTTGCTTTTGGGAAACAAAAAGAGGTTTGCAACAAAAAGAAGGTGAATAAATGATGGCAGAATTTTCACTTTTGGGTGAACTATCCCTTTAAGTAGATTTTATTCCCCATCAGAAAAAGTAAGAGAAGGAGAAAAAGAGGAGAGTGGGAGCTGTGTTTTCCTTCTTTTCTCTCAGATACATGAGATAGCTGCTCACCACAAGAGCCCTCCACACTGTCTTCACTTGGATTCTTTCTTTCTCTTTCTCACTCTCTCCACCATATCGTTCAAAAGAAAAGAAACCCCATTGACTTAGAACTGTGTGACCTGGAACTAGGTGGGGGTTCATATAATGTACAGTGTAAGTGTGCATTCCTATATATATATGTAAATAAATATTCGTGTGTCTGTGTACCCATGTCTGTGGGTGGATATGAGAGAGGGGTACTGGAACATACAGGCAAGCATCCCCAGAATCTGTCAGCTTGGCCAAAGTTAACAGACAGGAGGGATTCGGTATCAAAGCACTGATATTCCACACACACACACACACACAGATTTTGGCAGGGTCATGAGGAGGGGGCCTCCCACAGACTATTTGAATACAGAAATGTTTAATTGAGAGCAATGGGGAACACAGGTTGCGAGGCCAGGATATACATATAGATATATAAAGAAAAAAAATCTCCCTCTCTCATTTTTTCTCTACAAACTCTCTCCTGTACATCAGTTCAAACTACTTATTTCTTGGTCCATTATTTCCCCCTCTATTTCTTTTTTATATACCTGCCATTGACCATCTTTAGGGCTGTCTGAAATGTGCTTTCTCTCACAGGTTGTTTGGCTTGTGTTTAATAGTGACATAAAGCTGCATCAGAATACGAAATGAAACACTCTTGGGTGCTTTATTATCATGAATTAGTGCGCATCTGCGTGCGGTGTGGAGTGCACAGGGACCATTTGTCACTTTTTAAGACCGTGCTTACAAGGATACTTGACAAAGTGGAAACTTTTTACCTTTACTTTTTATCATACACCCGGCGCAATGTGACAGCAGGCAAGTGTTTTTTGCTAGTTTCAGCCTGACGCAGTTATCATTTTCATGTCCAGCGCCACGTTGTTTAAATAGCACATGCACTCACGCCCATCTGTTCGACTGTGCTGGTCTGAAAACGAAGCGTGTTCAGGCGTATTGTTGGTGTGTTGCTATTTTGAGGCAACTGAAAATGACTGCCCAGTATTTGTGTTATTTAAAGCGCGCGTTAGTAATATGCACCTATAGGCGGGTGTACAACGTGTGTACACTCTGCTTATTACACACACATGGACGCGCAGTAGCACACAAACATTTTAAATATTAAAAATACAAGGATTCCTCTCTGGAGAAGTGTTCAGTCTTTCCGCTCGCAAATTCCACCATGTAAATAGCAAATCCGCCATGGTGCAAGCGCAACTGGCTTTTAAAGGGAATGGGAGATGAGACTCTGATTGGTTTATTGCACGTTATGCCCAAAACACACCCATGACTCATTAAGAGACTACGTAGGTACAACCCTTTTGGACCATGCACCTGGCGCGCCGACCGTTAAACCGTTAAGCCTCGCCGTTCTGTCGTCAAACTAGCAAAAGTGGATTCGGATATGCCCTAAGTGCACCTGCGCCATGCAATTCAGACCATGTGCTCAGATTGTTAAAATAGGGCCCTATGGCATGTATGTTTTTGCCCGTTCAAGCTTGAAGCGGCATTCTGTGTGCATGAGTCCTGAGATTTAAGAGAGGAGATTCACAGACAGCGCAACAATACAGATTTATGTATTCCCCGCCAAACATGGAATTTCCATTATTTGTGAGAAAACGCTTCCCTGCCAAACACAGAATTTTCAGTGTTTCACTGTTATATATGCTAGGGGGCGCTATTACGCATCTTCTGAATGAGTACAGAATCTTCTGATCAAAACACAGGCGAAGAAGACGCAAAAAACAAGCGTAAGCAAAACTGCCTAATGTTACTGAATGAAATGTCAACCCAGAATGAGCTGTAGGACTGTGCAAGCAGTAGAGGTGTTGATGGACTCGATCTACTCCATCAGTGTTTGATCATTGCTCTGAATCGTGATTTTCTCAGCTTTTTGTTCAAAATGTTGTTGTTTTTTTAATTAAACTTGCCCATATTCAAGTGTTGATAAAAAGGAATGCATGAATATAATTTATTTATTTATTTATTTATTTATTTATTTATTTATTTATTATTCATTCATTCATTCATTCATTCATTCATTCATTCATTTATTTATTTATTTATTTATTTATTTATTTATTTATTTATTTATTTATTTATTTATTTATTTATTTTTAAGCAGAGGGTCTTCTCTTTCTTTTGATATATTGCATGCTCAGATATTCATACAACAAAATATTTTATGGGTCATTACATTTTTGTGAAAATGATCAAAAACCCTGGCAGTGACTGGCAACTTTTTAAAAAAAAAACGCTGGTGGGAAAAGAGTTAATAGCACTTGAACGAATGATAGCATGATTATAGTGCAGCCAAAGGATGACAGAAAAAAACTGATGAAGCGTTATCGGTGTTAAATATTTTTAACACGTTAAACTGAACTATATATATATATTTATTTTTAATAGATGTGTGCTTGTGCTTTCTTTACCCTTCCATTCCCCTGTTGATATTTTGTCTTGGGGCAGGTGTGCGGGGTGAGTTTGGTTCCCCCTCACTGCCAGCCGTTATACACATATATTAATCAGCTTATGAGTGCCTCAGGCCTAACTATTCATCACAAAGCCCTGCTCTCATACAGTTTGAGAGCTGATTTAGGTATTGTTAGGTTTCTGTTTAATAGAAAACGACAGTGAAGTAAATCCACATGCTTCAATGCGAATACAATGTTTATGTCCTAAAACCGCATAAGTTGAACCGTAACACCATGAGGAAGAAACATGGTCAATCTCAAGAGCAAAAGGGGCCGCAAATTAAATTCAACTTTATAAAAGGAGTCTGCATGCTTGCATATTCATATTCTTCTCTTATATCACAATGTGAGGGCAGAAGAACGAACATTATTTTATTCCATTTCCATTTGAAATGAGGTTCTTATTTCAAGTGTTTTTTTTTTTTTCTCAATTCAAAGCTTGTGAATAAAAGGCCTCCAGCAAAAACTTTAAACTTCTCCTTCTGTAAAAGCCTTTTAAATTTAGCTGTTTTTAAGTGCTCCGGCCGGTCTGTTTTTGATTTCTGCCGACTGAGTTTGAATCACAAAGGGTTAGAGTGGGTTATACAGATGGCACAAGTGCTGATGGCCATTTTCTTCAAGGGGGATCTTTTTTCACTGCTTGCTTTTTTGTCCTTTCCTCTCAATTTTTTTATTGTGTTTTTTTTTTTTCTGTGAGAGAGACAGTTAGCTACTTCACAAGGTCAAATTACTGATGACATGTTATGTTAATAGAACAAAGAACAAGTCAAATGGGACATAGCAAGAAATGCACATAAGTGCATACACACACACACGCACACACACACACACACACACACACACACACACACACACACACACACACACACACACACACACACACACACACACACACACACACACACACACACACACACACACTCAGGGGCAGGGGTCTCTGCTCTCCTTTGATCTGAACAGTTCCTGGGCCTGGTGCTCAGAAGAACAAAATGAAATAGAAGACTAAGTTTCTCCATCCTGCTTCATCAAATGATTCAGCCCAAGATTCAGAAAAACAGAAGATTTGAACTTCCTCTGCTACAGGCCCACAAAACACAGTCACTAAGGGTGTGTCTCGAAAAAAATCATAAATTCACTTCGACAATCCCAAACATCATTCAAAGACGTGGGTCGGTTATGACAGGTTTCAGTGTAATTACACACATTTTTCTTATAAATGTATAATGGAACAATCTCCGCAATCCCTTACGTGAGTTTTAATGTTATTTTCCGAGTAGTATTTTATTTAGCTTATTACGGACTATGAGAGCAGGGTGTGAGTAATCATATGGATTTACTTTGTCATGAACACTTGCAAAACATAAAAAATACCCCATGACTTGGGAATAACCTTTCATTCTGTTACAGTAAACTGATTCTATGCTCAGTTCATTCGCCTAGTTTATGTCACTAGTTTATGCCTTTTTATTCTGTGTCCTGATTACGTATAGAATTCAACTGTTGTTACTTTGCTCTCTAGACAATACTGCAATAAATAAACAATAATAAAAAAACAATGAAGTTTATTCACTATCGTTTAGAAAATGGTAATAAAATATGTCAAGAACTCAGAGTTAAATTGTGTCAAATGAATCTTGATAATGTCAGATAACTTTGATAGAAAGGTATGAAATGGATTACAATCAACCAATTAGATAATACCAATTTAGATCAACCAATTACCAAGCAATGCTTCATTTTGTTCAGTCTGTGGTTGTAAAAGGTCACATTAGCAATTAAAGAAAAAACACTAAAGCAAAACATGCTCAGGTCAAAGTTTCTGATTAATTTTGGCCCCACACTTTTATACATTTTACTGGTAGTCCACTTTATGAAGAATTTTTACAAAAATGAACTATAGTGTCCTGCACCTACTAGTAAAAACTATTTCTGGTGTCTGAATAATTTTTGGTTTGACTGTATAATGATGATGAGTAATAATATACAGTACTACAGTACTGTATATTAGTAATACAGAACAAAAAGTCTAAGGCACGTTAGTTTTCACACACAAAAGAGAGATTTAATCCAGGAATTTATTTCTTCTGCTGTTGTGTATCAATATAGGAAATATCAGTTTACATTTCCAAAAACTTGATGGTGACATCAGATCATGCCATGTCAGATTCCTTGTGCATACAAAAATCGAATTGGATTATTACAATCAATGGCAAAATGAATGTTTGGAAATGTAGACTGATATTTCCTATTGACACACAACAAAAGATATAAATAACTGGGTTAAAACCTTTTTTTTTTTTTTTTTTTTTTTTGAAAATACTGGTGAAAATACTAAGACTATATATATATATATATATATATATATATATATATATATATATATATATATATATATATATATATATATATATATATATATATATATATATATATATGATTATATCATAATCATCTGGATTATTATTGTCCATCATAATTATTATATATTATTATATATTTTTATAAGAGACTTTAGAAAACTTCTTTGTTTTTGAACAGTAGTATATATATGTGTGTGTGTGTGTGTGTGTGTGTGTGTGTGTGTGTGTGTGTGTGTGTGTACAGATATGTGGTTTATGAGGACACAATGTGTATAATGACATGGGTATTACAACATAAACATGGTTTATGAGAACACTTCCTGTGTCCTCGTAAACCAAATGGCTTCAAAAGACATACTAAACTGTGTTTTTGTTTTGTTTTTTTTTCTTCAAAAAATGCCAAAAAGTTTGTAAGATGGGTAGGTTTAAGGGTAGGGTTAGTGTAAGGGGATAGAATATACAGTTTGTTCAGTATAGAAAAAACAT
Organism: Paracanthobrama guichenoti; assembly: GCA_018749465.1. Taxonomy (NCBI): domain Eukaryota; kingdom Metazoa; phylum Chordata; class Actinopteri; order Cypriniformes; family Gobionidae; genus Paracanthobrama; species Paracanthobrama guichenoti. The sequence continues at coordinate 24,698,996 of CM031955.1, read as the reverse complement.
TACGCCTATGGAGAGTCCCTGCTTGTGTATGACACACACACACATACTACACTTAGATCCATTTGGCCTGAAGATGTGGAATAGGGTCACGTTTTTTCTCTTAAACAACACAAATCCTATTCTAGTCGGTCTGCTCCTAAAGGAAGAGGCTCTAAATTAACAGGCTGAGTGGACGGAGCTTGCTTGTCACCTGTCTGCTGAACATTAAACAGGAAGTCAAACAGAGGCCTGCAAGGTGTGCTGGGCTTGTTCTGGTTTTCGTCCTTCAGTAGAAGCAGGAACTTCTGTTTTGAATGATCGCCCCATTCTCTCACGACAGATTTCAGGATACAGCTCAGGATAAAAGATGTCCAGCAGACGGGTTTACGTCTTAGTGAGCTCAAACACTCACAAAGACACATTTTTTGTTCTGTAAATTTGCTGTTCTGAAAGCTCGTCCTGTGCTATCCATCATATCTATAACTTCCTGTGAAGCGAAGCAAAGCGGACAGAAGTTATCGGAGGATACGGTGACACTGTTTCATCCTCCACTGAAACAAAAAATGTCCGTCAGCCGAATTTCATATAATCTTCAAACGCCTTGAAAGCATATAAGGTAAAGCACACAGTGAATCACACAACACGAGGGCTCCGGATTTTGGTGCGTTTCTGGATTTGTACCTGAATTCTCTCTAATCCATTCTCAAATACCTCAAAACAGTTCGGTGTTATTCTTTCAGCTTAAGACTTGGCAGGTGTGTAACTGGACCCACGTTAACAGTCTGACAGATTATTCCATTTCTCCGCAAAACCATTTTTAAAGGGAGGATGATAGAGGGAGCAAGAGGAGGAGGAGGACGGGAGGATTTGGCAGATGAGTGTACTCTGCAGGTGTTGGGTAATTGGATTAACACAAAGCAGGAGAAAAGGAATTCCTCTCCTCTTTTTTTGAAGAGTGAGAGCACAAAAATACTTTTTTAAAGCAAAAAAAAAAAAGAAAGAAAGACATTATTTGGTTAAAAAATAACTCATATGATCTGATACATGTGAGATTAAATGCATATTTGCTTACATTGAATGTTTGGAAGCACTAAACATCCCCCTTTCAGCTCTTCGAATTGCTTAATGCCTCTCAAGGCCTCCAGAGGCTGTAGAGGAATGTATGATGACAGAATAAAACCTTCTTTTCTATCTCCCGTCCCTTCTATCTCTCCTCTCCTCGGTTTGAAAGTCTTTCAAAAGATACATCAGAGAGTAAATAAAGTAAAAAGCGGTCACAGCGAGAAGTCGCCCCTCTGCCGGCCCGGGAGTTTATCTTAAACTCTAACCACAATAAAACTGGCGGGTTAAACAGAACGACAATGAAGACCACTGACGATTCACGCCAGTTTGATTGTCCTCCAAAACCAACACCCCTCTGAGAAACACACACACGCACACACACACTTGGAAAGCTCCTTTCAGTCAAGGTGTCTGAGTGAAATGGCAACTCTGTGAAGCTCTAGACAAAACACTTGTCAGCATGTTGTTTTGTCAGAGGCAGGGTGGCACTGACGGTTTAGTGGAAACGTTTGGCTCTTTGTTGTGGTCACGCTGCACCCTGGAAATGTTTTTGTTCAGCTCAGTTCACACGGAGCTGTCATCCCCAAGAACTGAGATGGAAACATACAGCTGTATTATTTAAACGAGAGATAGGAAATCTGGATACAGGTGTCTGAAATGGCATTCTACCTTTCCAAATCTGCGCGAATGTACCGAGTTTGAAAATTTCCCCCGTAAAGAGCCATATTTCAATCCAATATGCATTTGGAAATTTTTACTCGCTGACCTCCCTCATGACGAACCGTAAAAATCCCTGTCAGACATCTAATTGCATGAGTCTCTATGTGCACTGTGTGGGAAATAACATTTGCAGATATTCCATCCACCTATAAAAACAAAGGGAATGATGAGCTTCCTCATTTTTAATAGGAAAATTAAACAACCCTGTTTTATTGACTCCTTGTCAAACTGTCAAGATACCAGCCAAAGATCTGAAAGAGAAATTCAAAAAAAAAAAAAAAAAACATTTGGCAATCGGCTACATCAAATTTTTTAAGTTAAGAAATGTAATATTCAAATATTTGAGTAAGCTAATTCATACGTTTAAATTTAAATTATCAACCTAAATACTTTTAATAGTGTTAACGTTTCAAAAAAGTTGTAACTAGCTAATTCAATAAATGCTACCTTGCTAATTGGTAACACAATGCTTTGATAGCATTAGCATAGCATAGCACTTGTTGAATGAGTACAGCAATATAGAACGGTTAACATACTGTATATCTGTTCTCAAACTAAGCTCATGCTCCACTCATCACCATGATGGTTTTAATTTTAGCATATACTATCCCTTTTGAGTGTCATGGCAAAGCATGCTGGGAAGTAGAAATTTAACCAGTTTCAGTTAAATTTAATTTTGTCTAAATGAAAAGAAGCAAGTTAATAAAACTTAAAACAATGAAACAGTTTAGATTACTTAAAATGTGTCAGTTTTGTGAACTCAAAAGAAAAAGAAAGTTGTAAATACTTATAAAAGTTAATTTGATTGCATTTATTTGTTTAATTTGAGTTGGCTCTACTCAAACCAATATTAAAAAGTGTTTATATATATATATATAACAAATTGTTATTGTTTTTTTATACATTTTCATATTTATAATAATTATTTATTTATATAGAGTTGCGTGCATCCTTCACAACTCACAGTCTTTACATTAATGGTGTTAGCCAAATTGTATAATTTTTCAGAGTCTAATAAATTTGATATCAACACAAAAAACAAACAAATAAGTCGCAATCTTTTAAAGAGGTCATGAACTGGCTTTTTATTTTTTTATACTGTTGTCTGAGGTCAACTTATGACGTTTGCATGGATTTACATTCAAAAACATCATAATGAATAAGTAATAGGCTATTTTCTACCCTGGTTTAGAGCCTCTCTCATGGAACGCTCGTTTTTTATGGGCCTGCTGCACTGAAGACTTGGAAGTAAACACTCACTGCTATGATTGGATAACAGTTTTGCATATTATAATGCGCTTCGGCTCCCCCGTGAGTACACGTGAGGAATTGTTTTGAAAACGTGGAAAAATGGCAACCGGAATGATTCACCCAAAGGGCTCGCAAAATATCTTTATCAAACAAACACAATGATTTATCTCAATTAATTGCAATGTTATATTTTATTACTTGGCCTGCCCAATCGGTGTATATAACTGCAAACTGTGCATCACTAACACACACACACACAAACACACAAGCAAGTACGAGCATCAGCAAAACTTCACTGCAGACAAATCAGCATGTTCAAAACTTCCGCAATTGTATTTTTCCTTCAAATATCAAGTCAAGAGAGTGAACAACGCACATCAAAGTAAGGAATGTTATTTCACTATTTAAGATAGCCCGTCGGGCAGGCCGGTGATTTTTGTAACCCGACTTGAAAACACATTAGCCCCGGGATGTCCGGCTTTGTGAGCCCTGGCCCATACATGTTCGAGTCTGATCACGAATCGCAGGACAATGAACCAACAACACCTCAAATACAAAGGATACTCCAGCCTGTGACAGCGTGTTAAGTTATGTTTAGTTAGACATACACATAATCAATAGATATCAAACGGTCTGTAACAATTCAATACTGTCACATATAAAAAAACTTTTGTTGCACCATTCCTGTCGGATCCAATATAGAAGGCACAGCTTCGTTTTTAATCTCATTCTGTCTGCAAATCCAGTCTCTTGTTTACAAACGAATCCGCGGTAAAATGAAGCAAACAAACATGCAATGTCTTACCCACGTGTTCAACTGCATTCCTAATATTGCAAACCGAATGAAGCTTATTGCACACTATTTTGTAATCTTCAACAGCATGTTTATTGCTTGGAAGTTCGATCTAGTTTAGCTCCACGTAGGCCTATGTTATTTATCTATAACATGTCATGTGTGTGTCGGTGGTCGGGGCTACAGAATTAGACGTTCTTCATCTTCTGTTGAGGTGGAATTTCACTGTTCTCTGACGTTACAGGGAAGCAAATTCGCAGATTGATTGTTTGCTGAGCCAGCTGTCAATAAAAGCTTTTCTTTGACTAACAAGGACGTTTTCAGCTCTGAAGCTTACAGGATGTTCTTATATTACCATGACCTTTTATATATCAAACGCTCAAGGGAAAGTTGATTTTTCTCAGTTAATGACCCCTTTAATATCTTGATAGAATCAATGTGTGTGGTTCATGATGTTAAACATTCAGACATCATCCAATTATAAACCTTAAATGAACCCTGTGCCAGCCAACCTGGGTCTTTCCTTCTAAAGTGCTTTCAGCAAAACCTTCTGATATATCAGATCTGCCCCTTTTCAATTGCTATCTTGACCATCATCATCATCATCATCATCATCATCGTCTTTTATTCTATGCGATTGTACTATACACTTTAGCAAACAAACAAACAAGACTATAACTCACCCCTAACAATTAATTCCCTCAATTTCTTTCATCTCACCTTAAAAAAACCCAACCACAGTGTTAAGGTCAATCTGCCATTCGCAACCGCTTTTACTTTCGTAATATAATGCATTTCCAAGTGAAACAGAATGTTCATTGTGAACACATGTTGGGTGGGAATTATTGGGATGGTGTAAAGTGGCTGTTACATATAAGAATAGTGCCAGAATGAGACCTTGCTAAAAATATGTCTAAAGTGACATCAGCAAAATAGAAAGATCTCAGAGGATTTCAGAGGAACAGCAAGTTATACATTCTGGTTACGAAGACAAACTATTTTTGACATTCAAAAAATTTGACGTCATGTACTGATGAAACGTTCAGGAACATGCATTTAATAAAAGGGTGGATTTTGATTTCATGTTGATTTCAAAGAAAATTATATTGTTACAGCTGGATTTAACTACAATAAAACGTTGGTAAGTGCTATTAGCCACCATTGTTATAAAAAACATTCTGAAAAGTATGGTTACCATGGTAACTGCGATGTTCACAAGACAGGTTTCTGTTTCCATTGCAAGTATGAGACAAATCTGTATCTGTCAGGATAATACACCTTGATTTCCCCACACTGTAATGCTTTATTCATCAGCTGTAAAAATAGCCCAAGAAACATTCTTTTGCACACCCACACTCCAGCTTCATCTGCCATAGTGTACATGCCTGTGGTCTAATCGCTTAAACGTTTCACTTTTGAAATGTACAACAGTTATCACATTGAAAATTTTACTTGGATTCAGACCACTGAAAAAAAAAAAAAAAAAAAAAAAAAAAAAAAAAAAGACCTGTTGTATTTTCCAAAACCTCTTTTAATTAATCACGCTTTCATTTCTTAACAGAAGCTCCCAGGACACGAGGGAGCGAAGAGAAATGTTCCGCTTTGACTATGCAAGAGTATATTTTACAAGAATTACTCCAAAAATTCAAGGCTATTTTTACAGTGATAACTTTGGTATTTGATATTATTAAATTATCATGGCCCCTCAATGGATGTATTGTATGTATACATATGGAAACAGGACACCCAAATCCCATCACAGACGAAATAAATAAAAAAAGCTTCAGTTATAAATGTTTGGAAATTTCATCAGGGTTCGAAGCTGCTGAAGGATTAAAGTGCTGAGAGGTTTAGTCCAAAGAAAAGACAGTCATCAAAATAAACCGCGAGGTTTAAATCTTAAACATTTTCTTCATACCAGATTGAAACAGAACTACAGTGATACAAGAGAATGAAACGACTCAAGGACACACAGCCGCATGCTCACAGGAACTGATTTATGACAGAACATGGGTGTGTGTGAGAGAGAGAGACAGCATGCCTGCAAACTCACAAACTTCACCCAATGTTTTGATTGACAGCTAGGCCTATAAAATGTAATGACACTTTCTCAAACATCATTAACCAAACATAAAGTTGCATTACTCCTAGCAAATGCAATCAATGATATTTGACACTGACATATATCCTCAAACTGGCATTTCACTGAACAAAAAGAGGCCATTGTGTATGACTTGCTATTAGTCTAAATACATGAATACTGCATTGAATTACATATACTTGTGTGTAATTGTTTCATGGAGCATTCTTGTTGTTTTTATGGTGTAAATTATAGCAACATGTAATATGAGTGATGTACACTTTGCGGGTGAGGGCGCATTTTCAACCCTATTATTTGAGTAATATCAGGATCACTAAGAGAACACAAGAGAATGACTAACGATACACAGAAGTAATGCTGCACAGCTCAAAACCAGGCCGAATTACAGGATCATTTGTGTGTTGTCTGGCTGGTAGGTTAACATTTGAGAGTGTGGCACACGGCGGGGACTGACACTGCATTTAGGTAACAAATTGTGCAGACGGCTAATTTATCAGCGGTTGGTCCGGAAATTGCTGCTCTGATTCTAAAGCCTTTGAAATTCACATCCAAATGTATGGTAAGGTTTATAAAAGGAGATTTCATAGCCAACCGTGGCTGTAGTTGCGACTAAAAATAGACGTTTTGTAGGTTAGTTTACATTACAGAGGATAAAAAAAGAAATAAAATGTTAATGATAAAATCTGCTAAATGTAAAATTGGTAGGTAAAGTAACCCTATAGGCCCAATCACACCAAGGACGATAACTATAAAGATAACGATAAAGAGAACGTGTTCTAAAACTCGTTCTCATTATTAAAGAATAGCAGAGTTCTTTCCACAGCTACGATAACGATATAGAGAAACGATATTGTTGGAATCACTTTCAGATCTATTTTTTGAAAACATTGACAGCCAATCAGAATCCATCCTGCTGTAACAAGCTTGTGCATTTAAAGCGGCAGACAAGCACGTGCTTAGAGTACGCTTGTGTGGATGTTAATATAGGTATCTTTATAGTTATTTTTATAGTTATTGTTCTTGGTGTGAACGGGCCTTAACTGCAAAAACAACAAATACATATCAAAAATGTATTTAATTATAATAGTTTGAATAACAATTTAATTATAGTAATTTAATCAACACTGATAATTGTAATCTTCTGCAAATCTCAAAATGAATATCTTTACATTTAAATGTATTGATTGATTTAATGTTTCATTGTTAATTTAGACAAAATTGTATTGATTTTCAAATGTTGATTTTCAAATGCCATTTATTAGCTATGAGCTATAACATGAAAACTATTATTGGCTTATTTATATTAGCCAGAATTTCAATATCCATACACAGTGCATGAAAACTTTTGTGTGGCTATCTAAATTCTTAAAATAATACGACAGTTTAACCAGAGACGGTTAACACTAGGTTAGTAATAGTAATGCTATTAGTTTAGTCTGTTGGCTCTTTACAGAAGCGGCTGGGGTGAGAAGGTGTCACCTTGAAATGTTGTTTGTCATTTTCCTGTGTGAGGTCACACACCTGAAGTGTGACCCGCTTGTGTGTTCAACCACTTAGAGGAACTACGGTAACAGCCACCCTGGAACATAGGGGCTTTGATCTGATTGGATAATTAGATCATGATTTTGAAAACCAAAAAGGTCAGAAAACAGTCACATTTTTTTTTTTAAACAAACAAGCTGATTCTAACTTGCTCAGGCAAACTGCAAGCATTCTTGGTTTCATTTGTGTACAAAATTCTGCTTCACTTTCTGCTTCATTTTCATTTATGTCTGATTTTATATGAAAGCTGAATAGCATCATTTAAGTTTACTGTTTATTGTACCACATGAGAGCACCATCTGGACTCAAAAAGCATATAACAGGACAAAGTTTATTGTTTTAAAAAAATGCCCCTGGTTTCCCTCTCTCTGTCTCCTTTAAATAATTTGGACCATAATACGCTCTGACACAAAGTTTGCTTTAAAAACCAAAGAGGCATTTGATGAGCATTGAGTAAAATGAACCTGTTCATTAAAAGAGAGAGACAGAGAGGGCAGAAACTTGATCTTATAATGCCGGCCAGATTGGCTTACAGTGGCCCCCATATCATATACAAGCTTTCATCTTCCCGTCGCGCTACGCCATAGTTCTCTCTCCACACCGCTGCCTCTGCAGGCAGGCCTGATTAATAAATTGTCCTTGATAAATATTGCATTTCGTTCCATACCCACATCTGGAAATGATAACGGCGCTTTCTTGAAAACGTACAGCAAACGAAGGCCCTGCAGAGCTTATACGTTGGAGCATCAATAGTTGTAAAGAACGGCAATGTTCAAGCGTGTTATCGGACAGGCTAAGAATTTGTCTTTCGTAAATTCGAAACAGGCTTGAAAGTGGGGGAGCGATTGTGGCTCACAGAAAACTTAATCATCATTTCAGACAGGTTCGCTCTTCCAGGCCTTTGTTCCAACCTCTCATGTGGCAATAACTTTTTGTGTGTTTTCATTGCACAAGGGAATACAATTTGCTGCATTCCATCTTGAAAAATTTCCGCCATGCTGTGTACGGTTTCAGCATGGTCAGTTCCATCATCCGGGAAAGATTGCCTTGTCCTGCCCTTATCGTGTGCGTGGACGTTCATTTGTGCATCTGTTCTTGGCCCGACGACGCGTATCCACCGTCCGCTCCCTTCTATACTCATTAGCCTATCTCAGACAGGAAAATCAAATTAATCTGAATAAAAATACCAACGCTAATGTCATTAATTGTGACGAATTACTCTGATAACACAGCTTTCCTGGAAACATAAATAAATAAATAAAACACAAAGCTTTCCTCTAGTGAAAATGATCTTTGTGTTGAAAGGACAACATGTCACATGTGGGCTAAATGAATAGAAAGGCAAAAATAAATAGATTATCAAGAAGACAAAAAAATTGTGAGGACAGAAAGAGAGGGATGTACTTTGGTGTTGTCTCAGAGCCAGCATTATCAATACTGAAAGTGAGAGGAATGTTTTTACAGAAGGGGATTGTAATAGACTGAATGGGATGACAAAGCACACTACAGAGAGATGAGAGAGAGAGAGAGGGGGAGGGGGTAAGCAAAAGCAGATTGCATATATTTTATAGAGATCACTGAAACAGTGTCTTTGGTCAGAGCAGCAGGACTTACTCACAGGCAACATAGTTCTGTCATTTATAAAGTCACCATCTTGAGGAATAGTCACCCAAAATGACACCAAAAAGAAAAGAAATAATTATTGATCTGAAACTAAACGATACAATACGATATGATACAGTACGGTACAATACACTACGATACATATAATATAATATAAAAAGTCAGACAATACCTGTACAGACTGATTTAAATATTTACATATTTAAATCTTTAACTTCTATTCTACAACTTCTCATGCTATTCTATAGCATGAGAGTTAATGTGAGAAGTAGCCATGCTGGATTTGTGTCTGATCTATTCAATGAATAAATTGATTCAGCTCATAAAAATGGCTTGAAAGATTTGTTTATGAATCAGAGTCATGTGACTCCTGAGTATGACTCACTGATTTAAATATCAGTGATTTCAGTTTTTACATTTTTGTATGCCTTGTAAAGAATCGGAATGCAGGGCAAAAGCCGACTGACTAATTTTATGACACTTTAACAATGCCTTTAAATCATTTTTATAACTTGAAAGTTTGGAAGGACATGAAAGTGAATCAGTTATGTACAGATTTTCATTTTTGGATGAACTATCCTTTTCTATTCCATTTTTGATCATTTGTAATTGTACATACTCATGAAAGGTAAAGGCATTGATGTCCTCTGGTCATCTGTGCTTTTGACTCACGCATTTCCATTGTGTAAGCAGATTGATGGGCCTGCAAACTGTTCTGTGGAGAACACACTGTTTCTCTCATGGTCCATAAAACTCATTTTCTCTACTTCAGAGAAAGAAAGAAAAAGCCTCAGAAATGAAAAATAAGGCCTTCTGTTCAAAAAACAGGGTTGTTCATCTGTTTAGAGACAGGATGAGGGAGGGCAAATACAATCAGCACCATTAAATAATCATGCATCAGGGTATTTTAGTGATCATCGTAATGAAATGGAATATCTGGAGTTCATAAACTGTGCAAAACACTTCCACATTCACAAAAAGCTTCATGTAATGTAAGCTGATGACAGACAGACTGATCTCTCTGAATAAACCCTGATCGCTCTCTCATTTCCTTGAAGAGATGCACCTTAAACAGACAAAGGAAAGAATAGAGTGCTCTGTGTTTCTCTCTCTCTGTGAAAAGTGTTAGGCAGATCTCTTGAGACTGTTGAATGGGAGAGTGAAGTGTTCGTCCTCTTCTTCCAGCGACATTTAATCCCCAGGATCTGAAAACCACAGAAGTGCTCACGACTAACACACCCGCTGAGCTACAGTCTGGACAGATGTGCCACAGGGTGGCTCCCAGACACTCAGAAAGAAAGAAATCAAGCAAACAAAAATGTCTGCTCTGTGTTTGTGGCCACATGAAATTCCAACAGGGTTCTGTAATAATTTGCCAGGAATTTGTCATGGTGAAAGATTGTGTCAGATGCCTTCAATCTCTACATATAATTTAACCAGCTAAATTCCACTTCTTCCTTTAGACAATGTTCAGAGACTCTTTAAATCCCTGATAGACATTTAGACCCCATTTACACCTGGAATTAACATCTGCTTTGGGTGAACTGATCACAAGTGGTCATCGCTAAATACAGGCGTAAATGGGCCCCCTAAACATTTTTGTGATCGGATCACTCAAACAATCACAAAAGAACACACAAGGGTTGTGCCACGTCAAATATCATCACATGCTGTCGTATGTGTGTATTGTCTACTTTCTAGTGTCTGAAACCATTTGATCATGGAGCTGCTTTGCAAGTTTCCTGGACAGACCGTGGCCCCAAAAACATATTTTGGACATTTGAGCCACAAGTTGTATTAATGTCAGTGCACTAAACAACACAATATATTAAACCAAATTGGATTTATTTTAAAGAAAGATGAAAAAACTTTTTTTTTTTTCGTTTTTTTTCTCGTACTCCAATAATCTTTATTTACAGTTTGAAAAATATTTTTGAAAAGTGTGTGATTTGTTGTGACTGAATTATTTAATTTCCATGATCTTGGCCATTTATAACAAAACTTGCATCTGTTTTTCTCTTGAATCAAACTGTGAAACCATAATGTGCAGGCTTTCTTATACTGTTTTCTTTTACAGAAGGATATCACACAAGATCAAGTTTCTGCACTCACTCTCTATGTCTCTCTCTCTTTTCACTCAATGCTCATCAAATGCATCTTTGGTTTTTACATGATAAAACATACCATTCAAAATGAAAATTTGATACCTTTTGTTTGTCAGACTTAGTGGAACTTGTCCTGGTTGCAGGCAACCGATTTCATTAGTCCACCAAAAAATGACCTGTGAGACCAAATTATTGCAAAATATTTTGCTTGGATTTGTCATTTTTTTGCTTGCAGATTCTTCTTTTCTTAAATGCAGTGACATACATTTTAAGTGTATTTGCTTGTCCAAATACATTTTGGAGCTACTGTATATTCTCTGTATAGCTTTCACATATGTGAGCATGGAGCGTAAAGTCTCATAACTCCTAAAACACACCCAGCATGTGTGTCAACATCCCTCCTCTCGTGCGCAACATCTAAACCCTTTTGTCATCTCTGTACATGTGTGGAAGACAGCACGCAGGGCAGACGTCAGCTCTCTGTCTGTGCATGTGTTTGCGAGCACGCGAAAGGTGTGTGAGAGAGTCGCGGAGCTCTCAAGTCTCAGTTAAAGCACTCTATCATCTGATTGTCAAGAACAGCAATTATCACAGACTTCTTTGCAGTCCACATACCGTCTTTTCATTCTGCAGGGACCCTGTTCAAACAGAAGCTTCTAGACTCTGTCAATAAAAAGACCAATATGAACCTTATAACAAACAAGCCTCCTGACGCCTGCCTGTGACCCTGGTTCAAACGGAGCGAAGACAAGCCTATGCACAGAATGTCTCTGACACCCTTGAGCCGCTGTGATTTTAGAGAAGGTGTGCCAAATTTTCATTTGAGTTATTTAACTTTGCACCCATGCACAATGGCCTGCTGTCATGTCAAACAATTGACAAAACTATCTATCTATCTATCTATCTATCTATCTATCTATCTATCTATCTATCTATCTATCTATCTATCTATCTATCTATCTATCTATCTATCTATCTATCTATCTATCTATCTATCTATCTATCTATCTATCTATCTATCTATCTATCTATCCGTTTATCCATCCATCCATCACTGAGATGTACATATATATCACACACACACACACACACACACACACACACACACACACACACACACACACACACACACACACACACACACACACACACACACACACACACACACACACACATATATATATCAGTCTGAACACACAAACACCACCTTCCACCCTCAGGACCTCTACCCAGACAGGACATAAAACAAACAAACAAACAAAAAAAACCCCTAAAAACAAAAAAAAAAGGTAATCATCATCCTGAGCATTCAACAATGTGAATTGTTGAATGCCCCATTCTTTAGTCTCAGTGTATTTGAGCCCTCATGTTTGTCATGGTCCTTGTCTTGTATTGAACGTTGTAACCCACTGGTTAGGTGAGAGTCAAGTCAAGTCAAGTCAAGTCAAGTCTTTTGTTTATTGTTTTGGATTTTGTTAATAAAAGCTGGACTTTGGTTCTGCAACTTGCCTACAGTGGATATATGTTACAGAATACAAGACCGCCGCAATGAACCCAACAGTTTGTATCTTTCGCCTTCGTCAAGGTCAGCATCCCATAAAGGACTATGTAGGGGAATTTGTTGGACTTTGCCATCAGGTGGATTTTAATGATGCTGCCCTTAAGGGTATCTTAATGGACTTAATGACCTTTTGAGGTACATGATGATCAGCGTCCTGAGAGGGCTCCAGGCCATGATCCCATAGTCCCACCCAATAAAATTGGATACCTGTGGATACCTGGAGAAGGCCTGGAAGGCTATGCTCCATGTTCCAAGTCCACCAACGCTCCACGGCCCAGGTCCGCCCACGCTCCACGGCCCAGGTCCGCCCACGCTCCACGGCCCAGGTCCGCCCACACTCCACGACCCAGGTCAATGACCTTTTGAGGTACTTGATGCCTGAAAGCAACTCTCTGGGGACTCTAGCCGAATATATAGACTATGCATTACTCTTGAGCGGCTCATCATTTACTGTGGGTTTTGCGGATAAGGAGCACTGCAATCCCACAGTACCCACCACACCAGAGAGTCCAGCAATGCCACCTGTCCACGTCCAGAGCCAAGCCATGTCTCCGGCCCACGTCCAGAGCCAAGCCATGTCTCCAGACCAGCGTCCAGAGAGGGCTCCAGCCCCAGACCAGTGTCCAGAGTGGGCTCCAGCCCCAGACCAGCGTCCAGAGTGGGTTCCAGCCCCAGACCAGCATCCAGAGTGGGTTCCAGCCCCAGACCAGCATCCAGAGTGGGCACCAGCCCCAGATCAGCGTCCTGAGAGGGCTCCAGGCCATGACCCCATAGTCCCACCCAAGAAAATTGGATACCTATGGATACCTGGAGTAGGCCTGGAAGGCTATGCTCCATGTTCGAGGTCCGCCCATCACCAAAAAAGCACCATAAAAGTAGACCATATCCTCTGTATAAAAATATCCATAAAAATGTAAGGTAACACTTTAGTTTAGGGTCCAATTCTCACTATTAACTAGTTGCTTATTAGCTATTAGATAGCTTATTAGATATTGGCTGTTTATTAGTACTTATAAAACACATATTCATGCCTTATTCTGCATGACCATATTCTACATCCCTTAACCCTACACGATACCTAAACGTAACACCTTACTAACTATTAATAAGCAGTAATTAGGAGTTTATTGGGGCAAAAGTCATAGTTAATAGTAACAAAAGTGCTGCCAAATGTAATTGTATAATAAGATTGTATGCACTACAATTCAAACATTGAATTGCTAATTCAAATTGAATAATAATAAATGCTGCTTTTAAAAAAAAAACAAAAAAAAAACTTTCTATTCAAAGCACAACTGTTTGCAACAATGATAATATTCAGAAATGTAAATCATAATTTTAGAAAGACTTCTAAAGGATCATGTGACACTGAAGACTGGAGTAACTGATGCTGAAAATTTAGCTTTGCATCACAGAAATAAATTACATTTTAAATATACATTGGAAAATTGTATCTACCCCAAACTATGGACCGTTAGTGTAAAAAAAAAAAAAGAAACAAAAAAAGACAAAACAAAAAGCTTCTTTTGTAACTCATATAGTATAACTAACTTTTTTTAATCAAAAGGATAGACTGAGCATTTAATTAGCTGCTTAAAATTATAAGTAGCTTACAGAAGGTTCCCTAACACAGGAAATTAGTGTTTTCATCAATGTAAGTCAGTCTAGGTCTGTGTTGTGGGCTAAATGGGCGCTACTGTCCAAGTAATGTGTCAAGTTTAACAAAATCACAAGCCACAGTGTCACATTGTCACCCCTCACAATGTGCCGCTGTGACAAGGTGTGTTTCACACTTACAATTTGTGATCTTTCACTTCTGTTATCAAGGTAGTTGAAGCACAGCTCACACTGACTAAAATTCAGCATGGTAACAGCAAATGGACAGAACGGGACAGAACATTTAAACCGATTGAATGAGAGACACCCACTGGGGGCGATTTTGAACCCCACTGAGAGTAAGACACCAAATGGCTCAGATAAGATCAGTAGCTCATGTTCTCCGTAATCATCACATTCAAACACAAGAAAACTTGCTCTGTACTTGGCTAATACTGCACTTCCATCTGTAATCCAATAGAATCTGTCCAATATTGAGTATTTACATCAGTATAGCATAAAAACAGTTTTTATCATTATTAAACACAGGGATCAAAAGTCTTATATCACTAGTGACTTTTTTGCATCATCATCATAACAATCTGCATAAAAATTAGGCATTAAAAAAAAAATCTATGTGGTCTCACATTTTGGGCTTTTTTGGCTTTTCATTAAGGTTTTTTTTTTTCAGATTAGTGAAAAGAAAACATAAAATTTTAAATGTATCTTTTATAGAACTTTATCAATTTGCGTCTAGATTTCAATTACAATATATATTTAAAGGCTGTTTTCTCAAAATGATTTTTCCCCCTCATAAATCTACACTTCAACAGCACTTACATCCACCAAACTTTAGTTTTATTCCTATCTACTTTCTGAAAGTTTTTACAGAGGCGTTCGTTCATATATAATTTGTCTGATTTTATATAATATTTGACAAAATTTTCTGTTTAAGGAGTGATAAAAATATCCAATATCCAAAACCCCATCTGTAATAACATTTGACTCTATTATGTCAATAAAACAATTAAACAAGAATTTTGAACCCGGCTTTATCTTTTATTTTTATTTTTTGTTCTAGAAATGTATGCAAATAGTGCATATTTGATTAGATAATGCCTCATTTGCGTATTTCAACATAACATATCAGAAAACTTGTAATACAAAACATGTTTGGAACTTTACTGTGGAAACATGGTGATTGTACCCTATTCACCTAAGCTGTCTTGCCTTAAAAAATATCACAGTGAATGGAATTTTGGGTGGATAGGACCTAAAATAGCAGTAGTTATTCATAGAAGGTGCAGAGAGCACCGCGGCTGCAGGGGACGCGCTAGACCGCAGCGGGAAGGTGAATGTGGAGCTTAGTGCCACTTTACGATAAATACCTGTGACTTGTGAAGAGGCTCCCTGGTGATTATGCTAAACTATTACCTCAGCTGGTGAGAGATCACACACATTTAGAGAGGAGAGAAAAACCCTAAACCTTCACAACAGAGCTGGAATACACAAGCGGTCTGCTTCACTTATGCATACACACACATACACACTGCATTGATCAATAAATCAATAAGATAGAAGTTGGCCACTGCATTCATCAGAAAATGTTGTGAAAGTGGACAAAGGGTGAAAGAGATGATGGAGAAAGAGAGAGGGGGAGGAAACACAAAGATCAGAGAGTGTGTTTAACAAGGGGACCCAGCCTGCGCTGATATTTGCTTAAACTTTGCCAAAAGAAAGCGTACAGAGTTCTGAGGTTTCGGGGGTGAGGGTGTGGGCGTGTGTGCGGTTTGGGATGACAGGATAAATGGATTACTGACCATAACAAATAAACCTACGTCATCCCGTTTGGCTTGGCCGGGACGAGCCACTTTCCAGTACGAAACTCCTGAGACGGTAGGACATATGAGGTCTGCCAGTGACCTTACAAATGGACACATCCACAAGCCACGAAAAAACTAAACCAAATGCTGGATATTCAATATGCTCTAATAGGATTTAGAGAAGGAGGTAAGTAATAATCTCCCGCTGTTGTTGTGGATGGATGGAAGCGTCCAACAAAAACTCCCCTTGCACAAGTTCTGGATTGACGAGAGATGGAGAATTCACATACCAAACAGGGTCTAAACATCACCCTAAAGCATTTCATCTGATGTAAACACATGCGACAAGAGTGATCTTCATTGTCATGTTCAATTCAAGTCATTCATTAGATTTAAACTGACCAAATTTCACCATTCAGTCATAGTTTCGCTTCATTACAGCTGTTAGGCTGCAAGTCAAGCTTTCCATAATGTATACAGACTGATGTTAAAGAGAGTGTGTGAGAGAGATTACGCTTGTGATTTAGTTAAGCAGTGTTAGAACTGTGCATTTAAAAATGTAAATATCTCACTCCTTCTTTTCTCCAGGTCTGGAGGCCAAACATGACATGTAAGCGCTCTCTCACTCCGGATCTCTGCAAAAATAGATCATGTCACACTCCGGAATGTAAACTCAAACTAGGGAGCAAATTAGTCGGCCACAAATGATTGCTAAAAGTATGAAGTTTTCCACAAAAGCTCCCGGTGGAGTGGTTTGCCGAGGGCATGGAAATCAGACCCGCACATGTTTCGAGTTGAGGAGCGAGGGGGAAGAGGAAGGGGTGTGTTCGGGGAGTGTTAGAGGCTCTTGTCTTCTGCGAGAGGATGGAGGAGAATAAAAGGATGAGTACAACAGAGCTTCTGTTCTTCAGAGCTAGAATATCCATGGCAAATCTTCTCAAATCCAAACTTTCGTCACTGAGATTGTCTTTAGCAATGACAATTAAAACCCAGATGAATAAAATGACTCTGCACATAATAACAAGGCTCACACAGGGGTGAATCCACTAAACCGTTGCACCACATCTAAGTTGCTAACCACAAGTGATGAAAATCCTTAAAGACTTAAGGATTCTGCTTCCTTAGTGGTTCTATTCATTCTTTTAGCATTGGTTAGTAATAAATAATTGGCGGAAATTCTCAGCAATTTCATTGCCAAATGATGAGATAATTTCAATAATAAATAAACTGAATGTAAATGTGTACACGCAGATTTTTTTAATACTTATTAGCCATAAATGCAATCCTATATATTAAAAAATACCAAAACAAAACAACAAACATTTTTTTAGAAAATACAAAAGAAACAAACAAACAAAAAATATGCATCTTAATATGCACTGTTAAAGAACAACCAGTCAGTAATAGATTTAAGTCTCAGTTAAGCTAAATGTGTTTGATTCACTAAATTAAGAAGAACAAAAAAATCGACTCATTAATCCAAGAAACACACTACACTGTTTGGGCTGCATGTCTCCAATTAACTCAAACAAATTGACTCTTTAGAATCATTTATTCGGGAAATGGACTTCACTGGCTGTGCTGCATGTCTTTGATTAAGTTAAAGGAATCGACTCATTACAGTCAACCCGATCTTACGGCAATTCGTACATATTTTACGAGGTGGCTACTTAGTACGAATTTGTATGACCTCACTCGTACAAATTTGTAAGATCTTTGCTAAATCGTACGTATTTGACGTGTTGCCCAGTTCGTATGAATTCGGACGAATGACCTTCCCCTAGCCCCGCCCCTAAACCTACCCGTCACTGGGGTTTAGACAAATCGTACAATTTCGTACGAGTGAGGTCGTAGAAATTTGTACGAATTAGCCACCTTGTACGCATTGGTCATTAGATAGCGTTGACTACACTGGTTGTGCTGCATTGTCTTTGATTAACTAAACAGAATCGACTGCTTACAGTTTCTTGATTGGGAAATGGACTACACCAGTTGTGCTGCATTTCTTCAACTAACTAAAAAGGCTCATAGCTAGCAGTTATTTTTTTCAGGAATGGACTACACTGTTTGTGTTTTATGTTTTCAAATCGCTCAAACTAAATTATACTCTGAGTTCCACATACAGTGAGAAACATTAGTGGAACCGAAAATCATCATTACCAGTATTTTTATTGTTATTTTTTTAAAATGTGGAGCTGTTCTGTATATGCCAAACTGCTGTACTCAGCTGCATCCTGAACAACTTAGCACTCAGATCCAGCTTGCAAGATGGGCTTGAAATGCGTCATGCAAATTAAGGTTCAGCACTAATTTTTGGGGCAGGTTTGCACCGTTACATGATGCTTTGCTAAATGTTCCCTGATTCAATTCAATGCAGACAGTGAGCACAAATAAACCACTCTATCAGCGGACGCAGTTAAATTAGCGAATTCCATCCACAATGTGCTGTCAGAAGCGCAATCAGGGTTTAGTTTATTCTTTTTCATCTAAGAGCAAATCAAACCACTGATTGAGTAAACATAAACCTCCACCGTGTAAGGTACCATATGTGTGAATTTGACACTTCCCACTGCAATTGACATCCAGTATAGTGCCACAGTGAATGCCGAATGGTTCCTGTCAGGTTATAGTAACACTGCCTTTAAGGTCAATTATGGGAAATGTTTAGGAAGTTCTCTGAATGCTAACATATGCAGTGTAATGGCTACAGTATGAGGGCTTCACAGACTTCCACTGTACACATGACATACTCAAGCGATCACTGTTTAAAGCAACCCATTTCCTCTCAAACACAAATCTATCTGTGTATTTGTATGTACAGAACAGAGCGGTTCTACTATTGTGAGGTGATATGTTCCTGTGTCATTGTTTCCAAACGTTAATTCTGTGCAGAACACCATGTACCCCTACATGTAGGAGTGCTAGAAATGTGTTCACTTATGGGTAGATTCAGACTGGCATGTTCTCGGAGCACTCTCCTCCAGAGACACAGTGAAACTTTGATGAAAACCCTGCAAGCCAAGAACAAGGTCATATTTTAGAGCAATTACACTAACAGAGGCTTTGCATGGAAATATGTGTTGCATTACCAGATGACCCCAAATGTAATGAAATTCATAAACATTAGAATTTGAATTTGGTCTCATTTCCACATGTGAGATTACTACATCAATTAGGCAATTATAGCAAATATAAGCATAATTATTATATTTATAATTATATAAATAATAACTTGTAAGTTTTTTTTTTGTGTTGAGTACCAGAGACCCCAGTGCTGTAAATGTAAATATATATATATTTTTAAATTAACATTTCCCTTCATATTCTTCTAACATGTTTCTTTGTTTTAATTAAAAGCCAGAGGCAAATATTATTGAAGAGTATAGCAAGAGTATGCAAATTGATCTCAATGCTTATCCAATCAATGAATTCATATTTTCTAGCTGGGCAGACTGTTTAGAAATGTGACTTATCTAATTTAGTAGCATTGTTTCTGTTTAGGATCAATTTGATAATCTGAAAATACATAAATAAATGTGTTCTAGCTGGAGTCTGTCTCTAAGCCCCCAAACATAAGTAATATTTTTAATGGATAACATTTGAAGATTTTTTGGTAATAATCCATTTTCATAAGATAGGAAAAGTATTAGCATGATAGCTAAATGCCATTTCAGACCCCATACAGAACAGCTTAAACACATCATTATGTATACAAATACAATTTTAGACACATCTACACAAAGAAACTTATTGTTCATGCTAACAGGTATTTAAGGTATAGTGTGAATGTCAGCATCAATAATGTATAAAAAACATTCAAATTACGAAATTGCTTCAGTTCGGACATAGTTAAAGTCTTGGAAAAATGTCACTTTAAAAAACAAAAACCTGGATGAACCGCTGCTAGGAAAATACAGTTTTCTCTCAGCGTTAATATCAGAACCCGCGTCTGGTAATTGAGGGGGGAACGTCAGGCGTCCATTAACCCTGTCAGGTATGATTAATGTGGATGCCTCGCCCCACGGTTCACCCCTCGTGTGACGGACAGGCCTGATGTGATTGGTCACAGCTCTGGTAGCGAGTGATGGTGATTCGCTGACATTGTGGTGAGGTGTGTGGTTTGGATGGCGATTTGATTACATGTGTAACACAGAGGGGAAAACCACTCAACAACGAAACGAGAACCGCACTGCTACTCTCGGAGAAAGGCAGACAGGAACATGGGAGTTAGAAAAGCCACAGCAGGAGATGCCGGGCAGTTCAGCGAGTGAGGAGGGACAGATTTGTGAATGACACAAACCAAGTTCTCCTACCAGTCATCAAAAGTGGTCCGGGCTGAATGTACCACGGATGAACCCAGGTTTAAAAAAATTATGGCGTAAACGCATCTGCATTCAATTGGAAGCTCTTTATCTTTGAGATTCTGACAGATACTCTGCTATTAAAATCATCTTTCATCCTGTATTACATACTGCTGGACAATATGGTGATATACGTTAGCAAACCAACCAATCTCACCAGCATTTTCTTGGTAAGCCTGAATGTTTTGATGGAACTTTCTGAGATCCACTGATCGGAAACCTGTTATTTTCTATTATAGCAATTCCTTTAAAGGGAGCAGTTTTCCTTAGGGATAGTTTAAATCTTTCTCTCTCTGAAGGGCGTATCTTTCTACTGTAACTCATTTGTGAGAATCTGACTGACTTCCTCTTCCTGTTTCACAAATCACGGAAATATGGGGTCAGATATGTGTCATGCATATCCACTGAGCTGAAAAAGATATTGTAGCATCATCACATAACAATGTTATTTACAAGACACTTCATACCAGTCAGAATCTGCATATAAATTGTCATTTTTACAGTTACAAATTTTCCTCAATATTCCTCAAAGTTATAACTTATAACCATTATAACTCTGTATTGTTAACCACCTGCTTATCTACTGACAAGCACGAGGGTAGCAGGAACACTCATATGAGACACAATTTGAAAGCTTAAAAATAAAACTTTAGAAACATCAGTCACTCTATCCTTTTGATAGTTTAATAATTTGGCCTAAATCAATGTTGGGACAAATATGAACATAAACACATAAACACACACACACATATATGCAATTTTACATATAATTCTCAAGCAATTATACAAAATTTCAGCTCTGGGAACCGGCAGAGAATCATCTCTGCTGTAGGGAATCATCAAATCCCTGCCTCTGACAACAGTAGTCCAATAGACATTTTTTGTAGACATTTTGTTTGCTTTCTCAAAATCCCTCTGAGAAGTCAAACGTCTTTCAGCTGGTGTTGGTGGATGGAGAGTTTGACCTGACAGTGAAGAGACATCAGATAAGTCATCTAACCCTCTGAACCGGCACGTCGAAGACAGATATGAGCTCGGCTCTGTCCTTTGCTCGGCCTGAGACACTCACTACTCTGTTTAGCTTGATTGTTCGCCATGGCAACATAAGACGAGAAAATATTTGATAGCAGAAATCCAGGCCAGACAGAGCCATAATTAATTGCTTATAAAAACATTCACCTGCCAAGTGCTGTAGAACATGAACCTTTAGTATATCCAGCATCATACGCCAGGAATTTAACATAAAATATAGAGACTAAGTTACTTGCTCTTGATAGAGCACTAACAAGCTTCCCAACCCACAGTTGTGAGAACTCTACATTTGGACTGAAATGTTCCCGGATTCCTTTATGTTCACATTTTGTTTTAGTGAAGGACCAAGCCTAACATTGTTCAGTCGTGAACCCATTTTAACACATAATTTAATATCAGTGAGGGAAAAAAATGAAACTTGCATCATAGATTAAACCCCTTAGTATCTCTCTCTCTCTCTCTCTCTCTCTCTCTCTCTCTCTCTCTCTCTCTCTCTCTCTCTCTCTCTCTCTCTCTTACACACACACACACACACACACACACACACTCATCGTGGCAGCTGCATTACATTTCAAATTTATGAACAGATAAAAATAGGGTAACTAAGAGCAGTGGTGCAGCAGGTGACCTGGCCTGTGTTCGTCTGTGTTCGTCTGTGTGTGTGTGTGTGTGTGTGTGTGTGTGTGTGTGTGTGTGTGTGTGTGTGTGTGTGTGTGTGTGTGTGTGTGTGTGTGTGTGTGTGTTCATAAAAGTGGTGAGGATGCAGAGATCCAGGCCTGTGTTGGTTCATAAAAGCAGTGGGATGTAGGGAACAAGCACTCCACTGGCCTTAAGGGAACGTTTGGCAATGGGATGATGTCACCAGTGATTGGTGTGTGGGTGTAGGTCATGCCGTTTGCTTTTATTACTTTTTAGCAAATTAATTTGCACATATTGGACTATATTCTAAACATTCACACACATGTGTTCTCTCAATGCTTGTGGTTGTATTTGAGTATGAATGAAAGTCTTAGATTGGGCTGAAGCAGCTCATTTTAAAGGGGTCATGACATGGATTTTTTTTATTATTATTATTTTAATGTTCCTTGAGGTTCACTTATAATGTTAATAAAGTTTTTTTTTTCATAAAAACAAAACAACAACAACAACAACAAATATAGATGTGGAACAATGTTAATTTTCAATTGTTGACTTATGATTTGCTCTGTAGCTACTGTCAGATCCAGTATAGCTGACTGCTTTGTTTGTCAACAGAAGTTTATTTGCAAACTCTCCATTACACCGTGCCTCGTTTGCAAAATCTGCGGTCAAATTCTCTGAACAAACATATGATCCTCCGACGCAACCCAGGACATCATTAAAAATAAACCACCCACTTGTACCTGACGTTGGTAGGCAAATGTCAGCCTGACTGAACACAAGTCGGTGGAGCCTATGAAAGTGAAAGTGACATACCCATACTCGGAATGTGTCCATTAGGTGTAATGAATAGTGAACAAACTGCAAACTGTGCACACACACACCTGGAGCAGTCGTCAGTCATTTCCTGCCGGTATTGAGAATCGAACCCACAACCTTCGGGTGACCAGTCTGACTCTCTAACCATTAGGCCATGCCTCATGGTGCCATGATGTAAAACTAATCATCAATGGCTTGCTCTGGAGGCAGGTATATGCAAATACATTGCCTGTGTGACGTCACAAGTCTCCCACTATCCAAACGAGCTGTTTTGGAGCTTGATTAAATAAATGCTTTGTTTATAATGGACAGGACATCTTAAGCTCTGACAGTTGCAGGATGTTGTAATGGTACAAAGACCTACTATATGTCAAAAGATCAAGGCAAATTTGATGATGGATGGATGGATGGATGGATGGATGGATGGATGGATGGATGGATGGATGGATGGATGGATGGATGGATGGATGGATGGATGGATGGATGGATGGATGGATGGATGGATGGATAGATAGATAGATAGATAGATAGATAGATAGATAGATAGATAGATAGATAGATAGATAGATAGATAGATAGATAGATAGATAGATAGATAGATTCTGTCCAGTCCTCACAACATATTATAAAATTTGGTTAAACAAATGCTTAACATAATTACACTAACATATTTAATCAACAGCTTATGTTCACACATTAACTCTGACATCCCTAAAATACATCTTGTAAAATATATTTTTACATGACCCCCTAGAACCCTCTTACAGCCCACTGGGGGCCCCAGGGCCCCAGTTTGAAATCCCCTGAATCTAGAACCATTGTGCCCAACGAAATTCAAACTGTCAGTAGTTATCAGAGCCGGAGCAGCTGTATAAGGAAGAAATAGTATAAGACAGAGAAAAGGAAATAGAGAGAGACAGGCTGGCCTGAATGCAGGAATGTATATGGCATTAAATAATCATAATAATAATAATAAATTCTATATGCAGCCTCTTTCAAAGCAGTGATAATGAAGCACAATGAATCAGATTAAAGATCCAGATACATGCGCCTGTCCCGCTGTTTACATTTTTACGTTCATAAAGAGCAAATAACACATGGTGTCTTTACCAAATTTACGGCTTTAATAACAGATGATGAAGTGTATGAAAAAAAGGGAGTAACAAAAGGAGAGGTATGTTACTGTTTTTCCTTTTTGCAACATCTTCAACGCACAGTTGCCAAATCATAGACAATGCGGAATTGTGCGTGTTGTGTTTGGAAAACACCTCTCATTCTTTCAAAGTGCTTGGAATTATGCTCAGCTGCCAGCGAATGGACAATATTGCTTTTGTCTCCCAGTTCTGTCTCTTCCCTCTGCTCAGATCTAGAGTCTGATAACAGATGAAAAGATAGAGCACTGCATCGCTTGGACCGAGACTCGATCCCGCGTCTATCAGGTAAACGTCTAAGCTGCTTTATAGGCAAATGCTGGGTGGCGTCACAAAACATCCACATGCTGTTTGAACTGTGCAGCTGCTTGTCAGGTTTAATTAGAGAAAAGACAGGAAAGATTATGTGAAGGCAGATAACCAAGAATTTATCCAACGTGTGGTTAACTGTATCAGCAAATACACTATTTAATATGCTATCTTCCTTTTAAAACAGTAACGGCAAATGCACAATTTATTTATTTATTGATGGAATACACCTCAGTTCAAGTCAGTTAAATATACATAATATGAAGAAAAAATTGACAGCAATCAAACCCAGATAAAAAGTGTTTTGGCCGATATCACTGTCAAAAGATGTTTTAGTGCAGGGTGGATCTGTTTTCCTGTTATATGTACATCAGTTGTCAAAAATGACAGCGCATAATTGGAAAAGTGTATTTACTGTACGTTTATTACTACACATTAGAGTTTACAGTTCACACGCTTCAGTTTTTAGTGTTTCTACGATATTAGAGACTGAATATTTGCTACACTGTTGCTGGGGGAAAAAAAAAACATATTTCCCACAGGAACATACCAGACAGATCTTCTGACGTGCTATCGAAAGACATTCAACGTGTTCGGTCGTGCATGTCTCCTGAATGAAAACACAAAAGAAAGGTGTTTCAAGTCTCGCACAGTGATGGGCTGGATTGGTGTGTTTGTTATTATAAGAGATGACTGTTGGCTTTTTAAAAGCCCGTCAGAAGGACCCCTGTGAGGAGATATGGCACAGACAGCAGCAGACCCACATTCTGTAGATCCCATGACTCATCTAGATGCCAAGCAAAAGCTCAATTTAAGCCAAACAAGTACAATTTCCAAATGTCTGGAAACAAGTTGCAAGCGAAAAGCAACATTTTGGCCAAATGCAGTGCCTGTAATTGATTGAAAAAAAATGAGAAAAAAAACTTCAATTTTCTAAAATTCAGTTCATTCTATCCTTCTCCTGTGATATTTCAAAGTCAATACTGAATTCATTTCTTATTTTGTTTCAACAAACATGATTGACAGAGCTTATAAAGACTGAACCAGAAGTTCCCTGACATTTCTTTTCACTGACTGTAATATTTAAACAATGTTAAAACTCTGACAGCATAAGTGTGCAGTCCTGGGGCAATATCACCTAAGCCAACAGGAAGATAACACAACAACCCATTGTTGCGAGCAGAACAGAAGTTGTATTGTGGTTAAACTGTTTCAGTTCAAAAGAATTCAATGTCGAAAGAGTTGAGTCCAATTAAGAAACACCGGCAGCTTTCACTGGGTGTTATTCCAGGGCTCAGCCATGTTTCTGTTGGCCTGCCCGTCCAAGGTATGATGGGGAAAAATTTTCCTGCTGTGAAAGTGAGATATTTGAACAAACAAGTGTGCACAGGTTAGAGCAGTAGGGCAACTCTTAAGAAGTGAGGTCCATGGGGAATTGGATGACAGGGTTGATCTGAATTCACACAGAAGTTTTGCCAGGGATGGGTTCACACCGTCAGACCAGGCTTTGATGACCTTTAGTTGATCCTAGATATCCTGCTGTCAGAAAAGTGAGGAACGATCAAAGTCCAAACCAGAGATAATGAGGAATAACAGAGAGTTTGTTATTAAGAATATTAAGCGCCTTGGATCGGCCTGGCATGAGAGATCTGTCGGCTGTGAGCACTAGCTCATCACTTAGTAAATAGAATTAACATGAGCTTAAATTGATAGTTTCACCCAAAAACCCTGTTATCATTTACTCACCCTCGTGTCATTCTAAACCTGTATGATTTTCTTTGTGGAACATGCTCCAAAATGACATAAAAAAGCACCATAAATGTATAATAAATTTGGTCCATGTGACTCATGCACTACTCTTCAGGAGTACTTCAATATTTTTGTGTGATGAACTGATTGAAATGTAAGTGATTATTCCTTGAAAATGTTGACATCTGCCATAGCTCTGTTTTCCACGGTCATTAGTTGACAATTTGTTTACAATTCACTGTTTTTTTTTTTTTGTTGTTTTTTTTGAGTTAGATTTTTTCACTTTTCAATGAATCAGTTGATCCAGTTCACAAAACCAGTCTGAATGATTTGTTTATGATTCAATGAGTGCGTTTACATGCACCCTCATAATGCGATTGCAATAGGATTTTGGCAATGTTGCGATTAAACTTTACCTCATGTAAACACAATACATCGATCAAATGGATGCAATTAAGCTCATAATCATAGTAACCATGATTGCATTAAACTATGTGGCGTACACCGATTTTAATCGCAATAAACAGGCATGTAAACACCTTAATCACATTATTACCACTCTGGCCAAAGTGGGGATATGCTTGGTTCTACACAGATGCAAGCGTGTGTTGTTCACACAACTTCATGAATGAACTCTGTGACATTATTCTGTAGTTTTCTCTTCTCCAAATCGCTAAACTCTTTCAACACAACTGCGCAGTATCTGGTCAGGATCTTCATCCAGATTCAACGTAGTCAAACCCAGTGTAGTGCCGAATTCTGTGACCCACTGAATTATGTGGCACTATAGGTGCTGTAGTAGGGTTAGGATTAGGATTGGCATTTCACAGGATTTGGCATAACACCGTGCTTAATAATATCCAGTACATTCACAAAAATGTATTTAAAATTTGTTGTGCGTAGATTAAAACAATGGCTGGTAACATGCATACTGTATACCTTTCTGAGTGTGGTATAAAAATACTTTAGCAATTTAATTAGCAAATAATCAGAATAATGAAAATCACATGTAAACTGGAGTGATGTCATGTAAACAACTTAGTCAGTGCCCTATCATGGCCCCAGCGGAATGCATATTTGAATATATTTTTTGTGTTATTTAAAGGGCGCGTTCGTAATATGCACCTATAGGCAGGTGCTACAACGCTCTTCTTATTGCATACACAGGGACCCGAAGCAGCACACAAACATTTTTAAGTGAAGTTCCTAAACATAATTTAGGGAGGAGCGAGCCCATCTAATCTTCCAATCAATCTTCTGGCCAACAGCCAGAGTATATAAACAGCTGCTTATTAAATGTCAGTATTATAAACAGCTGCTTACCTCTCCTCAAGTCTCAGATGTTCCAGTATCCCACTACCTCCCCAAACTCCACCTTCATCTTAGGTACCTTGCCCTGCATAATCATATCCTATATTTAGTCACTGTGGGGGTATATCAGAGCTCGAGTTGAAGCTGCTTCACCGAGCCCCTCATCAGTGGACAGCAATCCAAATAAGCTTAATCTAAATATTTTAAGATCATATGGGCAAACTAACTTGTTAAATATTAAAAATAAAATGATTCCTCTCTGGAGAAGCGTCGGAAATTCCCGCTTGCAAATTCCACCAAGTAAACAGCGATCCGCCATGGTGCAAGCGCAACTGGCTTTTAAAGGGAATGGAAGATGCGACTCTGATTGGTTTATTGTACGTTACGCCCAAAATACACCCATGACTCATTAAGAGACTAGGTACAATGCTTTTGGACCATGCGCCTGGTGCGTTGACCGTTAAACTAGAAAAATTCGGACATGCTCAGATAAAATAGGGCCCCTGGTCTCTGCGGTTAACTGAAGTAAAAGACTATCGGTGCATAATATTTAAATCTTGATCAATCGATTTGAGAAGGCTTGGCCTGTGCAAGTCATATGAAAAACTTTATGATACTTTTATTGAGCTTTTTCATCCTTTTTTAAACTCGACAACAACAGCCTTCATTCACATACAGGTTTAGCATGACATGACTTGAGCAAATAATAACCAAATTCTCTGTTTCGCCTGAACCATTTCTGTAAGGGTTTATGGAATTTGAAGAAGTAAAATGTTACTGAACATAGTCAGTATAGATTCAAAACATAGAAGCTTTCTATGTTACACACTTTCTTGTACTCAAACTCTACTGCTCATACACAGTCCAGGTCCTCCAGGACCTCAGCAGTTTAGAAATGAACTCATCCTGGTCTCACAGGGGGAGCAGAACGCACTGTGCAGGACTTTATTGCTCTGGATAATATTGACTCAACTTTGAGCTCCTCAGCATCAGCCTGTAATGGTGTTTATCCAGGAGAGAGCTAAGGGGAATCCACACTCTCTGAAACACAGATTAAAGGCCAGAGTGGAGCATCAGTCCGCTCTGGTGTCTTATGGAAACATTACATGCATTCAAACATAAGCAGTTTCACCCCAAAATCAACTCGAAAACAGCGGGCAGAAAGTCTCATTACGATTCTCTCCATTCCATTCATTCCAGATGCAACCAATGAGGTCATTACCGTTTTCACGCAGAATTAGTAATAAACACAGGTGGTGCGGGAAGTATTTTTCTATACTGTAGATGCCTTGCAAGGAGGGTCTGTCAGCTAGTGGGAGATCACAAATTATGGTTACCATAGTTCATTACTATGTGTCAATTCCTGTATTTTTTTCATGAAGGTGAGTAAATGATTGGGTGAATTATTCATTTAATCTCATGAATGCCTCTGTACAAATGAGTCTTAATACTGTATGGGTTTTCAGGAGCAGTTTTAATTAAATGACTTTAAAGTTACTTTAAGTCAACACCCTGAGGCTGTACAATATAATATGTTAAAAAATTTAAGAACCTCAACACAAACAACAGTGAACTGTTTTACCTGGTGTGAATGAGTTAAACTCTTTCTACGCTTGCCTGACTGTAATTGCGGCAGTGCGACTCCGCCAAGTGGCACGTCAGAGGGAATCACTCAGAGCAGCAACAACCACGTGATCTCTGTCTCGGAGGATGAAATTCGGAGGGCACTCAAGCGTGTGGACGTCAGGAAAGCTGCCGGGCCGGATGGTATTTCAGGCCGTGTTCTGCGATCCTGTGCTGATCAGCTCGCCGGGTTGTTTACATCTATCTTTAATGAGTCCCTCGCTACATCTGTGGTCCCCACCTCCTTCAAAAAATCCACCATCATCCCTGTCCCTAAGAACAGTAAACCCTCTTGCCTAAATGACTAACGTCCAGTGGCTCTCACGTCTATAGTTATGAAGGTCTTTGAGAGACTCCATTTGCTCCTTCATTCCTGACACTTTGGACCCTCTTCAGTTTGCCTATCGTCCCAATAGATCGACTGAAGATGCCATCTCTCATGTCCTCCACTCCTCCCTCACTCACATCGACAGCAAAAGTGGGAACTACGTAAGGCTGCTATTTATTGACTATAGCTCAGCCTTTAACACTATAGTTCCCATTAAGCTAACCGCCAAACTCCTGGATCTCGGCCTGAATCCTTCTCTCTGCCACTGGATTGAGGACTTCCTCACTGGCAGGCCTCAGGTGGTGAGAATAGGCCAGTCCACCTCCACCTCCATCACCCTGAGTGTGGGAGCTCCACAGGGCTGTGTACTGAGTCCCCTGCTCTACTCTCTCTACACACATGACTGTTTGTCCACACACAGCTCCACCTCTATCATCAAATTTGCTGATGATACTGTTGTCCTGGGCCTAATATCCAACAACAATGAGACGGCATACTTGGACGAGGTGGAGCATCTAACATCATGGTGCCAGGACAACTGTCTCTCTCTGAATGTCGGCAAGACCAAAAAACTGATTGTGGACTTCAGGAAGAGACAGCAACGGACATACTCCCCTCTCATGATCAGCGGGTCACCAGTAGAGAGAGTGAGCAGCTTCAAGTACCTGGGCGTAAACATCTCCGAGGACCTGACCTGGACTGCTCATATTCAGACACAGGTGAAAAAAGCCAGGCTGCGCCAGCTGAGGAAATTCAGGGTTTCACCAGCTATCCTGAAAACGTTCTATTTAGGGGCGATAGAAAGTGTATTAACTCAGTGCATCACAGCGTGGTATGGGAACAGCACCAGCCATGACTGCAAAGCCCTGCAAAGAGTCGTGCGCTTATCCGAGCGTATCTCAGAGTCAGCTCTCCCGTCTCTGCAGGACGTCTACACCAAACGCTGCAAAGGTAGAGCTACTAAGATCATCAAGGACTCTAATCACCCTGCAAACCCTCATTTCACGCTGCTGCCATCTGGTAAGCGCTTCCGAAGGCTGATGGCCAAAACTGAGAGACTCAGGAGGAGCTTCTTCCCCCAGGCCATCAGACTCCTGAACTCAGTCACTTAACATCATGTGACCATCGACATACTGACATTGCACTGCACTTTCTGTTCTCGTTGTTACTGTGTAACAACCTGTTATAAACCTGTTTGCACATTATACTCTTTATACATTTGTTAACCACATATTTATAAGTCGACAGTTTACTCACTGCACAGTTTACTCCACTTATTTTATTCCACTTCTTTATTTATTTTTTTAAACTTTTTTTCTACTTGACTTGATTATTTATAATTATATATATATATATATATATATATATATATATATATATATATATATATATATATATATATATATATATATATATATATATATATATATACACACACTCACCTAAAAGGATTATTAGGAACACCATACTAATACTGTGTTTGACCCCCTTTCGCCTTCAGAACTGCCTTAATTCTACGTGGCATTGATTCAACAAAGTGCCGAAAGCATTCTTTAGAAATGTTGGCCCATATTGATAGGATAGCATCTTGCAGTTGATGGAGATTTGTGGGATGCACATCCAGGGCATGAAGCTCCCGTTCCACCACATCCCAAAGATGCTCTATTGGGTTGAGATCTGGTGACTGAGGGGGCCATTTTAGTACAGTGAACTCATTGTCATGTTCAAGAAACCAATCTGAAACGATTCGAGCTTTGTGACATGGTGCATTATCCTGCTGGAAGTAGCCATCAGAGAACGGGTACATGGTGGTCATAAAGGGATGGACATGGTCAGAAACAATGCTCAGTTAGGCCGTGGCATTTAAACTATGCCCAATTGGCACTAAGGGGCCTAAAGTGTGCCAAGAAAACATCCCCCACACCATTACACCACCACCACCAGCCTGCACAGTGGTAACAAGGCATGATGGATCCATGTTCTCATTCTGTTTATGCCAAATTCTGACTCTACCATCTGAATGTCTCAACAGAAATCGAGACTCATAAGACCAGGCAACATTTTTCCAGTCTTCAACTGTCCAATTTTGGTGAGCTCATGCAAATTGTAGCCTCTTTTTCCTATTTGTAGTGGAGATGAGTGGTACCCAGTGGGGTCTTCTGCTGTTGTAGCCCATGCCACGCTCAAAATTGCTTAAATCACCTTTCTTTCCCATTCTGACATTCAGTTTGGAGTTCAGGAGATTGTCTTGACCAGGACCACACCCCTAAATGCATTGAAGCAACTGCCATGTGATTGGTTGATTAGATAATTGCATTAATGAGAAATTGAACAGGTGTTCCTAATAATCCTTTAGGTGAGTGTATATATATATATATAGTACTTTTTTATTCTATTTCTATTATAATTTCCTCCTTGTGTTTTTAACTGTGAATTTGCACTGTCCATGGAGCGGACCTGTTTACATTTCACTGCCGGTTGTATATTCTGTATATAACTGTGTATGTGACAAATAAAACTCTTGAACATGAAGGCACCTCTGCTACTTCAACTAGTTTTTTCACTGTCAGATTCATCGAATAATAAATGTACTGCTCTTTTTCTATGATCTGAAGCATGCATACACTGCATTGAACGTCTCCATCTATGGAGTGCTGCTGTAAAACAAGACAGCTCTCAAATGCCCCAGATTAACTGACTGTATATACTGCATAATGAACCAAGTGCATTATTACATCCCTAACCTTGTGGCTGTGTGTTCGTTCTCTCATGCTCAGCACATGCTTAGAGCTGCATTCCTATAGTGCTGAACAGGCCAAGCAATCCACACATCTCATTCCACAGGCCACTATGTAAACAGGAAGAGATACAGGATCTTTGGCTCAGCGTAGTTGATCTGTGGAGTGGGCACAGGGCCAAGCACAGGAGAGAGAGCAGGAACAAATGAGGTAAAAAGGACAGAGAAGCTGAACAGATACTTTAGTGGAAATCTGTGCACGTGCTTGCGTGTCGTGTGTGGACATTCTGGTTTTTACATGATTTTACATGAGGACACTTATGGTACTTACATCCAGCCGGTAAGTGTCAGGGGCTCAAGTGTTGTGACAGTGGAGTTAAAAGCAACATATGTAAGAATTGGATTAAAATATCCAAAAAACACTATACAATGTTATATATTTTGTTGACTTGTATACTTACATTATCCCAAATGATTCCAATAATGTTTAAATCCAGAGAAATTAGCCATTTTAAACAATGTACGGCCACCTATCAATGACAACTTAGACGCGTTACC
Source organism: Paracanthobrama guichenoti (assembly GCA_018749465.1). Lineage (NCBI taxonomy): Eukaryota > Metazoa > Chordata > Actinopteri > Cypriniformes > Gobionidae > Paracanthobrama > Paracanthobrama guichenoti. The sequence continues at coordinate 24,666,223 of CM031955.1, read as the reverse complement.
CTTGATTTTAGGGTTTACTTCCATACAAACCATGGAAACACCAAAGACGCTTTAATACAGGGGTATTCAATTAAAGTTCCAAGAGGTCTCTATATATCTCCTTCCCAGCAAAGGTCCAGACAATACTTTTTGGGACAGTTATACATTTCAATCAAGGTAGCCATAGTACTTTGTAAAAAAAAAAAAATTAAAAATAAAAAAAGAAAAAATCCTAAACGCTCAAAATAGTCATCATAGATGAAAATCTTGGGCCCTGAGAGCCAAAGCAGTGATGTCTAAAATGTTTTACTAATATTTAGCACAAAAAGTAACTATTTCTCCCAGCTGGATATGAATATAAAAAGGTAAGATCAGATATTTTATCAAGCTATTACTATTATTCGGTTTATTATTATTTACATTAGACAACTACGTGAATGGCACATAGAAGGCCTTGGGACTGAGAAAACATTCAGGGTTTACCTCTATAGAAAAGTATGCTCCATTTTTATAATTTTCTCAAAGCAATAAACTACTAAAAACAAACAACAGACATAATCTAATCAAAACTCTCATCATGAGGACAAAACAAAGTTAACTAGTAATGTCAAAGTTTTTTTGTCTTCCCTTGCCATCTCTAAATAATGTTTCCAAATTCTAACATCGTTTATTATAAAATGCTTTTTTATATGCTGAATAATAATTCTAAATGTCTAAAGGCATCGCGCATTGCTATTGAGACATTAACTTGTCTCAAACCTGGTTAAGTTAAACAGTCTGAGTAATCTGTATGAAAGATAAAAATAATTATATTTGCTGCATTCTTGTTTTCTGCAGCGTTTTGGCAAAAGTCTGTTTTGCTGCTCAGCATGTTTATGCTAGTAACTGTTTATGCTACATTTTTAGCGGGAGAGAGAAGCAACGCACACTGAGCAGAAAGGGCTTCAATTAAGCGTGTTTGGCTCTAGCTAAAAATATTAGATGATATAGCTCCAAAAGATCATTACCATAAATTACCCTGAGTGCTTGTGGCATGTACCGCTCTTGTTTTGATGCGCTACTCGCTTAAATCTGTAGAACATAAAATGACGCAATTATGTCCCACGGTCCGGATGAAATCAAGCCAGGGTCCACCATTTGAATACCACTGCTTTAATATATTATGTCTTTTATTACACAGGTGAGCAACTGTTTGGATACCTTTTTTGACAGAAACAAATGATTTTATATAGCTCAACACGGTTAGTCTTACTGTTTGAATCATTTGATTTCCTTCACACTTTCTTAATCATTAAACTAATACTTCCTTTAGATGTTTCAAAATTTTACAACCCGATCTCATGGCAATTTGTACGTATTTTACGAGGTAGCTAATTCGTACAAATTTGTACAACCTCATGTGTACGAATTGGTAAGATTTTTGCTAAATCGTACATATTTGACGAGTTGGTCAATTCATATGATTTTGTACGAATGACCTAACCTCAAACCCCGCCCCATACCCACCACTGCAGTATAGACAAATCATACAAATTCATACAAGTGAGGTCGTATGAATTAGCCACATCGTACAAATACGTACGAATTGGTCGTGAGCTAGCATTGGAATTTTCTGCTATATTGATTTGTGCTGGTAAAATATTTGTGTGTGAAAAGGCTCTCTTATTTTCACACTGTAGGA
>CM031955.1:24332063-24657063 GCA_018749465.1 Paracanthobrama guichenoti | reverse complement strand
AACCAGATTGCTCATGCAAATGAATATTAAAGATGAATTTATTCACTAATCACTCGGTAATGTATCAGCTGAGAGGGAGTGAAGCTGGATTTCATCCTAATGACCAATGTTTCATTTCCCTCGCAAAGCTCTCCTTTCAATGCTGACCCTTTACACACAAGCAAGTCATCAAAGCAGCAAAACAGTGACCGGCCAAGGCCAAGAAAAACTCAGAGACGCCCAAATCATTCACTGACATCCTCCCTAAAGTGTAAAACGCTCCTGGAGAGTAATGTCCTCCTCTTAAAACAGTGGGGACACGGTTTGGCTCTTTTGGCGCTAGCAGGTGAACCGTTTGTGTTTGATGGAGCTGAAACAATATAGGCAGTTTTTTGTTTAATTTTTTTTTTTTTTTTTTTTTTTTTTTTTGAGCAGAGATGCACTAACTCATTTTTGTGAACACAGGCTTAAGGCCTATTCACACCATGCGTGAAATTTCACCACAATAAGATTTTAAACATCCTTGTGGATCCCTTCACACACTGCAAAAGAAATATATTTGTTTCGCTCTGCAAATAAAGCTCACCGGGCAGTTAAATATGCTACAACAACCGTATGATCTTATTAGTATTTGTAGGTATTTGCATGTAACATTTACACATACATTTCTGTATGTTTATATTATTACCGTTGAATGTATTAACTGTATCTTAAACCTTCATAGTTTAAGAGTCCTTCACATTATAATATATTTATTTAGTTAGTTGCATTTTACTATTGCATATTTATTTATTTTTCCCTTTCAGTCGGTCACGTTCGACGTACGTCTCCGTTCCCTCCTTCAGGGAACGAGGGTTTCCATACGTAACCGAGACGATTTTTTTTTTTTTTTTTTTTTTCAATAAATGAGTTTCACAAAAATACTCACACAGAACATTACACTGTAAACGCTAATACTAAAAATTATTAATTGGTTTGAGTATAGGCAACCCAAATTAAACAAATTAGTTAAAAAAATGAACTTTTATGAGTATTTAGAGCTTTCTTTTTCTTTTGAATCCACAAAACTGACACATTTTAAGTAATCTGAAATGTTTCATTGTTTTGAGTTTTATGAACTTGTTTCTTTTAATTTAGACAAACTTAAATTTACATGAAACTGGGCTGAGATTGCTTTGCCATGACACTCAAAAGGGACAGTAAATGCCAAAATTAAGTGTTATATTATGATTTTTGTGCATTAATAACGTTAGTGAGAAATTTAAAAGTGTTTAATGTTCTGTTATGCTAATTTGGAAGAGCAATTAAAATGTATGATTACAAAATAAAAATCTGCAACTTCTTTAAATTTCTTAACTAAAAAAAGTTTTTGAGGCAACAGATTTTCGGGTTTAAAGTGTAAAATTTAGTAAATGTGTTAAATAAACAGGATAGCACATTTAATTAATTTCACTGAATACATACAATAAAATCAACCTATTCGTTTGATGAAATCGATATTCTAACCTAAAAAGATTGATAAACATTTGTACATCTCTAAAGCATAATTCTTATGTTGCCAATACATTAATAATATACATTACCTTGTCTATTCAAAGATATTAATTCTAGAACAACACTTAATGTATGAACAACTACGATTAATAATGAGATCACATTTATTAAAAAGCCCCTAATATTCATACACACAGAATATCACAACATGCTCATATTGTAAGCAAATATCAATAGCACTAACATGTTCGTTCTCATAAGCCATGAGGAAATACAACAAAACAAGAAAAACAACTGTCAGTTCTTTTCCAAAAGTGATGCATTGCAGGCCAGAACCAGATTGCAGTTGTTAGTCGTATTAAGTGAATGATGTAAGTTTATCTGAATCAGTGAATCCCATGATGTGTAGGATATCTTGTGCTCTGTTATTTATTCTGCTAACAGCCTTATATTGGATTATCTTTATGTTTGTATTCTTGGACACAATGGAGTTTTACTTACAGATTTCTGTCCAGAAGTAAATGGTCACGATATTGAGATATCTTTCCCATTTATCAATTATAAATGATATGGCCAGGTCAGGATTTTGTATCATTTTTAAGAGCAGTTAAGACACGCTTGACAATTTGTTGATATATTCCAGCAGTGGGGAGAACTGTAGGGGGGTGTTTTGGCTTTAATTGCACTTTTTGTTAGGATATAATATAGATATTATATTATATCCCAGGGAAAGCAAGAACTGACAAAATGTAAAAATGTGTACCTTGAATGCAATGTAAGTCGCTTTGGATAAAAGCGTCTGCTAAATGCATAAATGTAAATGTAAAATATTGTTCTTTCCCAGTGCCAGACTTCTGGATTAAACCCTGAAGACACAAAACAAAATGATGCAAGAAAGTGTCAGGTTAGTGCTTTGGTTTCGTTTAGTTTCATTGTGTTTAAGGGTGTGTTTACACAACAACGATGTACTAAAAATGGAAAAGTTTTTCCTTTGTGTTTTTCACGTATAGACGACAACGTTGTTACATCAATCTGCGAAAACAACTAAAAACGCAGTAGTTGGCGATGTCACTTTGTAAAGAAACACGTCACCATTTCCACAAATTCGCGTTTTAGTTGTTTACACAGAGACGATAGCGGTAGCCTATCGTTTTCAAAAGCTTGCATTTTCAGGGCCCCAAAACGTAAATGAACGGACAAAATACATAAAAGTTTTCAGTTTTTATTTGGAAATGGTGTCGTATAAATGGCCCCTTAGTTTGGTTCCTAATTAGTATTTCACCTGTTCTTAGTTCTGTTAATTATCTCCCTTATTTAAGTATAAGTCCTTAGTTCTCCCTAGTTCTTTGTCTTGCATTAATGTGACGTAACAAATGTTGCATGTTTGGTTAGTGTTGGCTCTTCCTTGTTCCTGTATCCTGAGTATTTTTGTATTTAAATGAAAGACTTCTTTAGAGAATCTCCTTCGTCTTGTTTACTGACTAGCAGTACATGACAATATGTGACACTATTATTATATTACATTAGGTTTAGGGGTAGTACCCAAGTATTACCCAATTATTGTAATTACTATAATAAGTACATAATATGTGCATGGGTAACAGGACTATAAAATAAAGTACTACTGTTGATCTTTACTGTGAAACTGGCCTTACTTGGCCTTATTTGGTGTTTGGTCTGATTGTTAGTTATGCTTCCAATCCCAAAAGCTGTATTACTGCACATAATAACATAGCAACTTATATTTTCAACATCAGTTTTCTGTATCTGCGCAGCATGGTGACATCTTGATACAGGTATGCTAATGATCTTAAACTAATTTGATGTGTCTGTCCCCAGTGTAAAGTCTCTAAGCATACAAATGGTACCAAATAATGAGGAAACTTCCTTCAGTGGTCAACAAAGACATTTTATAGGATAAAGACCGCCATTAGGCTGCAAACATATGGAAAACCAATCAAGGGTTACTTCGCTAACACACTGAATGACGCTGAGGAGAAGAGAGGGAGGAGTCCAGGGTCAAAACGATGGGAAACGTTCAACGTTCCTGTTCACTAACTGCTAGCTGCTGACCGTACTGGGGAACCACCGCCTTGAAGGGCTAATAGCATTTCCTTGCACTGATCCACTGAGTCAGTGAATGGATCTGAGTCTATGCCTCCATTACATTTTGGCTCAGGAACCCAGAGAGTATGTTCAAGCACAACTACATGAAAAGAATGAAATGTGACTTTAATGGGCCAGAATATATCGATTGGGCGGATACACAATAACAAAACATTTGCCACAAAAGAAAAGAATCCACAGGGCCTGTGTTGCAGCAACAATTATGAATGTCCTACATGGAAAACTTACTAACAAATATCCTCATGTAATGCAAGACCATTCCAGAAGATGTAAACAAAATCCTTGAACAATAGTAACATGCCAACAATCTTCAAATTCAGTTCACTTTCTCTAATAACTGAGAAAAAAAAAAAAAAAACTTAAAGCAAACTAAAAGTACTAAAGTAAAATGGACAAATAACTGCTTGACTTTCCTCATGGAAGTACTTCTATCATTAAGTTTACTTGCTTTGGTCTTCTCAAAGTGTGACTAACTTAAATTTACAAGTGGCTGGGTTCATACACATTTACAAGTAAATAAATACATTACTACAACAATTTGTGGTATGTTAAATATACCTGTCATTTAAATTTGCTCAAACTGAGTATTTTAGGGCACTTTCCCTTTTCAAAATACTCTTATATTTCACATGACATCAAAAGCCTGTGAGGACATCTCAATTTACAGCTCAGGGCCTGAATTCAACAGGGTTTACAGAGGTTTCATTGAGTCATTAGGATGCTATGACAACACTTTCCCTCTTATTTCATGTGTTTAATTTGGTTGGTTCAAGTTCCTTTCCCTCCTCCACTTGTATATGGCTCCCCGGAGAGAAACAAGCAACTCTCGGAGAAAAGAGATGGGAGAAAGGGAGGAACACTGCAATCTCCTGCAGAGTTGTTGGATCAAGTCTTAGTGTTATTCTCTTTCCTCAGGTGAATAAGGGTCCGGGGTTGACGTTCTGTCTTCTGCGGCCTTAAACGCGTGTGAAAGTGCTCTACTCTCTGTCTCCGCAACACAGTCAGTCAATCTGTTGTTCAAATCTAGAGTTACCATGACCAGGCAGTTTCTATGAAAAATGCCCAGCCAAGTTGACCACATCATTAGAGTTACCTGTGGAATCATTTCTGAATGGAAGTGCCCTTTGTGGTATTATTAGCCAGCTCAGATATCTTTCTTCATGCCACTGGGCAACGACTGGGAAAACAGCTCTCAGTCTTTAAAATGACAGCTCATTTTTCCTTCAAATTGTCAGAAGCATTTTCTCCCCAAATCTGGCACTTCTTCCCCTTGTTGGCACATTGACTACGCCTAGATTTTTTTTTTTTTTAAACAAATCCGGGATATGCATTAGAGTTTCCGTTCTCGTAATGCTTATACCGTCTCTTAGCAATTATTAATGACAATATTAATAACTTCGGGGGAGAACCTGATCACTTCTCCAGCGGTGGAAGAATCCCAAGAGCGGTACAGTGACCTGTGAGAACTCAGGGAAATAGTGTTCTCTGGTGATGTTCTAGTCATTGCCACAACATTCATTATTCCTTGGGAGGGAACAGCGTACAAGCCGGCGGAACACTGTGAATGGCAAATTTGCCTCCAGAGAGCCGAAGGTCTGCCAAGCCGTTACCCGTAGCCGAGTACGTGTGCCCTCGGTGCGATTAGTCTCTGCCGATCCAGTCATCCGAATGATGGATGCATTGACGCTGAGGCTAACTCCAGAGAAAAAGGAAACCTCCTGTACTTCAGCGAGTCATGTCATCACTCTTCTCCGGCTCTGTTTACTCAGGAGACATCCCCTATTAAAATGCTTCTTTAGTACTCCAGAGCTGACTGAGTCAATGAGGGTAGAGCTGGCAAGAGCCATTAGCATGTGGGTGGCGGTAATATTAATAGACCCCTCTCTTAGTGTACAATCTGTTTAAGTTTCAGTGGCAAAGTAAACCCAACATGCCTTACGTATAATTCCACTCTCAAATTTGAGCGGCCACTCCGCTTTGAAGTGTTTATCTGGGTCTGAAGTAGGAGAGGGCTCTCTTCTGGCCTCAGTGATGAGTGTTGGGATTTACGACAGTGTTTAGAAATCATTTCCAAGGAGCGGAGAACATAATGGCCTTAAAGTACCCTGTGTGTTTACCATTCAGCTCTGCTGCTCGGAGGATTCCAGCATCTGATGAAGGATTCAGATCAGAAAGATTTAACAATATGCTTTACAAACCAACAAGTTAATTTCTATTTGATTGTATGGAAGACAAAATATTTATCATATCATTGTACATGGTGGGTAAATATGACATGTACACCCATTGTTGATATTAAATTGATGGTTCACCCAAAAGTAAATGTTGTCATTATTTACTCTCTCTCAGATAGTTCCAATCACGTATAATGTTCTTCTATGAAATACTAAAAGTAAATCAACATCAAGTTTGTTGTATTGAAAAGCCTAACATCTCATTTTGTGTTCTACCAAAGAAATATAGAAATAATATGGGGCTAGAACAATGTGAGCAAATAATGCAATTTTTTTTTTTTTCTCGATGTCACTCCCAAATTGCCGTTGCTAGACCATGTTTACAGGGACTTCAGCCTTGTCTTTCATCTCAGCCCCTCAAAAAATCTCAATGATTAACTCAAGCTGTTAAAAAAATCTGCGATTATGTGATCTCTCTTCACGTCTGCTGAAAAAAAAGGATTTTTTTTTACATTTAATCCTTCCCTTACTCAAAATGTCATTACTCGATCTTCCGGTGAAACGGCAGACTTGTTTCTGGTGGCGTATGCCAGACTTCCCCAATCATTTAGTTCACTTAAGCCCTGGCTCTTTCTTAAATTCGAACCTCAAGCTCGCATTCAACTAAAAACAAATGGATAGAACCAAGTCCATGTCCTACTTTTTTTTTTTCTTTTTGGATATTCTGTTTCCCTCAGATGCACATCACAATACAGAAAAGATCTGTCGCTACTTCATTACACACATCTTTAATACCACAGCACAACTGGAAAAGAAAATTTCGAAATAAAACTTTAAAATTTGGATGAGACAGATGGATGACATATGAATGTCGCCTGATGGATGTTCCAGGGTTCTGATGTCAGAGCTGACATGATGATCCATTCTAGACTGTGCACATCATTCTATCAGTGCTTGTGAATTAATTTCCTTTTCAGACAGCGCTCACACTTAAAAGATGCTGTGCATGGGCACATAAATACACACAGAAGTTATCATCTGTATGATAAAACCATCACCGTTTCAATAGGAAGTAGACACTGAAGCCTCTCACATGTGGAGTCTCAGAGACCCATGCTGATATCAGACAAGGGACAAAAAAAAAAAAAAATCAAGCAGACAGTGCAGTGAAAGAGAACCACTGTCTGGACTGTATCCTTTAACTGGCCTGGGAGCAGAAGATAAAGATAACGTAGCATCATCACAGCACTGCTCTGAGATTCCAAAGCTGGGAAAAGTCAAAACACACTTAGACAATTTGTGTATGCGTGTTTATCTTTGAACATCATTAATCCAGAAAATGAAGCATGGGAGAGACCGGGAGCAATTGCAACAGGGGATGATTTGTAACACTAAATTTCTGCAATTACAAATAAGCCAGAGTGATGACACTTATTCAGCACATGCTCAATCGAGATATCTATCTACTAAAATAGTGGGAACGCTTCACTCAGTGAGAGATGAGATGATGAAATGAAAGATGTTTTTTTATAATATTATTGCTCTTCTCCAAGATTTTATGACTGAGGTCAAGGCAATAGTAACACAAGTTATGTAATAAAAATGAATTTAACAATAATAATAATAAATAAAACACAATAAACATTATTCCTTCAAAATATAGAATTTTGACAGCTGTTCAATAACCTTGTGAAAAAGTACATTTTAGCATACTTAAAAAAAAAAAGCAAATTGAATGTAATGCAATACAAAAATAAAACAATGATTTACTTTTATTAGTTTACTGCATACTTTTATTAATATTATATATATATATATATATATATATATATATATATATATATATATATATATATATATATATATATATTAAAAACTGCTATAATTGCTACATATATATATATATATATATATATATATATATATATATATATATATATATATATATATATATATATATATATATATATATATATATATATATACACACACTCACCTAAAGGAATATTAGGAACACCTGTTCAATTTCTCATTAATGCAATTATCTAATCAACCAATCACATGGCAGTTGCTTCAATGCATTTAGGGGTGTGGTCCTGGTCAAGACAATCTCCTGAACTCCAAACTGAGTGTCACACACACACACAAGTACAATACAAGTGATAATAAAAAATCAAGTATACTGAAATAAAATAGTGAAATAAAATCAAGTATACTTATTTTTTTCACAAGGGTATACTTTTAATAAAAAGTCTGTAAAAAAGTGTAAACTGCTCAATAAATACTGAAGAAACATATCACTTCATTGTGTGCTTTAAAAAAACAGTGGATTAAAAGTGTTAAATTTGATGTAGTGGGAGTGATTGTAACCCTCTGACCTCTTTATTAAATTCAATATTTTGATCCCCATATATGTCTATTAATGGTACAGTTCCTTTTTGGCAAATATAAATGTTTCTTGTACCAAAAAGATGGGAGGTACAGTAGATTTGCAGTAATCAGTGAGTTATGAAGGAAAATGTTACAATTGCTCCCGGTCTCTCCTACTTAATGTTAGTTACTTCCCTTCTATGTCTCTCCATCTCTTCATTCTGCTTTGATGTCTTCAGAGACGCAGCGTTCCCATTACGTGTATTTGATCAGAGTTCTGACGGTAGACAATCTGTGTAAAACGGAAGGTCAAGACAATCCATATTCTCTGTGCTAAAGCGTTCTAAAATAAGAGCTTTTATCCTGAATCACCGATATCAGAATATTTTCCCGTCGCTCTGTCCAAAGCTCTCAGATATTTCCTATTTAAGAGTTCCATCTAAAAACGCATAAATGTCACAAATGGTTGATTTCACCAATCAGACCTAAAGTAAATTACGCCCAAAGTTCAAGCTGAACTGAAAACACGCTAATAGGAGGTGGCATGGCGTGCCAGAGCACATGGCACAGAGAGAGAGAGACACTCCCTTCTGATGTGTGTGTTAGAGCACATGTTCTTTGTGAGTGGTCGGGAGTGTGTTTATGAATGTCTGTTTGTGCCCCAGTGTTTGTATGAGTGTGTTTATTCGTGTTTGTGTGTGTCTGAGTGTTAGTATGAGTGTGTTTATGTGCAGAATGCTTTTATGCTAGTGTGTGTGTGTGTGTGTGTGTGTGTGTGTGTGTGTGTGTGTGTGTGTGTGTGTGTGTGTGTGTGTGTGTGTGTGTGTGTGTGTGTGTGTGTGTGTGTTTTCGGTCGGATCCCAAAGGGACTGTCTTCGATTTCCCCATTAAAGATAAAGCAGGAACAGTTTAATGCCTGAAAGGTGCAGATGGTAAGGATTTTGTCCTGGCCACTCGAATAAACCAGTCAGTTCTGAATGTCCTGACAAGGAGTGCTGGGATAGGACGGCATTCTTCTAGTGCCCTCCCCTCGCTGCTCCTGGCCCAATCACAGCTAAATCCGAGCATCAGGGCTCACTTTGGCAGGAACTAAGGGGCTAATGAAATAAAACAGCCGTCATGGCAGCTGAAATTTGCACATCCGACATTATTCATGGATCAATGTTCAAGAGAGACGAATATTTACTGTGCCTTATTCCTTGTTAAAAATGAGCATTGTACCTTCCAGTAATACTGCATTTATGTATTTTGAACAGAATGTACCATTAGATCAGCCACAATTCGATAATATGCATCAGGGATGACAACAGGGACTAAACTGGCACTTTCAAGCCTACAAGTTTTTATATATTGACTCACTATGGTCTTTGAACTGTGTTGCTACTGTAGACAATGACAAGACCTCCATTCAGTAACCAAAGCAGCTAAAACTTCATTCGACACAAAGATGCTTTAATGTGACTTCAGCATACAAACACACACATGCTGTGTAACCACAAGACTACGCTAGGGGCCAAAAATGAAACAAACACTTTCAGAATGCTTCATTTTCTTGTTATGAAATTCCTTCGCCGTCATGTTTTCTAAAGTAAACCAACCCCGGGGCTGGGAGATACATCAGTCTTGTCACTGACATGCACTATTCTTTCCTGACAGGTTGGTCGCTATGAACTTGGTTCTGTTGTCTACCCGACCTCCTGTATGTGGACAAACTCCATCTGCTGAAAAATGTGTTTCAAACAACGGACGGTTGTAAGGAGCAGAACACGGCCTGCAGAATCACAGCTTTTGGAAACAGGACACCCACAACGAAAAACAAACACCCAGTGCCTCAGAGGGATATCAGTTGCATCTTTATATCTTCTTTTTTCCTCATTCTGTATTCTCTCTCTTTCCACTGACAGGCGTGCAAGTGTTTAGGAGAAGCCACAAGGGTTGAATGTAGCCCTGAAGCTGCCCTCCCGTAGAGAAAGAGAGAGAGAGAAAGGGCTCTATTCCTCCCACTGTTTGCTTGTGTGTATTCCTGCTCGATTACCTTCTCATGGGTAAGAGAGGGAGATAATAGTGGCTGAAAAAGAGGGGGAAAAAAGAACAGCCCTGTGAGATTTCTGCCTGATTTCCTGCTCATCCTCCAGGCTGAAGAAAAATCAGCCAGATGAAAATCAGCTTTGATCAAACTCTCACTCATATACAAAGGATTGAACTCTAAACCTTTGATTACATATGCTGCAAAGAAGTTATAAACTCATTAAGTCCCACCGCTCTTCCGCAGAAATCCTCCTGCTGACCACTTTTATAAACAGATTTCTGAGATGAGCAAAGTTCACTTCTCTCATTGGCTGGCCAATTCAACACACTAGGCCTATGTACCCATTTGATGTTATTTAATGATTACCATATCCATATACCACAGCATACAAGTCATTTAAAATTAAATCACATAACATAGATAAAATAAATTAGCAATATATACACAGACACACACAAATGAAGGAATATATGTTTTTCTACTCTTTAAAGTGTATTTATGTATCATCATTTTTTATATTTTTATTAAATTATATATACATCGGTTAGGCATAACATTATGACCACTGGCAGATGAAGTGAACACCACTGATTATCTCTTCATCACGGCACCTGTTAGCGGCTGGGATATATTAGGCAGCAAGTGAACATTTTGTCTTCAAAGTTGATGTGTTAGAAGCAGGAAAAATGGGCAAGCGTAAGGATTTGAGCGAGTTTGACAAGGGCCGAATTGTGATGGCTGGACGACTGGGTCAGAGCATCTCCAAAACTGCAGCTCTTGTGGGGTGTTCCCGGTCTGCAGTGGTCAGTATCTATCAAAAGTGGTCCAAGGAAGGAACAGTGGTGAACCGGCGACAGGGTCATGGGCGGCCAAGGCTCATTGATGCACGTGTGGGAGCGAAGGCTGGCCCATGTGGTCCGATCAAATAGACAAGCTACTGTAGCTCATATTGCTCAAGTTAATGCTGGTTCTGATAGAAAGGTGTCAGAATACACAGTGCATCGCAGTTTGGGGCTGCATAGCCACAGACCAGTCAGGGCACTCATGCTGACTCCTGTTCACCGTCAAAAGCGTCAACAGTGTGCACGTGAGCATCAGAACTGGACCACGGAGCAATGGAAGAAGGTGGCCTGATCTGATTAATCATGTTTTCCAACACAGTATTCCTAATATTGACCAACACAAAATAAATCATAATGTTATGCCTGATCAGTGTATATTATTGAGGTTATAGAGATATGCAGGTGCTGTCTCATGAATAGCTTTGTATGTTCAAATCAGAGTTTTAAAATCGATACATGGCTGTATTGGAAGACACGTACAGGGAAAACAGCGAACAGTTGAATGAGTCAGTACTCAGGCGACTGAATTCTGAATGAATTGCAGTTTCTAACTGGATTAGTGAGGAAGTGCAAAACAATAACCAAGCCTAGATGTAATAAAGCCTTTTTCCGCATCAGGCAAGGAAAATCAAGGCCTAAGTCTGGCTATATTTCTAAGGTGGAAAAAAGCTGCTTTCGAAACCATTTTAATATGGGCATCGAATGTCAAATGAGCATGCATTTTTTTTTTTTTTAAACGCCATGATTGAGCACTTGAACTGATGGAGATACTGAATTGGAATTAGTTAACAAAATGAAATTGTTACGTTCATGCAGAGCCATCGGCATACCAACAAGTAGAATTTCAGTTTGTGAGAAAATTGTCTTGCATTCACGCTTTTATTTCATCCAAACTATTTGTGAGAACTGTAATTAAAGAGTTAAGGTCAGGGTGTGTACTGACATAAATCTGTGTCGTCAGCATAACAATGAAACCCCAAACCAAACTTTCAAATGATCTCTCCAAGAGGCAACATATATATGCTAAAGAGAACGGGCCCTAACACAGACCCCTGCGGGACACCCTGCTGTACTAATGTTGGTTCAGATTTATTTTTCTTTAAACATGCATACGGAAAACGATTTGGGAGATAGGATTTAAACCAATCAAACACAACACCAGAAATGCCTAACCACCAGCACATTCTTTCAAGAAGGATGGTATGACATACTGTGTCAGCACTAATGTCTAACAAAATTAAAATGCTACCAGCAGAATTGAGAAGGTCATTCGTGACCCAGACAAGAGCGGACTCAGTGCTATACATATCCATACTGTATATACATACTGATTGGTTGATCGGAATGTTGTTCCAGGAACAGGTTGTACTTGGTGAAATTATAAACACACAATATCCATCTCTCTATATAATACAGAATATATATATATATATATATATATATATATATATATATATATATATATATATATATATATATCGATACATGATACATCGATACATATATCGAATCATTTTATCACAGAATGCCATGGTCAGTACGCACAGAGATGTAGTTAATGTGAGCGTGTGTGTTTGTAAGGCAGCGTTCCAGTTCAGCAGCATGTGGGGGGTGCTGTGATCGGTTGCCAAGCACAGCACAGAGAAGGAAGCTCCATAGCGACAGGCCAACCGCGGTGTGTTGCCTCCAGCTGGGCCGTGTCACAGTATGTGTATGTATGAGAGTTTGAGTATGAGTGAGTGTGTGTTTGCTCGTGTGCGTCTCTACGTGTGTCTATTTTCTGTGGTGCTCTAGCTGGTCGTGCACTCTGGAGGGGCCTGTGTTACATGGACCACAGACACCAGAGCCTCAGGTCACTGCTGGGACAGTGTTGTGTGTGTGTGTTTGTGATGTGTGATTTTGCAGAGTAAGCTTCTTTTGCTCTGCTGTTACAGATGACCGGGCCATCAAGCAGTGTGTTGGGATGTATGTGCGTGTTCAAAAAGTGTGTGTGCTCTACTTATTCATCCTTAAAGGGATAGTTCACGCAAAAATGACAATCTGTCATCTGTTTTCTGTCATCATTTATTCACTCTCATCTTGTTCCAAAACAAAAACAGTAGTTTTCTGAAGCCACATGATTTATTTGTGTGTGAAGTCATTGTTATTTGTCTTCCAAAGTCAGTCAGTCATACAGGTTTGGAATGACATGAGCGTGAGTAAATTATGACAGAAATGTCATTTTTGGCTGAACTATCCCTTTAAATTTTGACTTGAGATGTTTTTAAACATACAGTAGCAAACTTGGCTTAAGTAAAGGACATAGGTCAAGGGTCAAAAACTATATTAGGAAACTCCATCTCAATGGGTCAACTCATTATGAATCTAGTGACAACAAAAATGTCCTCTTGAGATTTTGCGTATGTTTGTGGGTAATTCTTTAAGCCAAAAGCATTATCCCTTATCTGAGTGAGACGTTCGGTCAACAGAACCAGAATCTTTCTATAAACATAAGTGGTAATATCAGCACTCCCTTTGTTTGTTCTTTAAAATGTTACTCTGGTATAAAAACCCTGATAAAGCTCACTATCAGTGTGGCCGATGGGAATTCAACCTTGTGTCTCACTTCCATATTAAAGCAAAGGCTACATGCTAGGCATGCGACATGCTGGCCAAACTTAAAGACTGACAGAAACAGAAATCAGAGGATTACTCAGAAAGCAATAGTTATGGTATTGGATATTTGTTCTTCTAACCACTTTGTCTGTATCTCTAGCTTTAGCCTCTCTTCCCCTATACTGAATACAGATCTGTAAGAGAGCAAATTAAGCTGTTTTTATTGGCTAAAGTCCAGGTGGCATTTTTCAGAAGCAGAGCATGAACTCCATCAGTGCAGATAAATCACTGTCCACCAGGGGGCACTGTTGGTGCTGTCCCTCTAATAGAAACCCATTAAATCTCTTAGAGCACAGATCTTAAATAAGTCTCATTAGTTTATCGGAACATTGACCTGCTCTACATTTCATCTGTCCGCTTCTGTCTTCTGATCTGATGATGCATTCATTTCTCTTCTGCAGTGAGGAGTCAGTCTCCAGTGCTCTTATGCCAGTTATAAAGTCTACATCTTAACACTGATCAGGCATAACATTATGATGACAGGTGAAGTGAATAACATTTTTTTGAAGTGAATAACAATTATTTCTTCATCACGGCACCTGCTAGTGGCTGGGATATATTAGGCAGCCAGAAAACATTTTGCCCTCAAAGTTGATGTGTTAGAAGCAGGAAAAATGTACAAGCATAAGGATTTGAGCGAATTTGACAAGGGCCGAATTGTGATTGCTAGAAGAGCATCTCCAAAGCTCTTGTGGGGTGTTCCCGTTTTGCAGTGGTCAGAATCTATCAAAAGTGGCCCAAGGAAGGAACAGTGGTTAACCGGCGACAGGGTCATGGGCAGCCAAGGCTCATTGATGCACGTGGGGAGCGAAGGCTGGCCAGTGTGATCTGATCAAACAGATGAGCTACTGTAGCTCAAATTGCTCAAGAAGTTAATACTGGTTCTGATAGAAAGGATGTCAGAATACACAGTACATTGCAGTTTGTTATGTATGGGGCTGCATATCCGCAGAACAGTTAGGGTGCCCATGCTGACCCCTGTCCACCGCCGAAAGCATGAGCATCAGAACTGGACCGTGGAGCAATGGAAGAAGGTGGTCTGGTCTGATGAATCACGTTTTCTTTTACATCACATGGATGGCTGGGTGCATGTGTGTCGCTTACCTGGGGAACACATGGCACCAGGATGCACTATGGGAAGAAGGCAAGTTGGCGGAGGCAGTGTGATGCTTTGGGCAATATTCTGCTGGGAAACCTTGGGTCCTGCCAGCCATGTGGATGTTACTTTGACACGTACCACCTACCTAAGCATTGTTGTAGACCTTGTACACCCTTCAATGGAAACGGTATTCCCTGGTGGCTGTGGCCTCTTTCAGCAGGGTAATGCGCCCTTCCACAAAGCAAAAATGGTTCAGGAATGGTATGAGGAGCACAACCACGAGTTTGAGGTGTTGACTTGGCCTCCAAATTCCCCAGATCTCAATCCAATCAAGCATCTGTGGGATGTGCTGAAAAAACAAGTCCGATCCATGGAGGCCCCACCTCACAACTTACAGACAACTTTAACTCCCAATTGTGTGGGTTCCTATTTGAATGTCTGGATATCAGCCATGAAATTGCACCAAACAATGTGTGTGATACATTAATCTGTTCAAAGTCAATTAATGAATAATGATTTAAATTTCCATCTGTTCGTCATACAAACCAATCGTAAGTCTTTGAAAAACTTGGAATACAGAGAGTCGTATGGACATTATTATAAAAAATTTAATGGCACTTTTGTGTCCTTTTCAATGATTAAAAGCTTCAGTCTCCTTTCATTGCCATTGCATGGAAAAGACCTACTAGGACATTATTCAAAATTGATCCTGAAAAGAAGGTCATAAGGATTTGGAATGAGTTGAGGATGAGTAAATGATGACAGTAAATGATGACTCTTCTTTAAAGACTCTTCTAATGAAGTGTATTCAGTGGTTTGTGTGTAAAGGGAAAAGTTAAATGGAGAGAGACAGAGAGAAAGAGAGAGAAAGAGTGTAAGAGAGTGTCGGGATGGGGGTTGGGGGGAGAGAAAGAGTGTGTGTATTTGTAAGGGGGTGAAATGGAGTTTTATGGAGTTGGCTGAAGGAAAAAGATGCTGGTTGGTGAGGTTTTATGTGGTGTGTTCTGGGTACCAGCGAGGTCAGAGCCCAGTTCTGTTTTCATTCTAACAGCAGTGCCAGCACACACCACAACTGTGCTGATGATGTAATGAGCGGAAGCCGATGCTCTTGCGTGTTTCGGTCTGTTTTTAACTACATTATTCACATTTATACTTCTGGTTCTACTTTTTGTTTTTTTTTTGTGTTTTTTTTATACCAAAGAAAGATTACAAAGGAATGATTCAACCAAAGACTGATCACTATTTCACAACAGTGCATGATCTGGTAAAGGTGATGTCTTGACATTACACATAATCAAACACCAAGACAATATCCATCAAACAGGGTCAGGCGGTTTTGTTGACAGACCTTATCGGCAATCTTAAGGACAGCCATTCAGCAGCTCATTGAACGTCACCCCCTCACCAAAGATCTAAAACAGAACCGTTCTCCATCCAAAAAATGTAACAAAGGCCATTTTTCTCTCTCCGTAGTCAAATCATCTCAGTTCTTTGAAGACGTAACAAACCGTGCACTTTTACAGAGCCATAACCAGCATGGTTTCTCCTACCAAACATACTTCACCCCCACACACACACACACTGTGCGGCCCGGCTGCTTTCTCACCCCTGTAAAAATTGTAGGTCTTGATTTTTATATTTTTTAATTGCGCAGCAGAGCGCTTTGAAAGATGCCGTCGCATGATTAAAATCAAGTCATATTCACAACTCTGTGGTTGTGAGTCTGGAAGGTAAAAAGCCATTATGAGGAATGCAGTTTGGCCAGAGAGGCGGTGTTTTCCTGCTGGGACGCTGCAGGGAGAGATTTGGGGCCTCTGGCATTATGGGGGTCCTTTGAGTGAGCGTTTAGTAAACGTTCTGCCATAATTTTGTTATGGTGCCACAGAGGCTAATATTCAGCTTGCTGCAGTCGCTCTTGCCGCTTTAACGCATTCATCAAGAGTGCGTGTGATTTTTTCACATGTGAAATGCACTCCAAACCCCCACAGAGAGCAGTTGGACCTTAAAGACTCTCTGATGCACAGCCAGAAGCTGCTAATGGCTCTGTTCACAACAGTGCTATATTTCATACATGACACAGTCAATGACAATATAAGTGTTCTGTAGAAACAATGCTCTAAGATGCTTATAAACTGATAAAGCAGAAAACGGTCAAGAGGTCAGTGTTTGGTTGTTTAACATAGTGCAGTTAGCTATTAATAGATGCCATAACTATACAATGTGAGGAATAAGCACTTCTACTACCGTTAAAAAGTTTGGGGTGGGTAAGATTAAAAAAAAAAAAAGTATGCCCAACAGTATGCCCAACAAGGCTGCATTTATTTGATCAAATTTACAGTAAAAAAAAAAAAGTTATATTTTTTACCATTTAAAATGACTGTTTTCTACTTTCATAGCAAAGCTGAATTTTCAGAATTCATTACTCCAGTGTAACATGATCCTTCAGAAATCATTCTAAATGCCCGTTCACACATAGGACGATGACTATAAAGATAAGCGTCCACACCAGCGGATATCGTTCTGTTTATTCTAAGCAAGTGCTTGCCTGCCGCTTTAAATGCTTGAGCTCGTTACAGCAGAATGGATTCTGATTGGCTGTCAATCCTTTTATCGTTCATCAGCTGAAAATTTCAACAATATCGTTTCTCTGTGCTGTTATCGTTATAGTAGTTTAATAATGAGAAATTTTTGTTCACATCCTTGTTCCTTGTGAACGGGCATTAATATGCTGATTTGCTGCTCAAGAAACATTTCTTATCAATGTTGAAAACATTGGCTTAAAATTTCTGTGGAACGTTTGATACATCTTTTCAGGATTCTTTGGTGAATAGAAAGTTTATAAGAATAGCATTTATTTAAATATAATTAGTTTCTATCATTAAATGTCAACTTTGATCAATTTAATACATCCATATTTCTGAATAAAAGTATTATTTTCTTTAATAATATGTGACCCTGGTCCACAAAACCAGTCATAAGGGTACATTTTTTGAAATTGAGATTTATACATCACCTGAAAGCTGAATAAATAAGCTTTTTTTTTTTTAGGATATACAACTATTTGAAAATATGGAATTTGAGGGTGCATATATATATATATATATATATATATATATATATATATATATATATATATATATATATATATATATATATATATTGAGAAAATCGCCTTTAAACTAAGTGAGCTTTGATATATTTACTGTAGGAAATTTACAAAATATCTTTATGGAACATGATCTTTACTTAATATCCTAATGATTTTTGGCATAAAAGAAAAATCGATAATTTTCACAAATACAATATGGTTGGCTATTGCCACAAATATACCCATGCAACGTGTGACTGGTTTTGTGGTACAGGGTCACATATGTATGTATATGATGTTATTTTTCTGCAGCTCCAAAGGGATTAGTCACATGATATTTACAAATGAGTTGATTGGCTAAAAAAAAACAAAAAAACAAAAAAAACGGCTGGCCTTTGACCAGTATTGGTGCTTCTGAGCTTGAGTTTCAGGGCAACTCCCCTCAACTAAAACCCTCCAGAGAGCTGGAGATCAGGGTGTTTCTCACTCATAAAAAATGTGAGACAATAAAGTGGCAATGCATTCGGCACAGTATAAAGCCAAACCAGCGTACAGCCAGAGAAACCAAATCAAGTCCAGCATAAAGAAACAAACTGTCAACTTAATTTGGTGGTTGTTTGACTCTCCCATTTGAACAAACAGTTCTCAAAAATCTCAAATGTTGTTTGTAACTAAAATGCATAACCAGAAATGTCTCTTTGAGCTGTTGCATTTCAAACAATTATGACATGTCTTAAATTGGTTTATAAGAAACCAACATAAGCGGTAGACACATTTGTCCTCAGAGCTTCAGTTCCTCTCTTCTTTCTCTCTCTCTCTTTACATTGGTTGCCTGGGTGATGTCATTTAGCACATAGCTGAGTGATGGATGTGAGAGATAATGTGTATTAAGTATGTCCAGCTCCTTGGAAAAATGAAAGAGAGAAAAGAAAAGGAAAGAGAAAAAATGGAGAGCGAACGTTTGAACCACGGCCCAACAGGATGAGGAAAGTCCCTGCATAGCGTCAACACCAGCCCTCCTGAAATGGACCATGTCACTGTGGCTGTACAAAACAAAGCACACCACAACATGGGAAATGAGCAGAAGAAAAGAGTCAGAATAAGAGAGACTCCATCCCTGAAACTGTCGTTTAGCATTTATTAGCCATATCTGTCATGTAAGTGGAAAGGAGAACATAAGCTGTCCTTTTATTTTTTTGATTTGTGTTGGCAGAGGTCAGAGGTTAAAAGAGCTTCATCTCCTCTGGTATTTTTTCCTGTTTCCAATCACTCCAACTCCAAGCATAAAAACCATAAAACAACAGAAAAGTGCTAGTTTTGTCACATTTGGCTATATGTGTCTGTTTAACTTGATAAAGCATAACAGCACACATTGAAAGTCTCAACACATGTACAGCCCTTAATATCATTTATCAGTGACCAGGGCTGTAGCTGTAGTGCAGGTTGTGGCTGTGGTCCCCCTTGAAATCGTGTACCGGGGCGGGGGAGTGGAGTCCTCCTCGGTTGAAATCACGATCCTTGCCGGGGTTGGGATGAATGTCCCCCTTGGTTTAATTGTGTTGAAGGGGGAATGGGGTTCCCATTCTGTTGGAATCACGGGGCCCTCCTAAGGCCAGGAGCCCCTAGAATCACCTTGTCAGTGACAGTGTAAATAAAGAGCCTATATAGAAGAATCCATTATTTCAGCACCAACAGTTTAAGTCCATGGGATAGAAATTAGTCTATATAGGGATGTCAATTTACACAAATTCCCATGATCGTCATTTGTCGTTTACATTGACCTGTTTACATTTCACTGCCGGTTGTATATTCTGTATATAACTGTGTATGTGACAAATAAAACTCTTGAATCTTGAATCTTGAATCATTTAAATCAGCGATCAATTAATTGATTATTCGCTAGACTTAATACGGCAATATGCGTCTACTGTAGTAGCATATAGCTAGCATGACAGGATGTGCAAATGCTGCTCAACATGCCATTTTCCTCACCACTAAAGGCTAATATTATTGTAAAATGAGGTGATGTGATTGATCATTTTAATAAAATATAACGACTAATACAATGTGATACCAAAGCCACCTCAAATGCGCACTCTGGCAACAGATGCACGTGAATCTATTTAATATTCCGTACATCCATGTGAGAAAATAGGTGGTTCTTACTGTTATCAATGTTCTAACCAGCTAATGGCAAAATACTAACAAGGAAAGTCAAACAAAACAATGACAAAAGTCAAACATTGCAAATGTGTGTTAAAATACAACACAACAATGAGCACTATGATGTATCCTTTGAAAAAAGTTGCATCCAGCGGTCTCTGTAACAGGACATGAGTATACACAGTCAACAATATTCTCACTTTTAGCCAGGAAAATAGTTCAAATTAGCTCAAAAGGCAGAAGGAATAACGAATTGACTGTAAAATGATTGCAAATGACATGTTGCCTATCAGCGTTGTCTAGGTGATGTTTTTTGAGATGGTTAACTGAATGTTATTCATGTGAGGTACGTGCTGTATGTCTCAGGACTGCTGAAGTAGTTTGTAATACGTTATGGACATTCATAAAAGTGCGCTTTTTCGAGTTCTCTAGATTTTACGTACAAACCTGATTCCAAAAAAGTTGGGACACTGTACAAATTGTGAATAAAAAAGGAATGCAATAATTTACAAATCTCATAAACTTATATTTTATTCACAATAGAATATAGATAACATATCAAATGTTGAAAGTGAGACATTTTGAAATGTCATGCCAAATATTGGCTCATTTTGGATTTCATGAGAGCTACACATTCCAAAAAAGTCGGGACAGGTAGCAATAAGAGGCCGGAAAAGTTAAATGTACATATAAGGAACAGCTGGAGGACCAATTTTCAACTTATTAGGTCAATTGGCAACATGATTGGGTATAAAAAGAGCCTCTCAGAGTGGAAGTGTCTCTCAGAAGTCAAGATGGGCAGAGGATCACCAATTCCCCCAATGCTGCGGCCAAAAATAGTGGAGCAATATCCGAAAGGAGTTTCTCAGAGAAAAATTGCAAAGAGTTTGAAGTTATCATCATCTACAGTGCATAATATCATCCAAAGATTCAGAGAATCTGGAACAATCTCTGTGTGTAAGGGTCAAGGCCGGAAAACCATACTGGATGCCCGTGATCTTCGGGCCCTTAGATGGCACTGCATCACATACAGGAATGCTACTGTAATGAAATCACAACATGGGCTCAGGAATACTTCCAGAAAACATTGTCGGTGAACACAATCCACCGTGCCATTCGCCGTTGCCAGGTAAAAAAAAAGGTCAAAAAGAAGCCATATCTAGACATGATCCAGAAGCGCAGGTGTTTTCTCTGGGCCAAGGCTCATTTAAAATGGACTGTGGCAAAGTGGAAAACTGTTCTGTGGTCAGACGAATCAAAATTTGAAGTTCTTTTTGGAAAACTGGGACGCCATGTCATCCGGACTAAAGAGGACAAGGACAACCCAAGTTGTTCTCAGCGCTCAGTTCAGAAGCCTGCATCTCTGATGGCATGGGGTTGCATGAGTGTGTGTGGCATGGGCAGCTTACACATCTGGAAAGGCACCATCAATGCTGAAAGGTATATCCAAGTTCTAGAACAACATATGCTCCCATCCAGACGTCGTCTCTTTCAGGGAAGACCTTGCATTTTCCAACATGACAATGCCAGACCACATACTGCATCAATTACAACATCATGGCTGCGTAGAAGAAGGATCCGGGTACTGAAATGGCCAGCCTGCAGTCCAGATCTTTCACCCATAGAAAACATTTGGAGCATCATAAAGAGGAAGATGTGACAAAGAAGACCTAAGACAGTTGAGCAACTAGAAGCCTGTATTAGACAAGAATGGGACAACATTCCTATTCCTAAACTTGAGCAACTTGTCTCCTCAGTCCCCAGACGTTTGCAGACTGTTATAAAAAGAAGAGGGGATGCCACACAGTGGGAAACATGACCTTGTCCCAACTTTTTTGAGATGTGTTGATGCCATGAAATTTAAAATCAACTTATTTTTCCCTTAAAATGAAACATTTTCTCAGTTTAAACATTTGATATGTCATCTATGTTGTATTCTGAATAAAATATGTCTGAAGTATTGATGCTGCAAATTCAGCTTTGCCATCACAGAATCATCAATTACATTTTAAAATATATTAAAATAAGAGGCCTAGAACAAGAGGTCTAAACATGAGCAATGGGATGATCCTTTGGTAATGGAAAAATAAATGGACCACAAGTAACACCAGATGTGCCAAGGAGTCAATCCCTCAAACAATGAGACTAAATGAGATCACAACTTTAATTTTATAACTACAACTCCAATTAAGGAAAATAACATTTTCACTGACGCTCAGAAATGTTTCAGGAAAGTCAATGGACAATGCATTTGACATGCCTTTGGCTTTAGATCAAACATTTAATCTAAGACAGAGCCAATAAACCAGCGTCTGAAACTGAACCACCCAGAACTTCCGAGCACCTGAGAATCTAAAGATATTTCATTACGACAGGCCCTTATCAGATAGACTTAACTCTGCCTGCAATAACCATCACTGAGACTAAGCATAAACGCCTCCAACAGGGCAAACTCAGAGCGAGTCATTAAAAGAGAGAGAGAGTGAGAGATTTACACACCCACACACCTGTCTTAAAATCCTTGTGGTATAAAATCTGTCAAAACTTTGGAGAAAGCCAAGGGGAGAGCCAGACTGGTTGTCTGCTTTTAATAGTTCAAGAAATGAGTTCTTGTATGTACTGTATGAAAGAGAAAAATGGTAAGAAAAAAAGAAAAAAAAAACACTAAAATAACACTAAACTGATTTCATATGAACTTTGATTTCATAAATTGGCAACCCATTCTCACTCCCAAGGCGTCAAAATCTGAAGCATGGTCAAGTGCCTCCTGCGTCACAATGAAGATACTAAATGTACCCTTAGGCGTCACTATATCGACGCGTAGGGTGCTCCGTTGATTTCAGTTGTTTGCCCAAAGCATCAGATGAAGACGCATTTAATTTTTTGCATTAAGCAGACATGATTTTATGAATATTTATAGGCTTTCATATTTTGGAGCAGCTAACCCAACTCCTACCCTGAACCTACCCACTTCTAAACAATATGCATAACATAACATAACATAACATAACATAACATAACATAACATAACATAACATAAATAACATAAACATAACAGGCAAATAAAGTACAATCACAGGAATTTATTGCAAAAACTGACCAAAACCAGTATGCAAGTATTGTCTTCTAAAGTCATACTATATCTTCATGTAAAGAACAGAGCTGATCTTAATGTTTTAATCACTGAAATGATGATCCCACCACTCCATAAACGCACTCATTCATATATCTCATTCAAATGATACACCTGACTTTTGAGCATGACATGTCATGAGACATACGAAAGCCAATAACATTTTACAATCAAAGCTGATGTGACGATGCAATTGGTCACGAGACATTCGAGAACCAATGCAATTTCACTATGAAATCTGACGTAACGTTTCTTCGGGCGGCAATTTTTGAAATTTGAACGTGTGCATGATCTTCGGCAGATGGAGACGCTGATCGCTTTTGGGGATTTTCTTCACACAAATCAGTCGTTTGGCCTCGGAACATTTGGAATATTTGTACTTTTTGAATAAATTGTGCATGCATTCGTATCTGCCTGTTAGTGTCACGGTCATCTGTCACCTTCAGCACTACATCACCCAGAATCCCTCTTGGTCCACCACCTGCACGCATTCGTTAATCAACACCAGCTGTCTTCATCACCTCATCACCCCAGCACCAGATTTATGTTCTTCTGTTTCATTCAATGTTTGTCGGTTCTCGTCTTTAGTTGTACGTGTGAAAGAGTTTCCTGAGTTTTATTATTAAAGTTCCTGTCTCCTGTTCATCCTCGTCTCTGTGAGTTTATATCCTACACGTAACATGACAGTTAGCTATATCCTGTATTTTATATCATATAATACACAAATGGGTAGGTTTATAAATGGATAGGTTTAGGGATGGGATGGGGTTGGGTGGGATTACATGTTCAAACGTGTCTAAATAGTGTAAATAAAATAAATGTAAATAAAATTATGCTGGCTGATTAAAGTGAGAATCACACTCCAATATGTCATAATGGTAAAATCATAACCCAATATAATTTCATCATGATGATAACATTCCCATGCCCCACGCATCTGTGTATGATGCCAAAGGTTTTTCATTGAAATGAATGGAGCACCCTGCACATCGAAAAATGATTCCTAGGGGTACCTTTAGCGTCTTCATTGTGACGCGGAAGACACTTGACCATGCTTCAGATTTTGACGCCTTGGGAGTGAGAACGGGTTGAAATTGGTCACCTTAGTTCAAACTCAATTCTGTGAAGATTCCTGTAGGCTGAAAATGTATTCCTCCGAACTGGAGACTCATTTGTCTGCAGCCGTAAAACATCTGCATTTCGTATTGAAAAAAGACATTGACCAAATTCAGCCACTGACCACTAATGATTCAAATCTGAATCAGCAGCACTGGCAACATAAATACATCAGTATTTCGTATTTTAAAGAGCATAGTCTTCCCACAAACCACCACACTCCTCGCCCAACAACTGACCCTTAGCTAAGCCACACCTACCAATTTACCGGTACTCTTGCAAATCTGGTCAAACTTTCCTACTAACACTTGCTATGCTGCTGGCAAACATGGAAAGTATTAAATAACAGTAGCAAAGCAGAGAGAGAGAGAGAGAGAGAGAGAGAGAGAGAGAGAGAGAGAGACTTCTGAGATTTGCTTCAGAATAGACGCAAATGCTTCCTGTATAATTAACTAGAGCAAATGCTTCCCGTATAATCAACTAAAGTTGTTGCTGTTGTTTAACATTGTTAACCATACTATAAAATGCTCATTACGGTCTTTGAACTCATTATTTACTGAATTGTTAGCAAACATATAATAAATGTATAATAAATGCTTTATTACTTAAATATAAGAATTTAAATGTTCTTACTTTTTAGCATTTAGAGAAGGACAGATATTTTATTCATTTATATTATGAATAACAGAAATTATTATTATTAGCAATATTAAAATATGAAGATTGATTTAGTATTATAATTTTTATATTTTATAGTTTATTATTGTTTCAAAATTATTATATTTTATAACACTTAAATAAACTTTAAATAAAAGTTTTCATTTTTAAAATTAAAATTTTCATTTTAATTATATCATTTATATATATATATATATATATATATATATATATATATATATATATATATATATATATATATATATATATATATATATTTTTAACCAAGGCAAAAATGGTTACAGCAACTACATTTGAACAATGAACAATGTTAGTAATAATCTTCTACCCAAATGTTAGCCTAGATTTTTACCTCTACAGGAATACATATTTGCAATCAAATGTTACTGTCAGAAAATACCCCATCATAGTTATCTATTCTGACAGCATTTCATGTAAACAGGAGAGACAGAGTGAGGTGCGTTTGCTCTGAGCTCTGAGCTTGAGGGCTCTCAATCACTGTTTTATTTCGCACACTGTGTAAAATGTCCCGTTGCTGTAATTCAGTTCTGTTTGGCTTCAGTAAAACTGGCTACTCGGCTTTTGAGGAGACGCCCCACGTGTTTTTCCCGTGGCCAGTTGGCAGAGCTGCGGTGGTGGGGAGGAGGGGACCTGCTCTTAAATAGTCCCTGATCACAAAGCTGTTTTTTTTTACTGCGAGGTTGGACGCCGTTCAGTGGTGAAGCAGCAGCCTAGAAATGTACCCGCGATGGTTTTGGAGCTGTCCCAACGCACCTGCAAGCTCCCCCGTGGGCTCCGCTCTTTCTCCTTCTCCCACGTACTCCCTCTCTTTGTTTAAGAACTATGAGGTCATTAACTGGACACGTTTGCATTGTTAAAGGACAGCAATGCATGCACTGCTGATTATAACATCTGCCCGAGAAAGAGAAAGGGAGAAACTGCATCACATACAAAGACTAAACAAGGAAAGATTCAGAACATGGTTTGTTTCAGGAATTCAAAAACGCGGCAACGTGGTTCTAACGCCTGCAGTGAGTCTTTTGAGCAGCTGGTAATTGCCATATTTACTTAAATAACAAACAGCTGTCTCATTAACAGAGACATAGCAAATGTGCTCTCTGGCAAGTCATTGTGTACCGTGGCAGACTTACACAATGACCGCATCATTTACATGACATAAAAGTTATCAGTAGCAGACATTTATTTATTGCTGTGATACTAGGAGGTTTCGGAGAAAAAACAGTTCCATTTATGAAATACTGCAGCTGACGCTACTAGTCAAAAACACTCCAGAGTGAGATTCTAGATGGCGCGGTTTATACAGTTTCTAATATAAGATACATCGTGTTGTGTTCTCTTTAAGGGATAGTTTGCCCAAAAATGTTAATTATGTCATTGTTTACTCACTCTCATGTTGTTCCAAACTTATATGACTTTTCTTTATTCTGTGGAACATAAAAGGAGAAAAAGACTTTACTGATCTTTATTTTCCAGGCAAATAAACCAAGAAATCTTTCAAGCTTAAAATGTTCCTTATGACACTATATTTAAAGTCATATAGCTTATGTGAAAAACAGACTGTGGCGAGGCGAGGGACCGTGAGAGTGGGCCGGTGGCGAGTGATGATGAGCGTCAGCTGTGCGCCACACCGGTCTCATCTCACGGAGGAGTGACAGGAGCATAAAAGGAGGAGCGACGACAGTGCAAGACGAGAGAGGACCAGGCCTGGTTTTTGTTTTGTATGTAGGCGGCAGTCGTCCGTGAGGGGCTGCCGCCGTTATTGTATTTTGGTTGTTTATTTTTGATTAAAGTTTTTAAATGTTTGCTGGTTCCCGCCTCCTTCTTCCCTGAACATACAAACTATGTTACATTGGTGCCGAAAACCCGGGAGGAAGGAGGGACATGCTGTCGGAGAGCCCTCGCTGCTGAGGGGGATCGCGGTGCTGAGGAGTTCGGGCAATGCGGATGGATGCTGACCGCGAGTGGCTGCCCGAGGCAGTGGTGCTGGAGCAAGTGAAGATCGGGTCGAGGTGGGGTGGCTGCCGTCCGAGAGGGAGCGGAAGAGTTGCCGGCTGAAGCCTGCTGCCGTCCGCCATTCAGGGGAGGAGCAGGGGGCGCGGGACTCGCTGCCGGCTCCCTCAGTAGGAGGAGCCACCGCCGGCCGCCAAGGGGCGGAGGAGGATTGAGCCGTCCAACAAGCGTCCAGTGCCATCGCATGGCAACGCGAGGAAGAGCCTCTGGCGGGCTGAGGACCGAGCGGCAGTGTGTCCGGGAACCGGAGCAGATTTTTTTTTCCTTTTATCCTCTCTCCCGGTCCCTCGCCTCGCCACATACCCCCAACGCCCTTCGCAGGCCGGAGGACACTCCCGAGACTGCGCTCTACTTCCCCCACTGGGGGGTGGGAGAAGTAAAGTGCAGTCTCAGGAGTGCCCCCCGGCCTGTGAAGGGCGTTGGGGGTATGTGGCAAGGCGAGGGACCGTGAGAGCGGGCCGGTGGCGAATGATGATGAGCGTCAGCTGTGCGCCACACCGGTCTCATCTCACGGAGGAGTGATGGGAGCATAAAAGGAGGAGCGACGACAGTGCAAGATGAGAGAGGACCAGGCCTGGATTTTATGTTGTGTTTTTGTTTTGTATGTAGGTGGCAGTCGTCTGTGAGGGGCTGCCGCCGTTATTGTATTTTGGTTATTTTTGATTAAAGTTTTTAAATGTTCGCCGGTTCCCACCTCCTTCTTCCCTGAACATACAAACTACGTTACACAGACCAAAGTTGATTTATTGAAAATATCTCAGAATTATTCATTTAAGAATTGGATAGTGTTCATTTTCTCATTAACTCATTAATGGGGGGTTGGGGCGGTCTAATGCTATTTCATGCATTCTGACTATTTACACTGTTAAAGAGTTGGATTCTCATGCTAAACATGGCCTAAATTTCAAACAAGTTGGACAAATTGTTGTGCCAAGTACATTCCTTCAGGATTCAAATAAGTTTCAGAAAGTTTTTTTTCTGAGAATGGCGCTGTATGACGGCATAAAGGGTGGAATTACTTGTATGGGCACTTCTCCCGGCACATCAACCAGGGTTGCGTTTCCTGTACAACGACGTAACTCACTGCTTAACTACCATAGTACGATGCATCATTGAAGAAAACAACTAGCTAGTCATGACTGTTTCCCGAAACCGTATTGTCGCAAATCTGTCGTTCAACCACGTTGGTTAATGATGTCACGCAGCTGGTGGAGTAATAACTGCTTTTAATTAATTATTTTGAGATCGAATTCATACTAGATTTTTTGTTATAAATTATGGACATAGCATCTGAGGACTAATTATTATTTTTCTCAGTTATTTTGCTTTATTTCAAGATTCAATCATAGGCATACATCCGCATATGCGCACTCTTCAAAAAAGGTGCTTTAAATCTCTTGACAAACTAAAAGACATAAATGACATTTGTATGTATTCAAAATAAAAGATATAAATTGAACTAAATGTCACCTTGCTTATTTTGCTCAAGATAAGGATTTATTAAGTCCACATGTCATGCAAACAAGAAACTATGCTTCTAACCAGGTCGAGAGCTGTTGTGGCAACCACACAAGTTTGTGATGCTGTTTGCGAATGTTCTTTGGAACTATGGTTTCGGGAAACACCCACTGGTTGAACTATGCTGATAACGACGGAAATTGCAACCATAGGCTAATGATGCTTTTGGGAAACGCACCACAGAGCGAGAGCAAGAGCGCACACATCAACAAGCTTTGTTCAGGTTACAAAAGCCATCGGCAGCGCTGGCATTTTGTTTTTAGACTACAAAATCAACAATGTCATTAAGTGTGTTTTTGGTTGTGAGGGAAAGATAACCTTGTTCAGCTTCCCAAATAACCCAGCGTTAAGGAAACAGTGGATGCAGTTTGTTTTTCCAGAGCAGCAACGGAGTTCTGCAAGTGTGTTTGTTTGTTCCCGGTCATGACTTGAATCTGCTGGCGGTGAGTGAAACTGCATCAAATGTCTGTTTTGTTGGCAATCGTTGCGTAAGTGCATATAATGTAAACAACACAAACTTATAGTGAATCGAAAGTTATCCAAGGATAATGCCATGATCTATTTCGTGTGTATGTGCGCTCGTGACTCTTTAGCTCCGGCCACTGCACACCTGCACGAGCTCGGCTGTTTTCGGAAAGAATCGGTACAGCGTATCTGTCTTTTATAAATATGTCTTCTGACATATTTAATTGTGACTCTTCAGAGATATGAAAGATGCAATACCACTCTAGATTAACATGAGACTGGAAGAAACTGTTAGTGTTATGTACCTTTTAACTAAGAATGTACCAAGGAAGTCACTTGTGCATGGAACAGCATTGGGAAAAAGTAGGGGAAATTTCAAAATGTCCCCTTTTTGTGTTCCATGGAAGAATCACATACGATTTTGGGGTTTTGGAACAATGTTGGATGGGGAGACCATTTTAGATTTTGAGAGAACTATTAGTTTAAGACATTTTATCTCTTTTAAATCCAGCTCTCCTATATCTCTTTTTGTGACTATAGGGAGCACTCAATACATGGGAACACATGGATCAAGCTACTTCAGAAGGATATATAATGGCAACACCATTGACTGGTGGAGCTCATTGTTGCTGTACCACTGACAGCCACTACTTTCCAGATCGTAATCACCCTGAGGTCCTTGAGCTTTAAAAGCCTCGTTTTGAACATTTTCAAAACGTGCTTTTAATCCTCAAGTGTGGCCTTTTAATAACCAAAACCTCTTCTAAGTATAGTCACTTCTGATCACTACTCCAAAGGTGACCCTCACATCACATGCATCTCAAAACCAGCTCTCCTTCACTTCTCTGTGGAAAACAAAAAGCCCCTACACAGCAGTTAACTGACTTCTCGTACTCTCTCTGTGGCTTTCGTTCCATCTGTACACAGATTTATGTCACATTTCTACACTGGGTTGTCGGAGATTTCCATGACCGTATGGGAGAATAAGTTAAAACACTGACAAACCACTAGCACAAACACCCACCTTTGAGGTAATTGTTGGTGTTGGATGGCAGAGCCCGTCAGAAATGGTTTACGGGATTATGGAGTAGCCTGCAGAGTAGCTGTGCTAGCTTTGGATGCTCTTCTACGGTTTTAATATATCATATCATGTGTATATAAAAATATAAATCACATTAAAAAAATAGTTTCAACAAGTTTAGGGTCAGTAAGATATTATATATTATTATATTACATGTATATTATAAAAGATCTATTTCAAATAAATGTTGTTCTTTTGAACTTTCTATTCATTAAAGAAACCTGAAAAAAAAAATCACGGTTTCCACCAAAAATATTTTAATGCACCGAATCAGAATATTAGTATGATTTCTGAAAGATCATGTGACACTGAAGACTAGAGCTTTGCCATTACTACAATATATGTAACAAATATATATTAAAATAGACCTCAGTTATTTTAAATTGTAATAATATTCACAATATTAATGTTTCTACTGTATTTTTGATCAAATAAATAAACTGGTGAGCCTTGGTGAACATAAGTGATTTCAGATATTTAAAAAAATAAAATAAACAAATTTGTGTGTGTGCATAAATATCAGCACTGTTGCAATACTGCTTAGCTAATTAATTTATACTAATAAAAATGAATAAACCAGTTAATAAATTTTTTTCATGACTAAGGACTTTTTTTTTTTTTTTTTTTTTTAAAAAATATTTCCCAGGCAAAAACATCAGAAACAGAAAGAAAAGAAGGAGGTGATTGAGAAACTGGAGAGGAGGGATAAGAACAGCTGAGAGATAAGGCAGAGGGTATGCATGAGTATGAAGTGGAGGAAGTCATCCTTACTGTAAGGGTTCATTTTGAACAGGTGACTCACTTAGCAGAGAGAGACATGGTGGGAAGTACTGAGGGCAAGTGGACAGGCAGGAGGGATGGAGTAACCTCATGGAACTGGGTCTGACCAAAAACGGAACGTAGTAAGGGGAGGATAAAACATTGAGATCATGACCTCTAGGGTCAGTTAGAGGAGATAGTGGGTTTGTTGGGGTAGAGAGTCACATAGTGCATAGTACATAAGTTGGGGGGTGTAGTGGTGTCTGAAACCACAGTAGACAATATTGAGTGCACTCATTCAATCCCACATTGCAATAATGAGTGTACAGCCTATGTACACACAACAGCTGTCCGAATTCACTCACTCGTTTTCATTCTAGTTACCATATTTAATTAGTAATGCTTAAAACATATTTTGTGTGAACATCTTTTTGTCTTTTGTGTGAAAAGTTACCGGTTTAGAACTTTATGTAAATAAATATACATAATACAAAAAAAAAGAAAAAAAAAAAAGGTATGAATTTAAATGTGATACATAAACCAATACAAACTGTGAATGAGTGATAGAAAATCACATGAAAGAGCTACACTTATAGAACTGTTGTGCTCTATACGATGTCCGCAGAATCTGATATCACCAAGTACAACATGTTCCTGGATCATCATCTTTGTTTCAACATTCCAAATCAACCAATCAGATTTGAGGGACACGTTTATAGTTTATGTCAAGTTTAAGCTTACAACCAGGGTTAGGTGCTTCTACATCAGTGTCATTCGCCCATCATTTCCCTCTAATTTTAGAGATAACTTATGAGTAGGGTTAGGTTTTGGGGTATCCATGTTTAGGACAAATTTTTGGGACAGGAATGTTCTTCCAGGATCAACAAAATATGTTGACTCGGGGGCGTGTATAACTCTGCAAAATCAGGATGTGACGATGTCCACTATGGATAATATATAGGCTAATATAATAAACTTGAAAACATTTAAATAATTGGTAAGACAATGAATTCTCAGTAAACATAGACAATATAAAACACGCATCATGTTAACAGCAGCACTAAGATGAAAGACTAAGGAAAAATAGAGACTAGTATCAGCTGTACAGATTTAGAATTATGTGTTTAACCATGCTAATTATCTGATTATACAGTTTTTCCTCCAGCCCAGGACTGAACACACAAGACCAAAAGACCCTGGAAAAGAGAGAAAGAAAAGAGAGGAGATGAGCTTATGCATCAAGATAATAGGAAATGTTCCTCTCCTCTGCTTTGGCTGTCCAGAGCCAGACACTATTATGAGCACCTCCACGAAGGATGTGAGCAGGGAGGGCTGCGGATGCACTTCACATTGTTTCTCCTCCTGGGGAAGATCATGCTTTTCATCTGTTTGACAGCAGGCTTGACCTCATTTTCAGGTCAGCGTAGAAAGGAGAGAGTGAGTGTTTAGAGGTCTCCAGGAGGCCCGGGAGAGTTTTGTCCCCAACTGCTTACTGAACTAAAACACTGCAGATGAAGGAAAGGACTTAAAAATTACTCATCTCTGGCAGCTCATCAGTATTTGACAGATCAACAAGACTTTTGCAGGCCAGGTCTGACACCAAACAGATTCCTAAGAGTTTTCTGAGATGGATCTGTCATTATAATGTATGTCTACTTGCTAATTGGAGGTTCTAGTCGGTCCTAGGGAATGGAAGAGGTGAAACTTTCAGTTTGTACTCATTCAAGAGATGTTAGAGCTCCAAAAGTCAGAAAATTTCACAATGCAGCTCAACTGCATCAGTGCAACAAATATAAAAATACATCACACAACATTTGGGATGGGAATCGTGAAGCATTTAACAAGTCCTATCATAAAACAATTCATGCAAAAGGCATTTACATGCTAGAAATGTATTTTCTTTTTCTTTTAAGAGGCAACATGAGTGGTATTTAACATTAAACAATACATTAGACATTAAACAAATATAATAAGAAAATAACACTCATTCTGCAAGAATGTTATACATTGATCAAAAGTGGCGGTAAAGACGTTTATATGGCTACAAACAATATGCTATGTCAGTTAAAATTTATTTTGAACTTTCTATCAAAGAATCGTTTGACTGAATCGCTTCACTGTTTTGAACTGTGAAGATAATAATAAGAAATGCTTCTTTATTAACCACAGAATTAACCACAGAAGACAGGAGTAATGATTCAGCTTTGCCATGAAAGGGATAAATTACATTTTAAAATATATTCAAATAAAAATCTTAATAATTTAAATTGTAATAATATTCTCACAATATTTAAGATAACATAAATTAAGCTTTGATGAGCATAAGAGGCTTCTTTCAGAAACATTAAAAATCTTACCGACCCCAATCTTTTGAACGGTGGTGTACATAGATAGCAAATATGGATGGATGGATGGATGGATGGATGGATGGATGGATGGATGGATGGATGGATGGATGGATGGATGGATGGATGGATGGATGGATGGATGGATGGATGGACAGACGGATGGACCAACCTGTCAGACCATAAAAAATGATGCCAAGAATAATTACTTAATGATTTGATATATTTAGTTGTGGGTACTGAATTTCCAGTCCATTTATTTTGGGAAATTTTCCATCCTGTGTTGTTCTCCGTTAAATGGATTAACAGGCAGCTGTTGGGCTATGGGGTAGTCGGAAAACATACTGTTTACTCAGTCCGTGAGGACAGGAGTTAGACTCTTCCTCCTCTTTCAATAAATGCTTCATTAATGCTGTCAATGGTGTGGGTTAAAGCAGAGAAATCAAACACAATACTTTCATTCCCTTAGTCCTGGCACCAACAAGCCTAAAGTGTGGCTACAGTCCCACATATACCTTATAGAGCAGCACTTAATGTACCAGAAAAGAGAAAAAGAAAAAAGGGGGTTGAGCAAAAACAGCAAAGATTAATGAGAGTAAAAACGTTGCTCTGAATGGATGCAGTCATAGGTCAGAGTCTTCAGTAATAAGACACTTACATCCTCCCATCAGCATGAACCAAAGCCAAGATACAGCATGAGGGAAGAGGATGCACGAGCTTCTGTTTAGATGATAGTTTCCAAGGATACAATGTTAAAAATTTTAGGGGAGGATGATCGTCAGACTAAGAGAAATGACACCCAGTCAGGAAGTCAGAATGAGAAGTTTCATTAAAAGCGCATTTGTGTAATTCCATTAGGATTAGCACACTTCTTAGAGATGCTAATAAATGACATGTGAATCGCCCTGCAGTTGAATAGGAAAACGACTGTCATCTGGGATCTGTCAAGGTGTTTGGACTATGAATGAGGTTGAAGATTTAATGAGGCATTGAGAACAATCTTTTTTTCCAGATCCAATCGAGCATATCATGGACATCTCATGATTCACTCATTATCAGTTTTTTTTCCAATGAGCTTCAATTTTAAATGTTCTACATACCATGCAACAGTAGAAAAGTGACAACCATTTTAGGTCCACATACTGTCCACAATTAAAAAACAATTTTTTTTAAATATCATGCAGAAATCTATGGTCTATTCTGTAAACTGTGTCACAAGCAGGTGCTTCTAGTGTTGACAGCTTCGTTGATTATAATGGGAGCAGTTTAGTTTTGGCACATTGTGCCATGACACAGGCATCCAGTAAAAGCAGGGTTTAATTGGGTGTTTTATGTTTGTCGAGCAACAATCATGGTTGTGCACCAGAACAGAACTGAAAATGAAATTTTTTTTAAATTCCATTTCAGTAGTACAATTTGAATTGAGATAGCAAACAGGGATGTAGAAGTGCAATTTGAATATGAATTTAAGGAAGTGAAGACATATAACTGCAAAAAGATTTTCCTCCATTGTTTTTACAGTGAGGAAAAATATATTTCAAAACTTTTGTGTTCTTTTTTCCTCTTTTTCCCAGAGAAACTTTGTGTTTGCTTGCAAAAGCATTGAAATACAGTTTTTCCCCACCTCATTAAAGGGATAGTTCACCCAAAAGTGAAAATTGTGAAAATATTGAAGGCCTTCTAAAGTGATGGGTTTTTGTAAGAAAAATATTTGTATTTTAAAACTAGCTTCCGGCAGACGGCCTATGCAAATCAACTTACGCCAATAGAGTAACCCCTGACGCGATATATGATGTAGGATGTAGGAGTATCCTAAGCTTTGACGGCTCTCGCGGTTCAAACTAATAGGGCCTGGCAACAAACTCAAGCTCCTCTTCTCTTATATCGACATCCTCCAACATTTCTCTTTAAAAAATGTTGTTTTAGACTTCTAATTCATGACCGGTGTTTTGTTTTGTTCTATCCTCTGCACTTCCGCGTTCGTCAATGCATCATGTCAGGGGTTACTCTTTCAGAAGCTAGTTATTTTACATTTACATTTATGCATTTGGCAGACGCTTTTATCCAAAACGACTTACATTGCATTCAAGATAAACATTTTTTTTTCTTTTACATTTTGTCAGTTCTTGCTTTCCCTGGGAATCGAACCCATGACCTTGGCGTTGCTAGCACCACGTTCTTATTGTTTGAGCTACAGAAAAGCTTTTTAGTTTATAAAGTTTTAAACACATCACTTTGCTTCAGAAGGCAACTTTATTAACCCCCCGGAGCCTCGTGATGGATGCACTTGTCCTCCTTTCACTGCCATTATAAAGTTTGGAAGAGCTAGGACATTTTATAATATATCTCCAATTATATTCGTCTGAAAGAAGAATGTCATATACACCTAGGATGGCTTGAGGGTGAGTAAATCATAGGGTAATTTTCATCTTTGGGTGAACTATCCCTTTAAAAGTATTGCGAGCAAATACAAAGTTTCAAGGAGAAAACAAAGGTTTTGCAAGTGATTGCAAGCATGCCAATATCGGAGTGTCTATTCACACCAAGTGCAAATAGCGTGCCTTGTTGTCAAGTGCTATTCGGACTAGCACTGCCTAATAATGCCTGGTGCCAAACAACATTTTAAAAAGCCCTTGTGATTTAATATCTTCAGTGGTGCAATCAGTAAAGAATATGGCTAATGGATCATTGTTTTGACGCTCGAATCCGCCTTTTGCAGAGCTTGCTCTTCTTTCTTTTCTTTTCTCATCACAAATCACATCGGAAAGGCATTTACTTTCAATTAAAAATTAAGAAAATGTTCTAAATGTGGAAATAAAGTGCCAAACAAAATGTTTAATAATAATACAAGTATTTATTGGGTAGGGTTAGGGGTAGATGTAGGGAGGGATTTTAGTGTCCCTTTACGGAGGCATCCATTTAATAATTTAAATAAAAATAATAATTTACACTGTTATTATTGCATCCTGTTAATGTACAACAATACTGAGGTGCAAATAGTATGTATCTGTCAAAATAAAGTATAACTTACATGTAATTACTATTTACACATATTGCAAAAGAACTGCTACTTTTATATGGTATAAATAGAATATATCACTATTTTCACTTAGTAAATAGCATCTACAGCTATTTGCACTTAGTGTAAATATCATCTATCCCAAAGAAAATATGTTATTTTCACTGAGTGTAAATATAATCTAGTTGCTATTAACACTTGGTGCCTTAAAATATAAGTTTTTCTCCCATCTCACCCATTTCCTTATCACCATGCCTTTTTAAGGCCAATTCACACACTAATAGACGCCGAGCTACACAGACAATTACTGGATTACAGTGTGTCACTTCTCAGACATTCCACCACCCAAAAAATGCTGACTGAATATGCACAATTGGCCAAACCAAGCGCAGAAGAACATCAACTGATGCTGACAAGGGTAATACACTGATCCGACAAAACCCGACAAAGTGTCTGTCGCCATTGTTCTGCTTCTGTCTGCGTTTGTCCAAGTGTGGTCGTTTCAACACAAATTCCCACTCATAAACAGAAAGAGTCAGTTATAAAGAAATGACCAATTACCAACCAGAGAACAAGCAGTAACAGTGTAGTCTCTCTACAAAAATTCACTTAATTGTACTGACGCCTGTATGTGCTGATCAACAGGACAGAGTCCAAAAGGAACAGCACTGGGGACCACAGTAATGAACTCTCTACTCCGAACCCATACAGCAGGTTTCCTGCTCCAGACTACGAATAATGCAGGTAAATCAGATTCGGTTCCAACTCTAGTCCCTGAAGCCTCATATTCATGCTCTAACTCATGGCATGCTTTTGAAGCTTTATGACTGCACCACTTGTAATGCACATTACCCTAACACAGGATGACCAGCACTTCCCTTGAGAAGTGGGCTGGAGACTCAGTACCGAAGCTTCTCGTAATGGACCCTCTGGCTAAATCTCTGGGATTCACTGGAATAGAGCGTGTCAGAGATGCAGGCTGGAACCACGGAAGGCCACAAGCACAAAAGGGCTGAGGTAAGAAAGATGTCAGGGTGACTCCCCAATGATAAAATGCTCGGGAAGCAGAGACTAAAATAAGCCGACGTGGGCGTAGGGGTGAGGTGAAAAATCGGTGGATGTGAATAATTTGGAGCAATGTTTCAAGATCGGATGGGAAATGCTGCCAAAAGTGCAATTTTTATCCCCAGTGTGAAGCTGAACGATTAAGGCTATAAAAGTTTTGCTACAGTCAAGTTGGATTTTGAATAAAACAAAGGCAGGTCATTGTCAGCGGAAAAAGGTCTTATGGTGCAGTTCAGCAGTCTGGTCTCAACATGTCCAAATTCAACAATAAAATTAAAAACATTCATACATGAACCTTTACTTGCTGAAACATGTCATGTCAAACAATCGCATCACACTAGAATCATTAAAAAACCTAGATACTTTGAACCACATTTAGTATGTCTATTCCAAACACTGTGTTCTGATTTGCCAAAAGACAAAGAACTGGGAATTTGCTCCAATGGGTAAGATAAGGAGAAAGGTCCAGCGGTGCAGAAGCTGTCATAATGTTTGTTTCTGAGTAGTTTCATAAGCTCAATCATCTCAGCATGATGCTTATGTCTGTTCATAGCATCAATTCAGGATACCAGGGTCTCAAACGACCCCCATATACAAACTACAGGTGAAAATACAAGTTCCAGAACAGTTCCCTGGTGCACTGAGCAGCCTAAATGCACTTTTTCCTCACTGAGATATGTCAAAAAAGACTAAAGATTACATTTTCCAGAGTTCTATCACCATCAATCAAAATTATTTTAGTGTCCTGTAAGTAAAGCATCAGAAAGCACAACTATGTTACAGAGTAACATTAGGTCTTCCAGTGCAGGTTTAATGTCACAAGCCGCTGTCATCATGTTTTATGACTCTGCATATATTTGAAAGATATGTAATTGTATAATGACCCTAAAATGCCCCATAAGGGTGAGAAACCCCAGAGCAGCAAGGCCCAGTAAATTTACTCTGGCAGACACCTCTCGGATCCTGCTGTAAACACTCTCACCGCGTCCCTGTGCCTTCATTGGCCGCTGTTAGTATCCT
Source organism: Paracanthobrama guichenoti (assembly GCA_018749465.1). Lineage (NCBI taxonomy): Eukaryota > Metazoa > Chordata > Actinopteri > Cypriniformes > Gobionidae > Paracanthobrama > Paracanthobrama guichenoti. The sequence continues at coordinate 24,618,813 of CM031955.1, read as the reverse complement.
AAGGCAAAGCCCAGAAGTTTTCTGCTCTGAGTTTGGCAGTTGTGGTGAAATTTTGATCATTCCGTTGCAACTTTACCTGAGAAACTTGAAGAGTGACTCATTCCCAAAGGTTTGGCTGCTTATCATTCCAAATTAACAATGCCTCAAACTTCAGAAAGTTAATTTCTAAATAAATTAAAACGACACCAGTTAACTGAACGAGCAATATGAGATGGCTATTAAAAAATGGACTAAAAAAGGAAAAAAATTAATACATTCCCCATATGGTTGCAATCAACCATCAAAATCTGAGGAAGGTCCGTTTTCCATTACTGAAACACAGCAAGGCCACGGGCGCTGAAGGGAGAGCGGAGAGGAGGTTTGGCTGGGAATGGGACGCCATGGCAGGCTGACATCCTCTCAGTGCTCAATGCTCATTTGGACCTACCGGCCCCTCTGTGGTAGCTACTACTGTGCAAGTTGAAACTGAAGTCAGGGAAAGAGAGAGGGAAAGAGAGAGGGAAAGAGAGAGGGAAAGAGAGAGGGAGAGAGAGAGAGAGAGAGAGAGAGAGAGAGAGAGAGAGAGAGAGAGAGAGAGAGAGAGAGAGAGAGAGAGAGAGCGAGAGAGAGCAAATGAACTGGTAATGCCTCCACCAGCCTGGCAGATGAAAAGATGTTGGAAGTTTTATGACTTCGCTTTGGTGTTGATTTACAGTAAATGGGCGTCAAGGCTGTGTCACTGCAGATTACAGGCTGGATATGAAGAACATTTGAAAGGATGAAATGTGCCCATGTGTTAAAGGTCCTTCAAGTTGTTCCAATTCTGTACGACTTCTGCAGAACACAAAATATGCAGAACTTTGCTGTTTTTGTCCATGAAAGTCAATGGGGTCCAAAACAAAATCTTTCATTATATGGGCCAAAGAAACCTATCCCTTTAAGGGCCTGCTTGCAGTGTGAAGACTGCAGGGAGGAGTGTCATAAAAATAGTTCAGAGGAATTCATGAGCCAGAGAGAGGGTGACACCATTGTAATGAGAAAGCCAGAACTATGTATCAAATGCATTGTGAAGTGGGCTGTAGAAAAGTGGCACTATTACTGAGAATTCCATCAGAGAGCGAACACGAGAAAGAGAGAGGGTTTTATGAGATGATGTGGTTTAGATGACTGTTAAATTTTTTTGCACTTAAAGATAAAGAAAAGACGTAAAGAGTTAGCAGACCGCTGGATTTTGGGTATATTGGATCAAGGTTTAAGGATTAGTTCACATAGAAATGAAAATGCTGTTATTATTGACTTCAAATTATTCTCAATCCGGACTTCCTTATTTTCATGGAACACACACACACAAACACAAAAACATTTTAAAGAAATACAATAGTTGGAGACTGGAGCTTTTAAAGTTCAAAAAGGATGAAAAAGAACTATAAAAATGGTCAATATGGCCTCTTCTGAAGGCATATATTAGCTTTGTGTGAGGAACAGACTGAAATTTAAGTCATTATTTCACTTAAAATCTTGACATCCATTATGGTTTTACTTAGTGTTTTCATGAGAGTTCCTGCGAGAATTAATGATGCCCAAATAGTAAAGGGAATGTTATTTTGAGAGTGATCGTTTTAATGAATCAGTTCAATCCTGCTCTTGGGGACCCACTGTCCTGCAGAGTTTAGCTACAACCCTAATCAAACTCACCTGAACCAGCCGATTAAGGTCTTCAGGATTGCTTGAAAAATCACAGGCCAGGTGAGCTGAGGCAGGCCAGGCTGGAAATAAACTTAGCAGAACAGTGTGTCCACAAGACCAAGATTGAAACTAGGACAGGGTTCCTCAAATCTGGCCCTGGAGAGCCACTTCCCTGCAGAGTTGAGCTCCAACCCTAATCAAACAGGTTACAGGTAGGTGAGCTTGATCAGGGGCTGTATCCGAAAACTGATAAATGTTGCCTTGGGAGGACGCATTCCAAGGTAGGAAGGCATCAAGGCTCATCCGAATCCATATTAGCTTCACTTCCTGTCTCTTGAGAGACCTTCATCTGATCGATTTTTGAATGTATCCTTCGCTGCCTTTGATATCCCACAATATTGTGCTTTGCATTCTGTGACAGTTAGAAAAATAAAGATGGCGTCTGAACGTTGCAGTTGGTGGTCAGTTGTACAAATGTAAATTTTTGACCAACGTTTTCCACTTTTGATGTCATTTCTAGCGAGAAATTGCTATTGTAGTAATTACATTTTTGCTTAGTTTTCACCAAAGCTCTCTATTTTGCTGAAGATCATGCAACCATTACGCTGCCTCAGAAGTCTGTCCGAAATCAGTTTTGTGAGGTACTTTTGTGTGCAAACTCTGCCTGCAATGGAACTGCCTGATAGGGCAAGTCAGGCAAGTCAGCTGCCTACGTTTTTGGACGCAGCCAGGGTTTGGGCTAAACTCTGCAGAGTGGCCCTCTAGGACCGGATTTGAGGAACCCTGACATAGGATCTATAATTCACAAAATGATTTGTTCATGAATCATACTGATCGGGCTCTTGAGTTCAACTCACTGACTCAATGGTCAGGTTGCAGCTGTTAACAGCTCACTGAAGTATAAGATTATTAAAAATGATTTAAATTTTAGTTTGTTCTTATTTCAAAGCTATCATATGAAAGTCTCTAGAAACAATGCAAGTCATACAAATTACTTTTATGGTGTGCTTTGGTTTGTTTTTTTTGCATGAACGTATCGGTCCTCATGGAGACTATAGTAATTGCATGGTAAAGAGTGACTGGTAATTTTTCAAAATATTTTTTTTTTTGTGTTGAAGAAAGAAGGTCATACAAGTTTGTAACAACATGAAGCTAAGGAAAATTATGAGCAAACAATCCTTTTATGTCAGGTCTGTAAATCTCTGGATTTTGTTGTTAAACAGTAAACAGGTCTTTGAACTGGTTTCATTCTTGGTGTAAACTTCTAGTATAAGCCCTCAAACGGATACATATCCCGAAATGTACTCTTTTTTTTTTTTTTTTTTTTTTTTTTTTTTTTTTTTTTTTTTTAAAAGAGTACAGATCTACATGTTAGCATATCTGTTCCCCTGTATAGCGTTCCCTCTCTCTTTCCATCTCTCTGATACACTTTCAGCTGCTGGTTTCCTCGGTCCTGCTTAGTTTAACTCAGCCTGCATTACCTCGTACACTGAACAGCTCTCACCATGTAGCTGCGCGTCCTGACAGGGTGAAAAATGGTAATACAGAAATTAATGGTTAACATGTGTTCTCTTCTCTCTGCACAGTTCCCCAAACCTTCCATATACACATGCTCTGTCCCTTAGCTGGGTATTGAGCTTTAAGGACAGAGCCAGGAAGGTAAAGCTACACTGTAATCAAATATCACTTTGAGACAAGCAGTTCCACATTAGACTCTTCACCGTTAGTAATGGCAGAGATGACGCAATCCGACATGGGACGGCCCTCCAGTCCATCATTCTTCAGGTAGTCTTGAAAAACTAAACAGAAGATTTGATTTTGCATGTAATTTAACCGTAAAAGATGTAACTGTATCAAACTAAACAGTAATGATAGTAACCATGTCATGGTAACATAATGCCATAACATACAACCCTGCACGGAATTAGTGGCTGTAATAGTAGGACTGATGATTTAGCAAATAATTTGTCATTGAATCCACAAGAATATGACTGTTTCTTTGATTTGATTAAAAAAAAAATGCAACTGAACTGAAGGCCAAAATAAAGATAAATTGCCAGGTGAGGCCAGATGTAACTACATCAATATTAATTTTACTGCAAAACATTGTTATAAACCAACATTTGCCTCTACTGAGAGCAACTCATTGTTTTGGGAAAAAAAGAAAAGAAAAAAGAAATCCAAGACAAGTACAAGTGAACGATTCATGGAAACAGCAAGCTACCAAAGGAGTTTTATGTCTCTCGGTGAGTCAAAATTTGGTGGATTCGCAAAAAAACAATGAATCCAGATATTTGATAGTTTCTTCCCATGAGTCTGTGGCTCTCTCGGTCACCTATTACTTCAAATTTACAGCCAACTTCTCAAATGCTCCAGAAAACATTACCATATGTCACATGACTGTTAAAACAAATAAACCACCTGAACTTTAGCTCTGACACGAACTGTGTTACATAGTTTTTCGTTCTCTAAAAGTCTTGTTTTAGCTTATGCCTGAATGTGAACGTGCTAATGTAAATTTGACGTCACTTGTACAGCCGATGTTTATATTGATGAGAGTAGCTGGTGGATGTATCATGGACTCGCTGCCCCCCTGCAGGTGTGAGTCAGTATGGCCCCGAGCCCTCACAGGAAATTAACCACCACTCATGTGATTACCAGATTATGGCTGATGGACGGATCTAACGGATCATTTTTAAACATCACTTCCTCTACCTCCCTAGTTCTCTCTCTTAAAACAACATCGCACACAATCATAGTCTGACAGGCCAATGCGGTCTCAAACATCCCTAATTCCATTTTTTAAATAAATATAGGGGTGTCTTAATTTCTAGAATAAGGGTCTTATTATTTTAAAGCTGTCATCAAAAGATGATATACTGTAAGCCTTTCATGAGGTGATCAGTCAGTAAGGTTTTTAAAAATTCTTGAAAATATCTCAATATCTTTATTTGATCAAAAATACAGTCAATAGTAGTATTTAGTCATTTAAATATTGTGAAATGTAATTGCAATTTAAAAATAACTGTTGTCTATGTTTAATATATTATAAAATGTGATTTATTCCTGTCTTCAGTCTCATATAATCTGTTCCCCTGGAAACCATGATACATTTTCTTCAGGATTATTTGATGAACAGAAGTTCAAAAGAACAGCATTTATATAAAATCTAAATGTTTGTACTGTTTTGATCAATTTAATGTGTATTCATTTCTTAAAAAAAAAAAAAGTCATTTAAAATAAGTATTATAAACACTTACTAGTAGTGTAGTGTATATGTTTTAATAATGTTTAGTATTAGAATTTATTAAATAGGTTCTATGAAATACATTCTAATTAAGAACACAGAAATGCAAACACATGAATAGTAATTAAAAAATCCACCAAGAAAACCCTTTAAATATGTTAGTATTACATTTAAAAAAAAAAAAAAACAAAAAACATGACAACATAAAACATTAAATCTTAGATCCAATTCCAATTAGTAAATACTGCCCCAAACTATAATGATTATTTTCAACGTATTTTAACTTCAAAGGATACTATGAACCATTGACTTGATAGCAAAATCCTCAAATTAGTTTCACTGATATGTTTTAACGACAGCAGGTAATTGACTTTTATGAAAAGACCAGGCAATTGTCCTATTAACATAAAGCGTTTCCTGTGAAGGATAATAGATGACTTTAATCTGCGAGTGATTAAAGGTCCACCACCTTCATCCTTCCACACTGACAAACCCAAACAGCAAATGCAGAGAAATTGGCAAATCCCAGCAGGGAGTGAACTGAAGGAAATATCATAATTCTGTCGTGATTGAGGTAATGGGCTGCTAGTGTCTTGTTTCCCCATTTTGGCACTATGTAATCGCCTTACAAGCCTGTGCTGGAACCACTTGACTCCCCTCTGTCGGGTGCAGTTGTGGGAATGAGTTGAATTTTGAACACGGGATGATAGGAGTCAAAATCCAGATATTTGGACACAATGTAATAAAAAAGACACATGCTTTGGACAAGAGACTTAATTGGTTTTGACAAATCTTTACCCAAATCTTTACCCAGCACATTTGCTTAAATAATTTATGTTTTTGTATTCCACTGAGCCAATTTTATAAAATGCTTTGGTTTTATTTAATAATAACTTTGTCCGTTACATAGAAAATATGAGGCCCGTAGGGTGCAAAACATTTACATAAGCTTTACATAAGCTTTTAAAACTCATTAATAATATGTACTGTTTGCCACAATACAGCTCCCTGCCTGCACTCACCAGTCTGACTGTAACTTTTATAGTGTTAAACAGTTTAATACAGACTTTCTCTCATCAACTTCCTCTCCACTGGCTTTTAAACTTCAGCTCAAAGGCGTCGCAACATTTAACATATCTTCACTTAGCTCTGGCTACTCTGAGATTCCTGCACTGTTTTGCCAGTCCTAATTACAGCTCAATTATGCAGCTGGAAGTTCTGTAAAGAGCAGACGTTACGCAGGCCACTGAACCAGCTCCTCTGGGCCCTGCATGTGCCCTGATACGGCTGATCCATCACTGGGGCTGCCAAGAGACTCTTCAAACGGTCTGCCATGTCAGCCATGCTCAGGTAGGCTTAGAGGTAGAGAAATCGTATGAATTATAACTTTAATATTCATAGAGCACAGTAAGGGCCCCCGTAAACACCATGGTAGCGAGAATGGGCGTCACTTCGTTAAATGTGACTTAATTGTTGACTAATTGTTGAACTATGATTTATTGTGGTTTTGATTAATCTAAAGGTGATTACTTTTATTTTGTAAGGTGACTATAAGGAAGAAGGCAGATTGGAGTCAGGTGTGTGAAGGAAGAGAGACCACACCTTAGCTGTGTTCAAAATCACCCCCTATACCCTTATTCACTATTCCCTACATTTGTCCACTAATATAGTTCACTTGAGGAAGTGAATGAAAACGAGCAAATCTGGACACTGAGTGCACCGTGTTACAATCCACGCCCTTCCCATAATCATCCCTGTCTCACACCTGAACTCACTCCCTCATCATCTCTCCCACTCTCCCCGGATTCCCTGCACCTGGTCTTCGTCGTTTGCACTCCCTTCATATTGGATTCACTTTCCTTCACTCCTTGTCGGTTGTTAATGTTGTCGTGTAACCCTGCTGTTTGGTTTCTTATGTGTAATAAACCCATCTTTTATTGAAGTCTGATTCTGCCTCACCCCTGCAGCAACCGCAACTGTAACACACTGGAGGTTTGTGCTTACTGTTTAATAATCATTTAAAACGTAGCAAACTGGCAGCTCCAGTATAGTAATGAAAAGATTTATATTGAACTCTGTCATGGAAACTAGCATGTATAAACCTTAATTAAACTATATTTAATAATCAATAAAAAATAAATGTATATCTGTATAATATTACGCTGTACCCACATTGGACCAGCATTTGGAAAATGGATGGATGGATGATTCAGCTGCGGGCACCATCTCAAGACGTGGAAATTAATTTGGTGTGACTGTCACAGTGCATTATGGGTATTCTCTAGCCGTTGAGTTTACATCAATTGTACAGTCGTTATTGTACTGCATTATGGGATTGAATGAGTGTACTCAATAACATCCACCACCACAAATGGCTGTCCCCTCAAACAGTGCCCTATTTAAGGGTATAGGGGTGATTCACAACCCTTGTTTGAAAGACCAACTATTGCTTTCTTTTGAAAATAAATAGACTATAGTGACTATAATTTGGATTAATTGTAGACAATAAAGCCCCTACAGTGACATCGCAAAATGGTAAAGGCTCAGCTCATGAATAATAATTAGGTCATGCATAATTTAACAAAATCTTCTACTGATCAGGTTTGTAGTAGAAAAATTCTGTCAAAATTAAAATGCAGTCCTTTTGTTTTTTAAGTTAGTTAAAATATGAGTATCTTTCCGTACCGCACCAACAAATTAAATTCATAGTAAAAATCTGCCAGTGCAGTAGGACACAATACACTTCATTCAAGATACACTCACCTAAAGGATTATTAGGAACACCTGTTAAATTTCTCATTAATGCAATTATCTAATCAACCAATCACATGGCAGTTGCTTCAATGCATTTAGGGGTGTGGTCCTGGTCAAGACAATCTCCTGAACTCCAAACTGAATGTCAGAATGGGAAAGAAAGGTGATTTAAGCAATTTTGAGCGTGGCATGGTTGTTGGTGCCAGACCGGCCGGTCTGAGTATTTCACAATCTGCTCAATTACTGGGATTTTCACGCACAACCATTTCTAGGGTTTACAAAGAATGGTGTGAAAAGGGAAAAACATCCAGTATGTGGCAGTTCTGTGGGCGAAAATGCCCTGTTGATGCTAGAGGTCAGAGGAGAATGGGCTGACTGATTCAAGCTGATAGAAGAGCAACTTTGACTGAAATAACCACTCGTTACAACCGAGGTATGCAGCAAAGCATTTGTGAAGCCACAACACGCACAACCTTGAGGCGGATGGGCTACAACAGCAGAAGACTCACTCATCTCCACTACAAATAGGAAAAAGAGGCTACAATTTACACAAGCTCACCAAAATTGGAAAAAACTGGAAAAATGTTGCCTGGTCTGATGAGTCTCGATTTCTGTTGAGACATTCAGATGGTAGAGTCAGAATTTTGCGTAAACAGAATGAGAACATGGATCCATCATGCCTTGTTACCACTGGGCAGGCTGGTGGTGGTGGTGTAATGGTGTGGGGGATGTTTTCTTGGCACACTTTAGGCCCCTTAGTGCCAATTGGGCATCGTTTAAATGCCACGGCCTACCTGAGCATTGTTTCTGACCATGTCCATCCCTTTATGACCACCATGTACCCATTCTCTGATGGCTACTTCCAGCAGGATAATGCACCATGTCACAAAGCTCGAATCATTTCAAATTGGTTTCTTGAACATGACAATGAGTTCACTGTACTAAAATGGCCCCCACAGTCACCAGATCTCAACCCAATAGAGCATCTTTGGAATGTGGTGGAACGGGAGCTTCGTGCCCTGGATGTGCATCCCACAAATCTCCATCAACTGCAAGATGCTATCCTATCAATATCAATATCAAAGTCAGTTCTGTAGGCGAAAGAGGGTCAAACACAGTATTAGTATGGTGTTCCTAATAATCCTTTAGGTGAGTGTATTTATTTGAATTATCAGGCATAACCATAGGTGAAGTGAATAGCACTGATTATCTCTTCATCACGTCACCTGTTAGTGGGTGGGATATATTAGGCAGCAAGTGAACATTTTGTCCTCATAGTTGATGTGAAGCAGGAAAAATGGGCAAGCCGTAAGGATTTGAGTGAGTTTGGCAAGGGCCAAATTGTGATGGCTAGACGACTGGGTCAGAGCATCTCCAAAATTGCAGCTCTTGTGGGGTGTTCCTGGTCTGCAGTGGTCAGTATCTATCAAAAGTGGTCCAAGGAAGGAACCGGCGACAGAGTCATGGGTGGCCAAGGTTCATTGATTCATGTGGGGAGTGAAGGCTGGCCTGTGTGGTCCGATCATTCAGACGAGCTACTGTAGCTCAAATTGCTCAAGAAGTGAATGCTGGTTCTGATAAAAAAGAATGTCAGAATACACAGTGCATCGCAGTTTGTCGCGTATGGGGCTGCATAGCCGCAGACCAGTCAGGGTGCCTGCTTACCTGGGGAACACATGGTACCAGGATGCACTATGGGAAGAAGGCAAGCCGGAGGAGGCAGTCTGATGCTTTGGGCAATGTTTTATTGGGAAACCTTGGGTCCTGCCATCCATGTGGATGTTACTTTGACATGTACCACCTACCTAAGCATTGTTTCAGACCATGTACACCCTTTAATGGAAACGGTATTCCCTGGTGGCTGTGGCCTCTTTCATCAGGATAATGCTCGCTGCCACAAAGCAGAAATGGTTCAGGAATGGTTTGAGGAGCACAAAACTGAGTTTGAGGTGTTGACTTGGCCTCCAAATTCCCCAGATCTCAATCCAATCGAGCATCTGTGGGATGTGCTGCATACAGGATTTAAAGGATCTGCTGCTAACATCTTGGTGCCAGTTACCACAGTACAGTAGTGGAGTCCATGCCTCGATGGCTCAGGGCTGTTTCAGCAGCAAGAAGGGGGACCAACACAATATTAGGAAGGTGGTCCTAATGCCTGGTGTGTGTGTGTGTGTGTGTGTGTGTGTGTGTGTGTGTGTGTGTGTGTGTGTGTGTGTGTGTATATATATATATATATGTGTGTATATATATAATATATATAATATATACACACACACATACATATATATACACACATTATATATATATATATATATATATATATATATATATATATATATATATATATATATATATATATATATATATATATATATATATATATATATATATATATATATATATATATATATATATATATATATATTATGCCATCAAATTGTTTGAGTTTCTTTTTGGTTTCACTAGAGCCACAGAAAAGTATTAGAAGGGGTATTGGTGCTCCAGATAACATTACAGTTTTACAAACAAAACAACTCAAAATGAAAAATCACAAATTTGAGCTCATTATAAAGCACACTAATAAAATGAAAACTCCCGCTGAAGAACTGGAGATGCTCAGTCATAGACAAATGCAGCTGCCACAAGCAATTTCAAAAAGTGATGGTGATAAAATCGTCCATGTCAAACTTTAAAAGTCCACTTTCCCCTCCACAATTGATTCCCATGGAAAAGGCTGATTCTTTTAAATACATTTTTTTGGAAAGCTTCAGAAATTTTGTCAGGTGTTCGAAAAGCACCACTGACATAGAATAGAATAAATATTATGCCACAGTGATTGCACAAGCATTGCATTTTAGAACTGTTCTACTCTCATTAATTAAAAGGCAAAGCCTGAACTCGGTTAACGATTCTCTGGAGTGCTGTCTATTAATAACGGTGTTTTCTTAACGCAACATCTTGCCATTTTGGCAGTAATTGTAAATTTGCGTCCAGGCAGCTGTGTCCTTTAGTGTGGAGAACATGCATCACTTCTCCTGCTACTCTATGACTAGCTATAATTCTATTGTAATGAACGGATATCTAACATACATAGAGACGAGCTATTGAGGGATTTATTTTGGATAATACTCTTTCGTACGACATCTCAACAACTGTAACAAATAGTTACTGTATAGGTCTACTGATGGATCTACTGTTGTCTGACAGTTATGTTCGCTATTCTATACGACTGGCAGCTAATTCTGTAAATACTGGCTTCATGAAAGCTTGTCAAGGATCGTCAGTAAAATGAGCCATTTTAGGACGTGATCTTTAAACAAAGTACAGTTTGACGTTCTAATTAAGTTTTCATCCTTTGACAATTTATTGACCATTTAGGACAATCCTGGCTCCAAATGGTGCAACACAAATGCAAACTTATCAAGATAATAGTCATTATCATAACTCAGCTTTCTGGACTCCTCCAGCCAGTCATTTTGTACGTCTCATCTGTACTGTAAAGCGTGCGGTATATATGCACCACCGTGCAGGGGTCCTATACAGGAGATTCTTTGGAAAGCCGGGTCCCACTGGGCCGCACTGAAACGTATTATAATAAACATGCCAAGCTCTGCTCTCGGCTCTCCTGCACCCAGCCAGAGACAACACAACTCCTCATCTTTGCTCCAACAATGGCATTAGACTGTCAAAGACACTTTCAAACTGCCCTGATACACCGCCAACTGCTCCATTTAACAATAATTCAACCTCGGGCCAAGTGCACCCGAGCCAAACAGTCCTCCTGAGCGGCCCTTGTTTTTCTACAGGTTTTTTTGGGTTGTGGTTGCTGTTTTGGTGATTTGGACTGTGTTTGGATGCAGGTACTTCTCTATGACATCATAGTGAGGTAAGACCTTCAACAGACAACAATTGAACTGATTTTCATAAAAACAAGTGGAGGAAGCTAAAAGAAGCATCTGAGAAGGAGTGACACATGCAAGGCCATGTTTCAGCATGAGCTGTTATGTGATGCCTCTGTCATTCAGGCATGCAGTGAAAGCATCATAAATGGTTAAGCCATTGAAATGACATCACTAGATCCAATCTCCCAGAGTTCCATTAGATCGGTCAAAGGAAATCGGACCTGTGCTCCTTATACACTGCAATTACGCAGTTTCAACTTTGAATACATAGTATGTTGCGGGGTGCGATACTTACTGTCAGTCTTTTGTTTACAAGTAGAGTCAAGTCACCTTTACGCATACATTACAATAAACAATACATAATGCTTTAAAACAGCTTTACAGTAATAAGGAAAATAACAGACAAAATATGAGACAAAACCAAATTCTGATGTGAAGCAGCTCTAAAAATACAGTATTCATTATTCAGCTCAACTCAGTTCAGTTCAGTTCAATAACTGTGTAAATTACATCAATAATGAAATTATTTAAATTCAGCTATAAGCTACTTTACAGAAAACAAGCTCAGTTCAGTTCAAGTTTTGTTCTCAACCGACAGTGTTAGCGCAGTCAAATCGGTAATATTAGGTCTACTGAATATTAAGGCCTGGTTTCACAGACAGGGCTTATATTAAGCCAGGATTAAACCATAGTTCAATTAAGGCATTTAAGTGACTTTTACCAACATGCCTTAGAAAAAAACATTACTGATGTGCATCTTGAGACAAAACAATGGCACTGACATATTTTAAGATATGTCAGTGCAAGTTGCTTTCTGTTAAAACAGCTCAAAAAAGCATTTTAGTCTGGGACTAGGCTTAAGCCTTGTCTGTGAAACCGGGTGTATGTGTTACATTAACAAATATTACATTTTAAACCCAAACAAGCCAAAGGCAACAGTTGCAAGGAACCCAAACTGAGGTGACAGAAATGGAGAAAAAACTTGGGAGAAACCAGGTTCAGTCGGGGGGCCAGTTCTCCCCTGGCCAAATGAACAAACATGGGGCCAGATTTACTAAACAGGGCAAATTAGCGTGAGAATGTGTGGCAAGCAGTCGAGACCGAGCTCCTCCATGAGACACGAGACACACGAGAAGCTCATTATCATTCACGCCACTGGCCTCACTCCATTCTCATGGTCCAGCAAAAGAGGGTTTGCGCTGATGTGGGCTGTTAGTAAATGAGTGATTTATGATTTTAGAAGATCACGATTCCTCACGGCCAGCATTAGGTGGAAATGGAAGAGCTGTACATAAAGCAGAACACCCCAGGTTGGCCACACCCACAGGATGACCCTGTCAGTCCACCCGTCTGAGACGACACAGGCGCGTGCTGATGACATCACTGGCTCACCCTGGTGTCTGTAGGCACAAATCAGTGAAAGCACTTCTCAGCAAAACCCCCTGGCCGTGCAGCTGTAAAGGTGTTAGGCAGTTATTCTCCTCCCCCAGCTCTCCTAAACAAATTACTGCTTGTAAAAACTGACAGATATGAAACCTGAGATTGAGCAGGAATAGAGCAAGGGGGGGACGCCGCAAACCACACGATGTGTGGGTGTGTGAGGTCTGCTCGCTCTGAGAGCCGCGCGTACGTCTTCCCCTTCATTCAGCACCTCCTTGCTTATCTGGAATCCTTCTGCCTTTTCGAGATCTGCCCTCCAGCATTTACATGTAACTCTCTACAGCTTTTAAATCCTTAACTTTGTTGGTTTGAATTCTATTCTACACTGTAAAATAATAGCATAATTATTATGGTAAAAGACTGTTAATTGTTTACTGCTGAGTTCCCTTAGTCTATACGATGAAAAACTATAATAGAGCTAATGAGACATTTCATGGAATGTTACAATAAAATACATTTGAGTGTATAGGTTTTGGAAGTGAAAAAGAACAAGTCATCTTATAATTTACAGTGAAAATCATAAATTGACATTCCCAGAATTCCCTTTGTGACACATCACATTTGATGTTTTTTTTTTTGTTTGTTTTTAAATAACTGTTTCGTTTTATTTTCTTCTTCTCAGTTATGTGTAGTTTCATGTTAAATTAATGTTTATTGCATTATTGTAGTGTCGTGTGTTACCATGATGGTGTTTTATATTTGTGTGAAGGACACTGTGCACCTTAATATTTACCTCAGCTTGTGGAAAAGCCACTTGTGATAAACTTAGTTTCATCGTGACTTTCTCTTTAACATCTGTGTCTTTATAATAGTATGTTATAAACACTATTAACACTATTACAGTTAATCATATGTTTGGGATTAGTTACTTGTAATTATGCATAATTGACTTTACTATAGTAAGTACACATAGTAGCAACCGCAGCTGCTGTGTTTTTACCGTAAATAAAAAAATTAAATAAATGTATCTGTAGTAAATTTCAACTATGCTGAGCTGTATTAATCTTAGTTCTGGCATTGGAACAGCAGTGTGTGTGTGTGTGTGTGTGTGTGTGTGTGTGTGTGTGTGTGTGTGTGTATGTTTGGGGTTTAAAGCATGTGTAAAAGCTGGGAAAATGTCTACAGACTGGGCTGTACTTCCAACATGGCGGTGATCCAGCTAAGCCACTGCATCCCACGCAGCAAAGACCTGCGGTCCACTGCAACCCCGTTTTGACTCATAACCATGATTTTTACTCAAATGACAACTAATTAAAAGTATTTATAAAGCAGACACTGAGGCAATATTTTCATTGGAGTTGCCAGGCAACAAGTGATTGGGCCGGGGTTCTGGACGGGTCGAGGGGGAGTCTGGTCAGGCCAAGCGTACCGTTGTGAGGTCATATCTCCAAGTGCTGGCACTCAGGATGGGAATTTTGACTGATGAATGTCACACAGCCAAACTCAAGGTCCTTTCTGACTTCATACCACATTATGAACCTCCAGAGAAGCGTGTAAGGCTCACACAGCTGCGGGTGCCAGTACAGTAGGAACTGCCATAAGCTTGAGGTCAAAGCAGGGCCATGTCTAACTCAACATAATGAAATGTTATACACAGCAGTGGCTATTTCTGTCCATTACTGATCCATTCAGAACAGTATTACTGAATTAATCGGTGCAGTCTTTAAGCAGACTTTACCTTAGAGTGATGAAGTGCTGTAGAAATATCATTTGACATTCAAAAAGAATCATTAAAAGTCTTATTTTAAAACAAAATACTTAACAATATTAAAGTTTTTTATTGTTCGTCAAATAATTGCAGCCTCTGTGAGCAAGAGACTTTTTTTTTTTAAATCTTACTGATCCCAATATTTTGAACAGTATTATATATTTTTTCAATTACACATACAATTATAATTAATAGTATAGCATAACAGTACATTTATACATTAACCTAGATTAATAAATGCTGTTACAAAAAAATGTGGTATCACTTTATTTTACAGTGTCATTGTTACAAATAAAGTGACAAAAATACACCTTAAAATAAAGTGTAACCAAAAATGCTAGTTCACGATAAACTAATGTTGACAAATCTTTTGGCATTAATACGGAAAAAAAAATCATTATTTCAAACTGTTCTCTCAAATGACAAATGACTCTAATAATGAAACCATAAAGAAGATTGCAAGACAGCTCTATTTGAATAAGACGAAGAGTATATTTGCTTTATCGGAAATTGCAGACACAATACAACCCACTCCCTCAAGATAGCTGCTATTAGTGCATTTGTTTGCTTTGGAAATTTCCAGCCCGGTGCAGCATGACCCCAAGCACATGGCCGATTCTTCACCTGCTAATCACTTATGTCTGCTGCTGAAAAGGTAGCAAAACGATTGCCCTTTCTGGCAGCCGTCCGACAGCATGTGGAGATATGGAACCCTTCCCAAATCTGCACACACTGAGGGCAAGAGAAAGACTGAAGGCAAATGATACGGACTGGCTTTTCACCTCAGGTCATGTCTCCTAGAGTTTGATCAGTGACTGGCAAAACCGCATCTCACGTTACAGATCCCCCACACGAGAAGAAAGGGCAAATAAACACATGAACTGCTGAGATGGAAAAATCTTTTTCAATGCTGAAACCACAAGAATATGTACTGAATCACTAGCTTAATTTGTTAGCTCAAATATTCAGCATTTGTAAATAAGTCTGAAAGTAGCTCTTGAATGGTGCTATAGCAACGCGAGTGAGCGAGCCGTCAACATTACCGTTCTCTCAGCACTCAAGTTCTTCTTTTTCTTATCAATCTGAATGAGGCTGTTATTTCTTGTCCACCCCCCTCTGTGATTCAGAGCTGAAGCTGCTGTATGGCCGTTCATCTGTGTCTCTCTTATCTCCCACACTCCTCCTTCTGTAAACAGATCAAGAACAGCTCAGCCTTTACTAACACTGATTCACTAGGTCATAGATCTTAGCTGAGGAGTATTTTCTCTCTCTCTCGCACACCCCACACACACATCAATCTACCTGTCTTTCACAACACATATTGGTGACTTCATACATTTGACTGAAATAAAAATAACATAGGGATGTGTCACATTAGAGTTGTGCAAATGCACATGAACACGAAGATGAAAGTTAGCAGGCGGTCTTTAATAAATCCACAGGTGACTCCATACACAGAGACCAGCAATCCAACACAGCCATACAATAGACAAGACCCGACAGCAATAAACAGAAACAAGGGAACTTAAGTACACGGGCAAACAAGGATAATTAATCGCACACACCTGAAATGAATGACGAACCAAATGAGTAACCATGACAACAAACAACTTAGGGAAATAGTGTAAAAAGTGCAATATTGTGAAAGGATATTCCGTCAACTTTTTTTATAGTTTTAAAACACACCAATTTCTTTTTTCTGTCTTTGATCATTAATCTTTGATACTTTTCATATGCTATTTGCGTATGACTATGTATGAGGCACCAACATTTCACAACCAAAACCACAAGTAGGGGAGAGTGGGGCACAACGCTTTTTGACTTTCTCGGTTTGTGTAAATCCACTTAGGGTTCAGAGTATTTATTTTTTCTCACATTAATTTCACACGTCTAGTACAATTATGTGGTGTTGTTTCATTAATACAGAGTATACTTTTTTCTTGATTTACCCCAAAAGAATGGAAGTGAAATGTGACAACATGCCCCATAGGTGGGGTACATTGTAACATGTGAGGGGGCACAACGTAACATCACCAAATGACAGCTTAAAATGTTACCTGATATAATCAAAAAAATATCCATGACAAACTAAAATATTTTGTCAATAAAATACAATTAGAATTTATTTTTTAAAATAATTGAGTTTGACAACAAACACATCACTAAATACAGCTATACAGCAGAGTTCAAAACATAGTAATAATGAATAATTTCTGAACATTGACTCTCAGTCTTTATTCACCCTTTTCTCATGGTTCCTCAAAAGAATTAATAAAAGTATAAAATAAAAGTTCTAATAGTGGCTCATTGTAACGCAGTGTTACAACACACCCCACCTGCACAACTGGGATTTAAACCACGGATCGCATCTTCTGCTGTTAGATCAGCATTAAAGAACGATCGCAACTGTTCAATAACAGATATAAGATTACAATAATATCAGATTTGTCTTATTTTAAATAAACACAAAAAACAGAGATGAAAAATAAACTTAAGTAAGAAATTTACTTTTGCTATGGTTAAATAAATGTTCAGTGATATCTTCCAACGATTTCTTAATTTTGGCACAATTTTTTCTCTATATAATGTTGATATGGCAACTAGTAAATACACAGTTTCGTCATCCTGGCATGTGTGGAAAGTTTTAAACCATGCGTGTTACAACTAACCCCACACTCCCCTACAGCAACCAACATTTTTTGGAGGACTAAAATCATTACCTGAAACACTGACGTTTTGACTTCTTCAGCATCTGTTTTATGCACATAACATGTTTAAGCTACAACAGGTAAACATGTCAACAGTTGGACACAATATGCAATATGCAATATGCAAAATACACTATATTGCCAAAAGTATTGGGACACCCCTTCCAAATCATTGAATTTAGGTGTTCCAATACTTCTATGGCCACAGATGAATAAAATCGAGAACGGGTCGCTTTCAGGAGCTCAGTGAATTCAAGTGTGCTACCGTGATAGGTTGCCACCTGTGCAATAAATACATTCGTGAAATTTCCTCACTACTAAATATTCCATGGTCAACTTTTAGTGGTATTATAACCAAGTGGAAGCAACTGGGAACAGCAAGTCACAGGCCACATAAGATCACAGAGTGGGAGTCCCCAACTTTCTGCAGAGTCAAGCTACAGACCTCCAAACTTTGTGTGGCCTTCAGATTAGCTCAAGAACAGTGCATAGAGAGCTTCATGGAATGGGTTTCCATGGCTGATCAGCTGCATCCAAGCCTTACATCGCCAAGTGCAATACAAAGCATCGGATGCAGTGGTGTAAAGAGGTGTAAAGAGCAGTGGAACAGTGGTGTACTCTAGAGCAGTGGAGACGTGTTCTCTGAAGTGACGAATCATGCTTCTCTGTCTGGCAATCCAATCGACGAGTCTGGGTTCAGTGGTTGCCAGGAGAATGGTACTTGCCTGACTGCATTGTGCCATGTGTATAGTTTGGTGGAGGGGGGATTGTGGTGTGGGGTTGTTTTTCAGAGGTTGGGCTGGGCTCCTTAGTTCCAGTGATAGGAACACTTAATGCTTCAGCATACCAAGACATTTTGGACAATTTCATGCTCCCAACTTTGTGGGAACAGTTTGGGGATGGCCCCTTCCTGTTCCAACATGACTGCACACCAGTGCACAAAGCAAGGTCCATAAAGACATGGATGAGCGAGTTTGGTGTGGAGGAACTTGACTGGCCTGTACAGAGTCCTGACTTCAACCCAATAGAACACCTTTGGGATGAATTAGAGCTGAGACTGCAAGCCAGACCTTCTCATCCAACATCAGTGCCTGACCTCACAAATGCGCTTCTAGAAGAATGGTCAAAAAGTCCCATAAACACACTCCTAAACCTTGTGGAAAGCCTTCCCAGAAGAGTTGAAGCTGTTATATCTGCAAAGGATGGGAAAACTCCATATTAAACCCTACAGATTAAAAATGGGATGTAAAAAAAAAAAAAGTTAATGTGCATGTAAAGGCAGGCATCCCAAAACTTTTGGCAATATAGTGTATGTTAGGCTGAAATATTGAGAGGCAGCTCATTGGCAAAAAACTTTACTTCAAACGACACCCTGAACAGCATATTTAGTTCAATCGTCCAATTACTCAAATGTACCAAATTACCGAAACTTTACTTACTTTTTGCAAATTTAAACCGTTAATTTCAGTTTCAGTGTTTATATAAAAGATTTATCTCATTTTCAATGTTAAATATTTTATTAAAATCCATCAAATTATGTATTTTTTGTACATAATTGATAACCTAAACCAAGAGCAAAATAATCAAACATTTCAAACATTTGTGTTTTATATATAATTTTATATTAAATATTTATTTTTATTTTTATTCAGTTGTAGCATCATTTCCTCAAGCAACAATTTGCTTGGTTTTTCAAAAGTTGGTGTGTGGAAAACTAATATGGCATTTCCAATCAATTGTCAAATTATGCATGTAATTTTTTTTTAATTATGTGCATTTTGGATACATACAAATCTAGCCTTAGCAAGACAAAGAAACATTTTATTTAGAAAACATTTTTTCATCAAAGTAATTTCCACCACAAACTATCATTAAACACAAAACGCCATTTGAGATGTGGTAGGAAATTATATTGTGGTAGAAATGCTCATGACTTTCTGAGAAATGTATATCCACTGTTGGACATTGTCTGCAGA
Source organism: Paracanthobrama guichenoti (assembly GCA_018749465.1). Lineage (NCBI taxonomy): Eukaryota > Metazoa > Chordata > Actinopteri > Cypriniformes > Gobionidae > Paracanthobrama > Paracanthobrama guichenoti. Next base: position 24,599,413 of record CM031955.1, on the reverse strand, counting down.
CAAATCAAATAAACTTGTGAGAGTGTAAAAAATGTGCTTAAGAAAGTTTATTTTCTAAAAGTCCAAAAGTGCCCATAGTTGGAAAAAAACACCCATTCACAGACGGAATTATAACCTCGACTAAAGGTCTTTAATGAACGAGTGCAGCTCTAAAACAAAACTTTCTGGTCTATTGCTTTGCAAATTAACGTTAAGCAATAAATACAGTTTCTTCCATATTTATAAACCTTCAAACTATGCTAAATGAATGCCAAACAGTCTGTTGAAAAGCCGTTCCCAAGGATGTTATCTAAACACTGGATTAAATAAGTGTGCGTGGTATTCTGCATCTACTCAGAGAAGACTGTCGGTGGCTCTCTACCAGAACATCACTTAATACTGAGTCATTGTGATTATGCTCTGGCCCGAATCCAGTAATATAATCTTTTGCTTTAGCTATGAGTCACATTATAATCCCTTTCTACAATTTTTTGGAAACACAAAAGTTTAAATATTACACTTGATCGCAACACATTGTAAAATGGATCTTCTGGAAGTTGTAAGACTTTCAGTTTTAAATGTACAAAACATTTTGCAAGTTGAACATTGGGTCAGGATTTTCTCATCGTATTGCACATGCATGTACTGTATATAAAACTAGGAGAATCATTTAGTTTTTACATCCCTTGGCTTTTAAAACAAAGCAGCCTAACATCTACTCTATATAGTGCACTGGAATGACCTGCAGAACCTCATATTCATATGCCAGTTAGTTTGTCAGTGCAATGGCATTACACACAGCCAAAGAAAAGAAATGATGACATCATTATGATATCAAACATCACATGATTTAAATTTCGCTTGAGCAGCACCAACACTTCGAGGAGAAAAGACAAAGCACATACGCAATGCAAAGCTTTAGGAGTGACAATCGCATTGACTATACAGTAGTGAATCTCCTAAATTATAACTCCTGAAACTGTGATGGTTGACAGCAACATTTTAGCATCTTGTAGCTGTCAAGAATCATGCATGCCAACAGCTGAACCCACTTGTTGTTTTTGACAAGAGACGCATTAACAATTTTAGGTAAGCCAGCGTCAACAGAGATGCTGTGTTTATGTTCTTTAAGCTGCTGTTTTAAACAGTGTGCTCTCTGTGAACTGTAATGTATTGGTTAGTCCTTGACCGCAGAGCTGTTGGAAGCATGGAGGGAAACAGACTAGTGTCAAAATTAGCGAATGAGTCACAACACGTAGCTCTGTAAATAACCGAACTCTGTGTGTACAGAACAAGATTAAGTACTCAGAAGAGGCTAAAGTGTGTACATGGCCACTGTTACACCACCAAAACTGTACTAGCTGCTGCTTGTATAAACTTTTAACATTTTGTTTTGTGCACAAACTTGTCCTATATTGAAATAAAAATTGTGCCGTCCATCACTGACAAAATCCCCTGTGCCAACCAGAGTAGGCTATTATTAAAATATATCACACCTAGGATTTCTAAGCAGCCTCAAAATGATGATTCACCGTCATGAACAGACCAAAACTTCTTCGCTCAGACATTTCTCAAACTTCCTCTCACCTATCTGCTTCTCTCTGGGTTCTTCATTAAACTGCATCCTTGCAGCTCCCTCTAAGGGGATAAAACAGCCAAGTACATCCTTGAAAACCACAGACATATTTTATTTAGATAACAGTCTTCTTTCCATTTTGAACAAGGGCCGGTCACTTTCTTTCTTACAGAGCTCTAAAAAAACATGTATACAATGTGGTATGGTTTCCATCCATAAAAAAAAAAAAAAAAAAAAAAAAAAAAATGTGAACAAAAAACAGTGGTCCTTGAGTACTCAGCCTCCAAAACGGACAAGAAAAAAAAACAAAAAAAACGATATGCGTCTTGGCTCTGTAGACAGACAGCTCATGGAGCCAAGGCTTGGCAAAAGTTAAACCTCAAAGATAGTGATCATCTGTCCAGCTCTTGCTACCCATTGAAATCTATCCTTGGCTTCTACACCAGACCTGCTACATGTGGAAACATGAGGGTCACTGTAGAAAACTATGTCTTTACCTTCATGCTATCTCTGCCTTCTCACCTGAGATAACCTGTGCACACATGATAAATGAGCAAGGATTGTAAAAAGCTGCTAATGTATTGATTCCGCTTCTGATTGTGAATGAGTCTAGGTGATCTACTCCAATCAATCCATGGTTTTACACACTGATATTTAATTTAACAAGTGCAGCGTATTGAACTCAACTGAGAAATCAACTTTCCCTTGAGCTTTTGATATATAAAAGGTCATAGTAATATAAGAATATCCTGTAAGTTTCAGAGCTGAAAACTTCCTTGTTAGTCAAAGAAAAGCTTTTATTGACACCAGGCCCAGCAAACGATCAATCTCAGAATATGCCACACCTTGACATCATCGTGTGGTGAAACACCGCCTCAACAGAATAAGAACAATGCCTGATTCTGTAGCCCCGCCCACCGACTCGTGGCTGACATGACATATGCCTATATAGAGCTAAACCAGATCGAACTTCTAAGCAATAAACATACCGTATAAGCTTAATTCGGATTCTAATATTATGAATGCATGGATGAACTTTATTTTTAATGATTTAATAATTTCACCACAGATTCATTTGTAAACAAGAGACTGGATTTGCAGACAGGATGAGATTAGCAACAAATGTTTTTTATGTGACAGTATTGCATTGTTACATATCGTTTGACATCTATTGATTATGTGTACGTGTCTAACAGAACATACCTCAGCACGCTGTCAAAGGCTGGAGAATCCTTTATTTGTAGTGTTGTTTAATTGCGATTCGGGATCAGACTCGGACATGTATGGGCCAGGGCTCACAAAGCCCAGTGTCCCGGAGCTCTGTGTGTGTGTGTGTGTGTGTGTGTGTGTGTGTGTGTGTGTGTGTGTGTGTGTGTGTGTGTGTGTGTGTGTGTATGTATGTGTGCAGTTTCGCGGTTGTATCCACCGATCAGGCGGGCCAAGTAATAAAAAAAATAACATTCCAATTAATCGCGGGTATGAGAGATAAATCATTCTGTTTGTTTGATAAAGATATTTTGCAAGCCCTGTGGGCGATTCATTCCGGTTGCCGTTTCCCCACACGCTTTCAAAACAATCCCTCGCGTGTACTGACAGGGGAGCTGAAGCTCATTAAATATGCAAATCTTATCCAATCCTAGCCGTTAGCATTTACTTTCAAGTCTTCAGTGTAGCATGCCCATAAAAACCGAGCGTTTCTTGAGAGAGTCTCAAAACCAGGGTAGAGAATAGCCTATTACTTATTCATTATGTTTTTGAATGTTCATGACACCTTTAATGTCTAGACAACCCAAAAATGAAAATTCATCCATTGTTTACTCACTTTCATATCCTTTTAAACACAAAAGGAAATGTTAAATGTTTAAACTACTTTTGTCCACACATTGAAAGTCCAACTGGACCCAGTTTACTTTCATTGCATGATATTGTTTCATTGGTTAAAAAAAAAAAAAAAAAAAAAAAGATAGATAGATAAAAAAGAAAAACAATTTCAAAATATCTTTTGTATCCCACAGAAGACAAAAAGTCATACAGGTTTGAAACAACTGTCACTGTACTGTCATTTTTGGGTGGACATGCATCCAATTTGGGTTGGATGTGCACAAAATACAGCAAACAACTGGAAATTTTAAGGTGAGTGTGATAACATCCCACTAACAGACCATCACGTTTAGTCACATTTCATTTGTGAGATCAAGTAAATACTGATGTGATAGTATGGTGCATAGTAACCTTATCTCAACAAGGGCTCCATCTGAGGATTTGGCAAAGGAGAGTGGAAAAACATTCCAAGGCAATTGGTTAACTATTTAGGAAAACCAAGCCATCTTTAGAATTCCTCACTTCTTTAGAAGTGAGAAGCGAAACTAAGGCCTTGGCATCTAAGCACCTCAGGTAATTAGGTGCTGCTAATTTTTCTTGTAAACAGAAAGTGGGGCAGACACAGCTGTGGCTGATTAGGTAGTTAATATCTCAGCAGTTGTGAAAAATAAACACTATAATCTGAGCCAATCTGGGAGAGATTATTAGCCCACTGCAATGTGACTGACCTGGAGGGACATGCGGCCCATCAGTGTGTCAACGATTTGAGACGGGACAAACAGAGAGGAGAAATGATGAGGCTAAGAAATGAAGGTGAGGATTTAGTGAATCTTACTATTTACAAGGAGTCTGTTTCTTTTTAAATAACTGTTAATGTTAATGTGTTGAAATTAGAGCTGTTATATTAAATTTACTTTAATAAATGCAATAATTTAATAATAAAATTAATCAATCATGTCTAGCTCATTAGTGAATTCTGTCAAGAATTTTTCATAGCAAACACAGTGGTTACAGGAAGCATTTTTGATGTAAAAAAACAAACAGTAAACAGATTAGTACACTCTCAGAAAACAAGGTACATTGCTGTCACTTGGGCGGTAGGTACAAAACCAAAAAGGTATTAATATGTACCATTAAGGTACTAATAAGCACTCTTAAAGTACTGATATGTACCTTTTAAGGTACTAATATGTACCATTTAGGGGTGAGTAAGGTACAAATGTGTACCTTTTCATTTTTGTACCTGGGGTACCTCCTCAGTGACAGCAATGTACTTTTTTTTCTGAGAGTGTAGATATAAGATTAATTAAATAATCAGCATATAAAATAATTTTAAAATTTTAAATGAATTGATTTTCTGGCTAATTAACCATAAGAAATTGCATATATCATTATTGGACCTGACATTTGACAATCCTGGTTGAAATGTTAAACCAAATGCAGAACAGAACATGCCATAACAATTCAACGGCCTTCTGCCAATGTCTCATACTGATCCGATCTGTTGTTATTTCCAGCGATACTGAGTAAAACTAAGATGTGGAAACTGTGAATATATTTACGTAAACTGAACAAAGTTTGGAAAATTAACAGTGGGGTAAAATGAACACTCGGTGATACTCTTAATACTCACACATGTTTGTTGATCTTGTTTCTTGGTGTAACCCGCAGCTACAATTCAACTCAATGGTACATGTAGGTAGATTTATGAAACATGTCACAAAGAATTGGAGTCTGGCACTCCTGCATTTTGGAGCATGTGAAAATATTCCTTAGTCATATTTCAAACAGAACTCTTGTTTGATGCTTTGTTCCTGGGTAATATGTTTGCAAGCCATTTTTCCTCCTCAATTAGAAAATAAGTCAAATTCAACATGAAGAAAGGAATGTGGTAGGTGCTTACAGGAAGCCTTTGAATTTTCGAACAATGGTTGTCAAATATGTCACCCTTAAACTTCTAAACATCGGCTCTTTCAGGTTTATTTGTCTGCTGCCATACAGGTAGCTAAAGATGGATTGCAATGTAGCAGAAACAAATAATATTTAGTATTGAAAGGTCACCACTGAGTGGAAATTTACCAACTCTTCCTAAGTGTAAACACAGTAGTTTTCCAACAAAGTGTTTTCTCCTCTACATTAAGTACTATGAATTTTGGAAGTGATTTGTGCTAACTAGTCTAAGCCTTAAACGTCAAGCCAACAGACCGCCCACAGTCTGTCTGCTGCATATTTTTTAAATGGAAATCTATTGTAATATCATAAATGTCTTTAATGTCTCCTTTGATCAATTTAATGCATCCAATGTATTGATTTCTTAAAACAAAAAAATGTAATTAAATTAAAAAAACGTACTTCCCCAAACTTTTGAATGGTATGTGTAATTAATAATGGTTGTGCTGGCATTAGCAAATTATTAGCTTTGTTAGTATTAGGCAATCTTTCATAAATATAATATGTTTTTAGTTGAATGACACATGACCACCACTGGCAACAGATTAGACAGACAGGTAGAAACAATAGCTGAAATAATAATAATTATATAAATGTAAAAAAAAACTGAAGCATTAAGAAGTCTGTTTATTAAGTCTCTGTGTTTGTATGTCGTAAATAACATACCTGCACTATATCTGTTCACACATTGCACCTAGTAATACCCCCAAACCAGTTTATCCTTTATACTCCAAGACCCTCCAACCAGAAACCAGCAACTACTGCAGGTTGTGAAATCTTTGTGTGTTTATTATGTCTCTTAGGGATCTAGTGAGTGCTTGACCGGTATGCAAAGGTTAAGGATACACAGTGGTAAGAATCCACTTTGTCAATGCAAAATGGCACGTACTAAGCCCCCTGTCAGAAGTGTGTGTGTGAGCGTGTGTGTGTGTGTTTACACAGTAGGATCAATCAAAGGGAGGGATGGTAAGAGGTTTTACTAATTGACCTCTGACAATAATAAGCCAGAATCAACCAATCAACTGTGAGAACACATACACATAAACACACACACGGAAAACCAATACAATCACCAAGACGACCACTAAATTATAGATAAATTATAGAAATGTGCAAGTTTGTTGTTTGAAATGTTTTTGAAAGAAGTCTCTTATGCTCAACAAGGCTGCATTTATTTGGAATAATACAGTAAATTTGAAAAATACAGTAAAAACAGTAATATTTTGAAATATTATTCCAATTTAAAATTATTATTATAAATTATTATTTTAAAATTAAATTACAATAGAGAACACCTCGGTTACGTATGTGAGTTACGTATGAGACGCCACGTCGGAGTACCGACGAATAGGAATCTCGCTCGCGAGAGCCAATCTACTTCGAGTGTAACTAAAACGAGCCAATGCACACTGGCATGCAATGATTGCACCAGGTGCTCATGCCACGGTGTGCAGGTATAAATGAGACACAGGTGATTGCATCAAATCAGCCTTTTGCTGAGGAGCCGAGTAGGTAGACAGGCACCCCAGCAGGGTACAGAGGACATGGCGACGAGACATCTCCGTTCCCTCCTTCAGAGAACGAGGGTTACAAGCTTTCCTGTAGCTCAAACAATAAGAGTGTGGTGCTAGCAATGCCAAGGTCATGGGTTCGATTCCCAGGGAAAGCAAGAACTGACAAAAAAATTTAAAAATGTGTACTTTGAATGCAATGTAAGTCGTCTGCCAAATGCATAAATGTAAATGTACATACGTAACTGAGACGTTCCCATTCAGTCGGTCACTCTCGACGCCACATCGGAGTGCAGACAAATAGGAATCCCTACCAAAGTGCCATGGCCTCTGCCCCCTTCCAGTGCCCTGTGTGAGCCACCTGAGCTCTCTTACCTGATGAGACGGGGCTCACACCGGGAAGTCCATCACTGCTGTTCCGCATGACCTGCTCAGTGATTATTGGATAACACTGGGAAAGCATGCCGTAGAGAAGGGGACACTGCGGATCCCACATCGTATCCCGAAGGAGTTATGTGTAGTACAATGCTGAGCCGTAGCCCGCAATGGAGGAGGGGGCTCAGTCTCAGTGACGGGAAGGCTCTCCCAAGGGAAAGACATGGGCTTCCCGTAGGAGCGACCGTGGAAGAATATATGGGATCCCCGCAGGGTCACTCATATAACCCCAGCCCAATACCGGTTCTCAAGAATTCAGCGGCAAGGGGCCTGATGCACAACGTTCCGCGACGTCCGGCACCGAGGGTGATGGAGGACTCACAGAGTTTGCTTCTGGAGAATATGAGCACCGGAGCGCAGCAAGCCGTCAAGAGCCGGGGCCTCTCAGTGCTTCTACCCGTTTGAGGTGAGAACACAGGAGGGGACCGGCTCTACACGTAGGCTATAGAATCTAGCGAACGTGTTGGGTGTCACCCAGCCCATAGCTCTACAGATGTCTGACAGTGAGGCACCATGTGCCAGCGCCCAGGAGGATGCAACACTTCTAGTAGAGTGTGCTCGCACCCTGAGCAGACAGGGCACACCTTGTGCTTGGTAAGCCAAGGTGATGGCATCCACTATCCAGTAGACCATCCTCAGCTTGGAGACAGCCTTTCCCTTCTGCTGGCCTCTGTGACAGACAAAGAGCTGATCTGAGGTTCTGAAGCTTTGAGTTCTATCCACGTAGATCTGCAGAGCGCGGACGGGACAGAGCAAAGCTAGGGCTGGGTCTGCCTCCTCCAGAGGCAGCGCTTGCAGGTTCACCACCTGGTCCCTGAAGGGAGTGGTAGGAACCTTGGGCACATAGCCTGGCCAGGGTCTTAGTACCACGTGGGTATCACCCGGCCCGAACTCTAGGCATGATACATCGACTGAAAATGCCTGCAGGTCCCCTACTCTCTTGATGGAGGCCAATGCAGCCAACAGCAAAGTCTTCATAGACAGAATCTTTAGCTCTGCTGACTGCAAAGGCTCAAATGGGGCATTCTGAAGTGCTCGGAGCACCAGAGCAAGATCCCAAGAGGGTATGGAGGGGGTGTTGAGGAGGATTTAACCGTCTCGCCCCCCTAAGGAAACTGACGACCAGGTCGTGCTTCCCAACCATCTTACCTTCTATGTGGTCATGATAGGTGGATATTGCAGCAACATAGACCTTGAGGGTGGAGGGCGACAGCCTACGCTCCAACCCTTGTTGCAGGAAGAAAGCACAGATGCAATCAAACATCTTCAGGAGTCTTCTCGGTGAGAAGAACACCACTCGATGAACAGGTTCCACTTCAAGGCGTAAGCCTGTCTTGTAGACCGTGCTCGTGCCCAAGTGATGGTGTTAACTACCTCTTGGGGTAAGTCACCTAGAATCTCCACGTCCCGTCCAGGGCCCACACATGAAGCTTCCACAGGTCTGGACGCGGGTGCCACAGGGTGCCCCGTCTCTGAGTCAGAAGGTCCTTCCTCAGAGGAATCGACCAAGGAGGGGCTGTCGCAAGGAGCATAAGTTCTGGGAACCAGGTCCGGTTGGGCCAGTACGGAGCCACCAACAGGACTTGCTTCTCGTCCTCCCTGACCTTGCACAGAGTCTGTGCAAGTAGGCTCACTGGGGGAAACGTATGTTTGCGCAGCCCCTGGGCCAGCTGTGCGCAAGGGCATCCGTGCTAAGTGTACCCTCGGTCAGCGAATAGAACCACTGGCAGTGGGACATTTCTGGGGAAGCAAACAGGTCGACCTGTGCCACCCCAAACTGTCTCCAGATGGGAGTGCAGCTCGTGAAAGCTTGTCGGCCACACGGTTGTGCACACCAGGGACATGAATGGCCCGAATCGACCTCAGACACTTCTGACTCCAGAGGAGGAGATGGCAGGCGAGTTGCGACATGCAACAGGAGCGCAGACCACCTTGTCGGTTGATATGCGCAGCGGTCGCAGTGTTGTCCGTGTGGACCAGTACATCTTTGCCCCGTAACAAGTCAAGTCAAGTCAGTTTTATTGTCACATCACCAAAGCACATGTGCCTTGGAGCGTGAAATTCTTGGGAGCGTGCTCCAGACAATTGCAGTAACAGTTAACATAACCATACAACCTTAAGCAGGTAAAAACAGAAAAAGGTGCAATGTGCACATACATATAGTTAGTACACACAGTGTACTATTGGACATACTTACAGTCAGTACTACATTACACATTATACTCTGAAAGTACATGCATACAGTTAGCACCACGTTAGACACTATACACATTAAACACTATACACATTAAACACTAAGCACTATACACATTAAGCACTATACACATAATATACACATTAGACCCTATACACAAACACAATACACAGAATATACACATTAAGCACTATACACATTAAGCACTGTACACAGAATATACACATTAAGCACTGTACACAGAATATACACATTAAGCACTATACACAAAATGTACACATTAAATACTATACACAATAAACACTATACACAGAATGTACACAAATTAAATTATTAAAATAAATTGACATTTATACGTATAAAATGATGATGATTGTATGTGAACTGGATACAGAATGTCATGAGTGTGCATCAGATGTATCCAGTGGTAACTGGTAGATAGTGCGGTGATAAATGAAGTGTGTGTATATAGTCCAGTGTTGACTGTTATAGTTGAGTGCGGTGTGTGGCATACCATATTGTGGGAGTATGCTGTAGAGAGTATTAGTTTTGAGCGTTCAATAGTCTGATAGCCTGAGGGAAAAAGCTATCCCTAAGTCGGCTAGTGCGGGATCGGATGCTGCGGAGACGTCTTCCTGAGGGCAGCAGAGAGCAGTCTGTGGGACGGGTGGCTGGAGTCACTGATGATCCTCCGGGCCTTCCTTGCACACCGCCTGGTGTAGATGTCCTGGAGGAGGAAGCTCACCTCCAACAATGTGGCTGGCAGTTCGCACGACCCTCTTCAGAGCTTTACGGTTGCCAGCGGTGCTGTTTCCGAACCAGGCCGTGATGCAGCCCGTCAGGAAGCTCTCTATGGTGCACGTGTAGAAGGATCTGAGGATGCTGGGGCTCATTCCAAACTTCCTCAGCCGTCTCAGGAAGAAGAGGCATTGATGTGCCTTCTTCAGCACTGCGTCAGTGTGTGTGGACCAGGTGAGATCCTCACTGATGTTGACACCGAGGAACTTAAAGCTGTTAACCCGCTCCACTGGTGTCTTGTCGATGGTGATGGGTTTGTGTTTTCTGCTCTGTCTCCTGAAATCCTTGGTCTTGTCGGTGTTGAGTGAGAGGTGGTTCTCCTGACACCATTTAGTCAGAGTGCTCACCTCCTCTCTGTAGGCCGTCTCATCATTGTCGGTGATCAGGCCTATCACCGTTGTGTCATCGGCGAATTTGACAATGACGTCGGAGCTGTGTGTGGCTGTACAGTCATGTGTGTACAGGGAGTACAGGAGTGGGCTGAGGACACAGCCCTGAGGAGCACCAGTGTTGAGGGTCAGAGGGGATGATGTGTTGTTGCTCATTCTGACCACCTGACTTCTGCCCGTCAGGAAGTCCAGGATCCAGCTGCACAGAGATCTGTTTAGTCCCAGAGTCTGGAGCTTCGCAACAAGTGTAGTGGGCACTATGGTGTTAAATGCTGAGCTGTAGTCCACAAACAGCATTCTCACATAGGTGTTTTTGTTTTCCAGGTGGGAGAGAGCAGTGTGTAGGGTGAAAGCAATAGCATCATCTGTAGAACGGTTGCTACGATATGCAAATTGTAGCGGATCCAATGATGAAGGTAGCACAGAGCAGATGTGATCTCTGGGTCTCTCAAAGCACTTGCTGAAGATGGGTGTGAGAGCAACGGGCCTCCAGTCATTTAAGCAGGTGGTTTTGCTTTTCTTTGGTATTGGCACAATGGTGGATTTTTTTGAAGCACGAGGGAACCACAGACAGACAGAGGGAGAGATTGAAAATGTCTGTGAAAACACCGGCTAGTTGTAATGCGCATGCTCGGAGCACGCGGCCGGGGATGCCATCAGCCGGATGGATATTCCGGATATTTACCCGTCGGAAGGATCGGGTTACATCCGCGACGGAGACGGTGAGTGCACTCACGTCTCCTGCAGCAGCTGCGGGAGCGCACTCTATGTGGGCGGTGTTGTGAGCCTCGAAACGAGCATAAAAGTTATTCAGCTCATCCGGTAGAGAGGCGGCAATGTTCACAGTAGCTGGTTTATTCCCTTTAAAGTCTGTGATGTTATTGATTCCCTGCCACATACTTCTTGCATCGTTGGTGTTGAATTGATCTTCAACTTTGTTTTTATATTGTCTTTTTGCGGCTTTGATGGATTTTCTGAGATCGTAACTGGTTTGTTTGCGATCATCAGCATTACCGGATTTAAAAGCGGATGTTCGTGCTGACAAGGCTGCTCGAACATCGCTATTTATCCACGCTTTTTGGTTGGGGTAGATACGGATTGTTTTAGTCGGCTGGCGTCTTCTACACACTTCCTGATGAAACACGTTACAGTCTCTGAATACACCTCTATGTCGTCATCAGAAGCTGCCCGGAACATGTCCCAGTCCACGTGATCAAAACAGTCCTGTAGTGTAGCGTCTGATTGGTCCGACCAGAATTGGATTGTCCTGAGGGCGGGTGCTTCCCGTTTCAGTTTCTGCCTGTAAGCAGGCAGGAGCAGGATGGAAGAGTGATCTGATTTGCCGAAAGGTGGGCGCGGGAGAGATTTGTATGCGTCCCGAAAAGGAGAGTAACAGTGGTCCAGTACACGATCACCACGTGTGTTGATGGTGATGTGCTGAAAGTATTTTGGGGCTATTGTTCTGAAGTTGGCTTTGTTAAAGTCCCCGTAACAATAATAAACGCTGCTTCTGGGTACGCGGTTTCCTGCTCACTTATATTCCCATACACTTCCTTGAGTGCCTGTTCTGTGTTGGCTTGAGGAGGAATATAAACAGCTGTGATTATGACCGCTGTAAATTCCCTCGGTAGCCAGAATGGTCGGCACAGAAGCATGTGAAATTCCAGATCGGGGAGCAGAAGGATTTAATGGAGTGTAGGTTCCTTTCGTCACACCACGAGTGGTTGACAAATAAACAAACACCCCCACCTCTGCTTTTTCCCTCGTGAGCTCTTTCGTTCTGTCCGAACGGTGCACGGAGAACCCCGTGAGCTCGATGGCTGAGTCTGGAACCACTGCAGACATCCAGGTTTCTGTGAGGCAAATAATGCAGCAGTCCCTTGTTTCTCGTTGGTATGAGACGCGTGCCCGCAGTTCACAGAGTTTGTTGTCCAGTGACTGAACGTTAGCCAGCAGAATGGTTGGGAGAGGAGGTCGGAGGGACGACGTCTGAGTCTTACTAGGACGCCGGCTCTCTTCCCTCTTTTCCGGCGACTTTTCCTCCGTCGCGCCCGTGCGACCCAGACAAAGGGCTCTGATGCGGTGTCTGTAAACAGGGCGCCAGCCTTCAAGAACTCAAAGTCCGGTTCGCGCTTCGCGACGTAGGAACCTATGCTTAGAAGCGTGTGTCTGTCGTAGACAGTTATACAAACAACATCCAACATGTAGAACAACATTAAAACAAGTAAAACAAACGAAAAACCGCAAAGTTTGCTCGGTGCTCGCAACACGGCCGCCATACTCTGCGCCATCTTGTACATCATCATAACAGCCCTTTGAGGTGGCTCAGAGCAAGATGTACTGCTAGCAACTCGAGGCAATTGATGTGCCAATGCAGGTGTGGGCCCGTCCAAACCCCTGGCACTGCATGCCTGTTGTACGTGGCTCCCCAGCCCACAGCAGAGGCATCCGTGAAAACCACAGCATTCCTGGACAACTGTTCCAGGGGCACTCCGGCCCGAAGGAACGAGAGGTCTGACCATGGACTGAAGGGCTGGCGACAGGCCGGTGTGATGCTCACCCATCTTGGGACTCGGCCGTGTAGGCACTGTCTCATATGAAGCAGGCTGAGCGGTGTTACTGCCGCCGTGGCTGCCATTTTCCCAGTTGACCCGAAGACCCAACTGGCTGAAGTGTCTGAGCACCAGGTCCCTGTGTTCGCACAATTGATCCCTGGACTGTGCTATAATGAGCCAGTCGTCGAGATAGTTGAGGATGCGAACGCCCTGTTCTCTCATGGGCATAAGGGCCCCTTCCGTGACTTTTGTGAAGACACAGGGGGACAGGGACAGCCCGAAGGGCAGGACTTTGTACTGATATGCTCGACCCTCGAACGCAAAGCGCAGAAATGGCCTGTGTCGAGGAAGGATCGAGACATGAAAGTACACGTCCTTCAGGTCGATCGCTGCAAACCAATTTTGGGGACGGATGCATTCGAAAATGCATTTCTGCATGAGCATCTTGAACGGTAGCTTGTGAAGGCTCCGATTCAGGACTCGCAGGTCCAAGATTGGCCGTAACCCACCGGTCTTGGGTACAATGAAGTACGGGCTGTAGAAGTTGGTCTTCATATCGGCTGGAGGGACCGGCTCTATCTCGTCCTTTGCCAGCAGGACAGTGATCTCCGCACGCAGGACATGGGCATCTGCGACATTCGCCAAAGTGAAGCGGACGCCCTTGAACCTGGGGAGGCACCGGGCGAACTGAATCGCATAGCCGAGCCTGATGGTCCGAATGAGCCAGCGAGACGGACTGGGGAGCGCTAGCCAGGCTCCCAGAGACCATACAAGTGGGACCATAGGGACCACCGGCGTACCCACTGTGGGGCAGCGAGGTGGAATGCAGGTACCTGGCTGGGGCGGCTGTCTCGTGGAGGTGGCCCGCAGCGAGGTGTGAGTGTGCCATGCAACACTTACCTGATTCCACAGGTGGGCAGCAGGAACGTGAGGAGGTCATCCACTGCTGCCCGCTGGCAAAGGCCACAACTCCCTGAGTCCCCTGAGGACCCGGAGATGGAAGAAACTGCTCTTTTATTGAAAATTTGGGTTCCGGGTATGGCAGAACAGAAACAAAATGGAACACAAGATTCTCCTCCCGGCCCTCCTCCGGGGGATGGAGCGGTATGGTCACTGTCTCCAGAAGAGCAGTCCTCCTCATCTCTGGGTCGCCCCTTGCCATCCCTCTTGGCAGGCGCCTGGACAGGCGGGGCAGCCTGCTTGTGCCCGGCTCCACGACGTTGCTTGGGTGGAGGCTGCTGCAGCGCGGGAGCGAAGGCAGACGCAGGCGGCCGCCCTCGGCGACGAGCAGTGACCATCGTGGCAGGACGTGACTGATCGCCTCAGTCTGCTTCTGTGTGGTCCAGAACTTCGAAGTTCTGGACCACGTCGCCGAAGAGGCCGGTCTGGGAGACGGGGGAGTTAAGGAACCTGATCTTGTCGGTCTCCCTCATGTCCACCAGACACAGCCAGAGATGGCATTCCTGGACCACCATAGTGGACATCGCACGACCCATGGCCTGTGCCATAACCTTCATCGCATGAAGCGCGAGGTCCGTTGCGGTTCTCAGTTCCTGGAGAACTGCGGGATCGTGACCACCCTCGTGCAAGGCCTTCAGTGCCTGGGCCTGATGGACCTGCAACAACTCCATAGCGTGTAAGGCTGAACCTGCCTTTCCACAAGCCTGGTAGGCCTTCCCGATCAGATTGGGCTGATCCACTGGGCCGGTTTCGGGCAGTAAAAGGTGCTGTCCACGACCTAGTGAGCTCCTCGTGTCATCCACCAGCGCTGCCTCAGCGTGCTGAATGCCCAAACGTGAGATACAGCGCTGGTGACCATTCCTCGGTGACAGGTAACCACCGCATCCAGAAACACACAGATAGAATGTCATCTTGAAAAAGACGCAAGCTCTATCTGTGTAGGCTTTTTCAGAAGGACACTCTCCTTGGTGCTGAAGCACGCAGGGGGAGGGGTCACGGTGACACAGTCAGGGGATAGTGCAGCCTGACGTGCGCACTCTCTCACACGAAGGCGCTCTCTTACCAGCCGTAGGAACGGTTTTTCAGCGCTCCGAACCAGCTGTGAGAACAGCCCTTGTGATTGTTCTGACAAACAACAAAGAGAGAAGATCGAAAAACCACACGAACCGCTGCTGTACCATCACACCAACACCGACTGAAGAGATCGCTACCGTAAGGTGGCTTCCATCTTCAGTCAGGACTGCGAAGTAAGGAGTGATATCTGGCGTCACCATCTGCCACTCGGCTCCGAAGCAAAATCTGATGCAATCACCTGTGTCTCATTTATACCTGCACGGCATGGCATGAGCACCTGGTGCAATAATTGCATGCCAATATGCATTGGCTCGTTTTAGTTACACTCGAAGTAGATTGGCTTGAGCGAGCGAGATTCCTATTCGTCAGTACTCCGACGTGGCGTTGAGAATGACCGACTGAATGGGAGCAGTTATTTATTCCTGTGATGCAAAGCTGAATTTTCAGTATCATTACTCCAGTTTTTAGTGTCACATGATCCTTCAGAAATCATTTTAATATGCTGATTTGGTGCTCAAATATGTTCATTTTTGTGTTGCTTAATAATTTTGTGTATGTGTGTGTGTGTATATATATATATATATATATATATATATATATATATATATATATATATTTATATATTTATTATTATTTGCAGGATTCCGTCATGGAAAGTTCAATGGAAAGAAACTTGAATAGAAAGTTCATAAGAACAGAAATAGAAATCTTTTGTAACATTATAAATGTCCTTACTGTCACTTTTGATCAATTTAATGCATCCTTGCTGAATAAAAGTATGCATTTTTTTCAAAGAAAAAAATCTTACTGACCCCAAGATAATTAATATACACATACTCAAAACACATAAAAACTCCTACACTTACTCCACTAAGGGTATGTTTGCATGACGTTGTCAAAGCGATCACCGTTCACACGGATCTGCGAATATAACTAAAAACGCTGTATTATGCATGTCAGGCCAGTAGGTGCAGATTTCACTTTGTAAAGACTGAACACATAATACGCATGCACATGACACTACAGTTTTCACAAATTCACATGTTTGTTGTTTACATGTCAACGGTAAAGGTATCATTTTCAAAACCTTACACATTGAAACCTGTTTTCAAAAGCTTGTGTTTTCAGGTAAATGTCTTGTCATAGTGTCATGTAAACAAACCCTAAATGTGCACTCAGTCACCTTTTTTTTTTTTTTTTTTTTTTTTTTTTTTTTTTGTATTCAACTGGTCACATGATCTCAATCTGGTGCACCACTCCATGTAAGGTATAGAGCTGTTTTAGGCTTAAATCTTTAGTGAAAAAACAGCATTAACAGACAATCACACACACCGAAAACAAAAACATCCTGCACAGTCATCAGATTTGGAATCTGACATAAACCTGGCACGTTTGCTCGTTTTTTAAATGAAGAAAACAGCTCGAGAGTAACACTGAGTGGCTTTAACCTTTTCCACATGTAAAAAAAAAAGCAGGGTCGGTATTCCCACTTCTGAAGGCAATGCGTCTTACACAGTAGCATGAATGAAACAGTGTTGTCTATGTGCTGGCAGAGAGCAAGGGCTAGCTTTGTTGTTTTTAGTGCGGTTCAGATCCCGTCTCATCTCTTCACTCCCCACAGCAAAATACCGTTGATCACCCTCCTTTCGTCTGCTATTCATCAGAGAGAAGCACACCAGAACATGTTTTCATCTAGAAAATCATTTAAGAATACAGGAATCAATCAAACTCTCTGCTTCTCATTCTGTTTTGATTGATGTTTCATCTTTGCATCATATCCGTCTCCTTTCACTCCATTTCTTTGTAAAATTTATACTGACTGAAGCAATCGCTCCAGTTTAGGGTACTGAACTTCACTTTAACCTGAGCGCCCGAAAATTACACAAGCTGATTACAGTTCTTTAGGTTGCCTAAACACCATTTTCTTCTGTTAATAGTCAAAAGAAAATATTTTTGTCTGTAAGCACACTGAAATGCCTTGAACGCTCCAGCTTTGTGCCAGAATGGTCTTGCTTATGCGTGGTATTTCATTATAATTAGCTGTAAAAACAAAACTGGTCTGTAGTTATCAATGTGGAACTATTTTTTGAATGTATGCCATATTATTTCAATTTATTAACCATATTTTGCTGGTTTGGCCAAGCTGGTCAACATAACTACTGCAGCTCGCTGTTTTGGCTTGCTAAATTGAAAAATGCTTCTTTGAAAAATATGACCCTGACTGCACATGGCTTCCAGAAACATAAGCCAATGCAAACACAACATTTCAAATGTGAAAAATATGATGATAACAATTATTTATCCTGTTAAATGGGTATGAAGGAGAGAGGGGGTAGATGCAGTTGGGGGCATAAGAGTAGTGCTGAACATGAGTTCTATTTTCCACACTCACTGTTTACCTTAGTAGAAGTTAAAAAAGAATAATAAATGAAGGAAGCCAAACATGGACTGTGAGAAAAAGACCTCAATGTATCTCCTGCATTTTATGAATTAACAAGAGAATTCATCTCCTGGCCTATCTCAGACAGATATATCTGTGTTTTACAACTGCATCTACCCGAACACTCATCATGGAGCCTGTGTGTCATCCAGAGTGTTTGGCCGAAGATGATTCTGGAGCTAGTCAGCGCTGTCGCATTAGTCACATTACAGAGAGAGAGAACTGCCGTTTTAGTCCATCTACTTCTGTAAGAAACATTTGATGGAGTGAGTTCACATACACAAATGCTACGTTACGTCTGACAGCCGTAGAGGTGACATCCAATCACAACACCCATAAACAAGACAGGCTTGAGATGAGAGTTGACAGAAGAGTGCTTTACTCTGCTACATACTGTAAACAGGCAAATGAGGAGTAATAAAATTCCCCTATAGTAAATACAACTCTATTCCTAGGGCTAAGGAGACAACACAAGACAACAGAACCAATGTGTAAACAGAATTCAAATCATGTTCCAAACTAAATTTGTTACAACCTGTCATGACCAGGCATGTCAAGATATCAAGAAAAGCTATCGCTTCCATGTAAATGGAGTTTTTGTCCAAACTAGCCATGTTCGTAACAAAAAACATATCTGAATATGCATACTTCCCTACTATGCAATAGACAGTATGTCAAAGTAGTATGTCTGAATAAGCCGTATTCATGAAAGAGTATAGGTAAAACAAAACATCATAAAGAATTTCTGAGAAGCATGAAACCAGTGGACTATCCCATGAGGCCATGGGAGTCAAAGAGGCTTTAGACTTGTATTGCATTATGTCCGGGTATGTATTTACTATATCAGACCTGAACATACTTTTGGACGCAACATACTTTTAGTGACGCTCTTGATAGCCTACTTTAAAATCTTATTGGTCAAAAAAATACATTGGATATACTGTAAAGCCGCCTTTCCACTAGCTCATTTGTGTACGATTCATATTTCGCTCCCTAGTGGCAGTTGCATGGAACTACAATTTGGTTTGGATTACCAAAAAAATTAAATTAAATAAATAATAATAATTTGAATATGCACACAAAACAAATGACCGCCAATACATTCGAAAGAAAAGCATAGTGGGTTTTCTACAGTTCAACGTAAATAAACTGTGAAATAATAGTAAAACTGTTTTGGACATAATTATTCACAAAAAGGCCATTTTTACATAGTGTTTAAAGAATAACATTTTGGAGCAAAAATATTAAAGCTGTAATCCGTAACTTTTTTTGGTTAAAAATTATCCCAAAACAATTATTGAGCAAGTACATAACCAATCAGTGTTCAATCTCCTTACCTTAGCCCGATTCACAATGGTAAGCTTGTAATAATGTTTTCTAATTTGATTGGTTGGGTCAGTTTTGGTGGAAAATATGAGTTTGCCGCTGTTTGTTTTTTGTATTATTATCTCGCATCCATATACATAAAAAAAGGAGTCCTGGCTAGTATATCACGTGTGTGGATGCTGCAGGTGGTGGATCATTTGTATCCTCTTCTTACAGCAGCTGGATTAGAAATAAACTTGTCATGTTGACGGCGGCTTGTAATCCTGAAAGTTCTAAACGCCTCCATTTTCAAGTACTGGAGCTGAATCAGATCGGTAAAGTGAACTTATTCTGGTGAAACTTCTTATTTTGGATATACATCCAAAATGCAGTAACTGTAATTGCGATGTAACTGTACAGTGAAGATCCACACTGTTGCGGTGACAGACAACCCACACATACTCCTCAAAACAGATTCATCCGCTCTGAGGAGCCATGCTGATGCACAACCCAAGTAAAGAAGATAACTCCGAAAACAACTGCAGTTTCAGGTTTCAAACAGAGATGGCAACAAAGAGGTCAATCTCTTTAACTCACCTCACACTCATTGTTTTGATTTAAATGCATCATATCCTGTCAGGCTTTCGGTACACCCACATTCAGCTCAAATCTAAGAACATTCTGTATACCTATATTTAGAACTCCAGCAGTTCTACTACTCTCCATTGGAAAAGAATGAGACGTTAAGGTGACTTAAGTCTTCAAAACTTACAACAAATGAAATTCAAGAATTCTGCAGTGAGAAAAAGTTGCTTTATAAAACATTCTAGAACAATTCTAAAACTCTGGGTATTTCATATTTCAATGTGTTGAGTTTTTTTTTTTTTTTTTTTTTTTTTTGTGGAGGCTGGTTTAATAACAAAAGGGATTGAGCAAAAGAAAAAGGAAAAAAAAAGAGTTGGAGAGAGCATTAAGCAGAATTGAAAACAGGAAGAGCTGGTTTGCTTCACTCAGAAACACCAAAGGCTTTTAACAAAGCAGTAAAAATAATATACAGAATATTCCCATGAGCGGCAGCTCTAAACCAGCATATGTTCATTTCAATACAAACACTTCACCATCACATGCAGTATTGCTAATTTTTTTCATATCATGAGCGTGGAAGAGTGTCCGAGGTCAACACTCAGGGTGGCTTTGGACTCTCAAAGCATCTGCCCTTCACAGTTCTGCACTTTATTCCCATCTGTGAAACAGCATCCTGCAATTTTGCTTGGATTCCCAGATCATCGTGGATTGGGTGAATGAACATTGGAAAGTTCTCGGAATCTCCCCAATATTTCCTCCGCTCGGTCCATCACATATTAGGATAGGAGCAAGGTTGCCAGATCCAGCGATCTTTGACGAAGAGCCAGGTTTACTAAAGTGTATACATTTATTTAGCTTTATGTTCATGTTCTTGGCAGAAAATGTCTAAGCAAAGCAGCTCTCATAAGATAAGTGCATGTATTGAGTAATACATTACAATTACCTAAGCAGGTTGCTAAGGACACAAGTATTACGGCTACAGCTGAAGTCTATGTAAGACGGCAATGTAACTGCAAACACTACAAAAAGTTTGGAGTCAGTAAGATTTCCTTACCCTATAGGCCCTAAACCTTTGACTGGTAGTGTATGTATTAATAGGAGTCAGGTGAACAAGTAAAGTTCACAAAACACACCAAAAGTTCATCAGATTCACCCAAAGTTGACTGATAACCCTGAAACAGATTCACATACACACTATAATACAAACTACAACACAAGTATTCTAGCATGCATCTGGTCGTAAACCACCTCGTTCCAGGGTTAAATGCAGTACTGACGGATAAATGCTACAGATTTGACATCTTCTCCAATCTGTTTCCCTCAACTCCCGTTCTCAAGGTCAAGGGATCACAAAGGTCAAGGGTCATTAAGAGGCCCACCATCCACTGGACTAGAAGAGCTCCGAGAGAGGATATCCTACAATTATATGATTACGGCCAATGGCTCTAAAATGCTCCTGGAAAACCTTCACTTTGCCCTTCATTCTCTTGTTCTCTTGCTTGTTTCCTCCTCTGCAGTTCTCATGAGTGACATGTAAGCTACAGTAATAGGTTTGTCATGTTTGGCTGTTTGCTTTCGTCCTACTTTTTTTCACAGATCATTATCATCCAAACATTTACAGGTGAATTTTGAGCAGAGCATTTACAACAATTAGAATCTAGTATAACGTATGCTGAGACTAATTGACCTTAATTAAGCATAATTTACAACGAGTAACATTCAGGTCTTTTCCTCTCTCTGCATTTAATGAAGAGATCTCTGTTCTTTACTAAATCACCATGAATTAAAAAAAAAAAAAAAAAAAAAAGGGAACACAGCAGGAACACAGGTGCTCCCATTACATCCTCAAATACTAAATCATTCCACAGTTATTACATGCCCTTACATTCTACATTGATCTTACACGTTTAGAACTCAGTTACGCTTAGTGCAGAGCCATCTAGAGGCCAGCCTTAAAAAGTTCATTTATTCCCTGGAAAAGATCCTCCTTTGGAAAGCATGGATCATTTACACAGGCTGATACAAGTTTTGAACGCATAATTTAATTTATCACAATTATTCACAACTCTTGTCAAAACAAAGCAAGTACCTCACACCTTGGGTTGAAAGTCATTAATCTATTCAGCAGTTGGCAGTGCAGATCTGACTCCCATGCGCATAAGCACTGATTCAGCAGACATATTGCAATGCTTAAAGGATTAATTCAGCCTAAAATAAAAATTCTGTCATTATTTACTCACCCTCATGTCCTTCCAAACCCATTATGATTTTCTTCCATAGACCACAGACCACCTTTATAGTGGTGCTTTTTAGTCATTTTGAAGCTTAGAGCATCAGTTTTGATTCACCTCATTTTCATATTCTTTAAAAATTTGAAAGAAAGTCACATGGCATGAGGATAAAACATAATGGACTATTCCTCAAATGTCTACTACTCTATTTCTTGTCTGACTGTTTCTTACCTGGCCACTGTATTTGATCACCCTCACTGAACAAATGAGACGCCACAGTTTCTACGGCCGACACTTCCTTCTCCTGTACACTCTCTAAAATTTCAGTCCCATAAAACTGCTGTGTTGATCAGCGTGGCAGCCTGGGGACGCATCAGCCACTAAACCCCCTGCTGCTGGGCCCTAAAACACAGTGCTGAAGGACCCCCAGAACACATGTTTAATGGGCTTCATTAAAAACCAGTGAAGCGTTCAGATTAGCATAGTTATGGACTGTTGGGTTTTATGTACAGGCTACCTGAGTTTGAGCAAAGACCACAGTAGATTGGGGAGACACAAATATTCAGGAAAATAAACTAGCTGTACTGAACTTTCACCAATTCAGCTTGGCTGCATTTCGGCTCAAAGGATGCTGCAAACCTTAATCTGTATTACGACAGTAAATATATAGTCAGTGTCAAAAATTCCTCAGTTACAGTTTAGTTTGATGATCCACTTTAGACATTCTACTAACTATAAGTGACTTTGCAACTACATGTCAACTGACTCTTAGGTGTTAGTGTCCGGACAGGTAGTTGCAAAGTTACTTCTAGTCAGTAGAGTGTCTGTTGAGGGACCATCAAAATAAAGTGTTTGCAGATATTAAACAGACAGTCTACTAATACTCTAATGAGAGTCAGTTGATGTAGTTGCAAAGTTACTTTTAGTTAGTAGAATGCAAGTGGATTATCAAAATAAACTGTTACCAAAAGTGTTCTTGCACAAACATTAGTTTTTACATCCAATATGTTGTCAAAAAAAGACCAACAGTTTAGGACAGAGTTATACCAAAAAAACTCTGCACGGCAGTCTCCGAACTCCATCTGTTAGCCTCAGATACTTATTTTCCACTCAGAGAAACCTGTCAGACACACATCCACTGTGTGAAATTACACATATTCCTCCTGAACGCTTGCTGATGCTGAGTATAATTGAAATGAATTTAATGGGGGTCACATTCCAGGGTGTTTGGACTGATGAAAGGGAAAACTCTAATGCATGCAACTGTTTTCTTTACGACAAAACAGAGGGAAGGGGTAAAAAAAAAAAAAAAAAGAGAGAGAGAGAGACGTCCTAATTAGGTCCCTGTGATTCAGACTTGTTTGCATGGGTCAGGGCCGAGGGAACGGCAGTTGAGAGAAATTATGAAAATAGTCTGGGCTTTTTGGAACAGCACAGCTACCGACAGAGTGAGCAAAGACTGAGCAAAAGACAGCCACAGAGGTCACTGTGTGTTATTTGTGAATCAGACGTCCTCCACTGCTGACTGAACAGAAGTCATTGTGAAGAAATCATCACAGATACTTTTCGTTTTGGTTCTAAAGCTTCTTTTTAAATGTCAAATAATATTTCTACAGCACTTTATCATTCATTTCTATGAAGACTGCTTAACTGAAGGCTGCGTGTGCCTGAATTTATCTGAATGTACCGAAAAGTATAGTAAAAACTGAAATATTGTGAAATATCATTATAACTTAAATGAACTATTTTCGATTTTAATATATTTACATAATATATACATATTTATATAATTATATTTTCAAATGTAATTTATTTGTATGATGGCAAAGTTGAATTTTCAGAATCATTACTCCAGTGTCACATGATCCTTCAGAAATCATTTGAATATGCTGATTTGCTGCTTAAGGTTTTTGTGTAATAATAATGCATTTTTTCAGGATTTTTGATGAATAGAAAGTTCAAAAGAAGAGCATTTATGAAATGGAAATCCTAACTTTAACATTATAAATGCATTTACTTTCGCTTTTGATATCCTTGCTGAATACACTTTTTTTCATTTCACTTAGGTGACCCCAACATTTTGAAACGCAGTACAGTATACATTACTAGCATGACCTAAAAATGAATAAAACTTCAACAGCATGTATTAATCTTATGTTAATTATTAGTTCATTTTGATTGTTACAACACAGTTAAAGAACATGCAGCACCTAAAAACTAAGTTAACCATGAATTCAACATTTATCAATAACTAAAATGGACAATATACATATGTCTTCTTGGGCAGGGTTTCATTTCCAGATGTGAAATATATCCATATATCCTACAAAGATAGTTTCAGCCTGCTGCTGGTTTCATTGGTGCTGTCTAAGGGTGCACACATTAGTGTTTTGCGTCTGGAAGGCATCAAACTCTGATATATGTAGTTGTCCTGGATAACATTAAAGATGGTGTGAAAGAGAAAAAGTGATGCACAACACAGGCTCAGACTTAGAGTGTGAGTCCTGGGTAACCTTTGACCTAGGGTTGCCATCCACCCTGTATATTGCAGAAATTAAGGGAACAAAATTGTGTTCCATATTAGATCAATGTAAGAAGGGTTGTATTTTACAGCCAGACAGCTGAGAATGTGTAAGTATTTTGGCTATTGAATTTAAATCATTAAAGAACTGAATGGGAAACAGATCGCTAAAGATGGATGTGAAACACATTTACCTTTAGAGTGAGACATTGGTCATTGCTAGGTTATGAATATGTGTGTAACAGTATGTGATTAAAATTCATTATTTCATATGCCAAATTGAATTCATTGGTCTTCATATGCCAAAAGTGACAAAGTGACAGCTGAGATAATTATAATTTTACAAAAGATTTATGTTTCAAATACATGTTGTTCTTTTGAACTTTGTTAATTCACAGAAAAATATTAAGCAGCACAACTGTTTTCAACATTGATAATAATAATGAGAAATACAAAGTTCTGTCATGAACCTCTAGTTGGCGCAGGGTGACAGGTTCTTAACTCAATCTGCTTGCAATCACATCATTCTCTATAGGGCACAGCTGATTGGTTCCTGCTGTATCAGTAGCCAATGAGCTTGGTGCTCAATCAAATTCTTGGTCAGCATTTGCTGTAGCAGTAGCTGCGCACTTCAGAAACCCTCCACCTTCCCCAGCTCCACCTGTATGCACTCACCTAAAGGATTATTAGGAACACCTGTTCAATTTCTCATTAATACAGTTATCTAATCAACCAATCACATGGCAGTTGCTTCAATGCATTTAGGGGTGTGGTCCTGGTCAAGACAATCTCCTGAACTCCAAACTGAATGTCAGAATGGGAAATAAAGGTGATTTAAGCAATTTTGAGCATGGCATGGTTGTTGGTGCCAGACGGACCGGTCTGAGTATTTCACAATCTGCTCAGTTACTGGGATTTTCACACACAACCATTTCTAGGGTTTACAAAGAATGGTGTGAAAAGGGAAAAACATCCAGTATGCGGCAGTCCTGTGGGCGAAAATGCCTTGTTGATGCTAGAGGTCAGAGGAGAATAGGCAGACTGTTTCAAGCTGATAGAAGAGCAACTTTGACTGAAATAACCACTTATTACAACCCGAGGTATGCTGCAAAGCATTTGTGAAGCCACAACATGCACAACCTTGAGGTGGATGGGCTACAACAGCAGAAGACCCCACCGGGTACCACTCATCTCCACTACAAATAGGAAAAAGAGGCTACAATACTGGAAAAACGTTGCCTGGTCTGATGAGTCTCAATTTCTGTTGAAACATTCAGATGGTAGAGTCAGAATTTGGCGTAAACAGAATAAGAACATGGATCCATCATGCCTTGTTACCACTGTGCAGGCTGGTGGTGGTGGTGTAATGGTGTGGGGGATGTTTTCTTGGCACACTTTAAGCCCCTTAGTACCAATTGGGCATCATTTAAATGCCACGGCCTACCTGGGCATTGTTTCTGACCATGTCCATCCCTTTATGACCACCATGTACCCATTCTCTGATGGCTACTTCCAGCAGGATAATGCACCGTGTCACAAAGCTCGAATCATTTCAAATTGGTTTCTTGAACATGTCAGTGAGTTTACTGTACTAAAATGCCCCCACAGTCACCAGATCTCAACCCAATAGAGCATCTTTGGGATGTGGTGGAACGGGAGCTTCGTGCCCTGGATGTGCATCCCACAAATCTCCATCAACTGCAAGATGCTATCCTATCAATATGGGCCAACATTTCTAAAGAATGCTTTCAGCACCTTGTTGAATCAATGCCACGTAGAATTAAGGCAGTTCTGAAGGTGAAAGGGGGTCAAACACAGTATTAGTATGGTGTTCCTAATAATCCTTTAGGTGAGTGTAGATCTGATACAGGTAATTCATGTGTTCATGTATATTTTACAGCAGCAGCATGTCTTGCTTGCTCACGGCAGCATGTTGTGCATGTATTGGCAGTAGCAAGTCCCGTACTTGCTCTGCAGCAGCAGCATAGCAGATCTATTCTGCCAAGACCAAACATATCAACACTGGCTACATTTACATCTAACCAAATAATCCGTTAGTAACCGGATTGACAGATCAATTGGACTGAAAAGCCTTCATGTAAACATCTGACTAAGCTCGATCCGAATGAAATTTCAAATTGGATTGGAAGGGGTGGTTTATTCCTTTTCTAATCGATCAATAGGATATGTAAATACTTGATCGGAATGAAAACAGAAAATGAAAAGGACTGTGCTTGTACAATGAGTCTGACATACAGTAGAAATGGCATAATGATATATGACGCATGGAACAAGCTGTTGTAGGTGTGGAATGACTGTCATGTCATTCTAAAATTATCCTACCACTCATCATCTGTAAAGTGGAGCAGGATCGACATCGTCCCACCAGTCCTTTTTTCATACTCTCATCCACAGGCGGCTGGTTTTTAGCACAGGTAGAGGCATTTTTACTGCTTGATAAATATAAGCAGAACAGCACAACAGTTCATATGCCCATTGTTTCCAATTTAGGACCCGTAATAGATAAATATTAAGTCTGCTGTTTAAAACAAAGAAAAGAAACGATGCAGGAGATTATTACGTGCAAACAGTAGGAAACTCTATATATTCATGCAGTGTGCGCATGTCAAAAACTTGATTTGATTTGAAGCTTGTGACATATAAACGCACATATCGACCTGATCACTTTATTTAGCGTTTATGTAAACACTATGTTCGGATTCATAATTCATTCCGATTTAAACAAAAATTGTGTATGAGAGTTGTCGTGACAGAAATGTTTCTTGAGCACCAAATCTGCATATTAGAATGAAGGATCATGTGACTCTGAAGACTAGGGTGATGAATATAATATGCTGAAAATGTATCACTTCACATCACTTCCATCACAGGAATAAATTACTAATAAATGAATTATTGTAAAATATATTTAAATAGCAAACAGATATATCACAATATTAGTAACAGTCAGTAACGTGTGAATAGCAAGCAAGTCATGCACAATCATAATCAGACCACTCTAACCTAGTCTACTAATATGTGATTTAATCAGTTTCTAATTAATCTCAACTAATTCCTTCTCAGTGACCAGCACAGTCGTACACATAAACCGACTGCAGTTCAACTCACAGCTGTCTGGGCAAAAACTGTGTTGTGTGTTTACAGCTGGATGATCTCATAGTAAGCACAAGACCATCAGATGAGAAGAACAGGACACCGGGTACACTTTCCCACTACTTTTAACCCTCCCATTTCATTATGCTCTGATAAAGTGGGTTTTATGGCATAGTAGAAAAGCTCAAGAAACAAGATGGTTGCTCACTCAAACATTTGCCTGTAGCCTTTCCCCCCCTTGTGCTGTCTATAGCACAAAGGAATTCTAAATTAAATACAGATCTGCTCAGCCTTTTGATTAATATTTGATCAATTGTTGAAATTATCCAAAACTTGCATGTCTCGCATTCAGCAAATCCAGATGAACTATGTTCAAGATCAGACGATACGGCACTGACTTCACTCACGCAAAAGTACTTTTCCAGCTTTATTCTGGATGGCCAAGCCTGACCCCGTTGGTGTCCAAAGAGAAACGCACAAGATTTTATGATTGATTAGGAAATTTCACATAATTCAGTTTTGCAGTGCCTGATTGGATAAGCAGAGCACATGCGATCTGATTTGTTCACCCAATCACCACCATCACTTCTGTCTAGATGTGTGGATGACATCACAGTGACCCCTGAAATATGTGCCATTCTAAAAAAGCCAGATCACTATCAAGA
Organism: Paracanthobrama guichenoti; assembly: GCA_018749465.1. NCBI lineage: Eukaryota > Metazoa > Chordata > Actinopteri > Cypriniformes > Gobionidae > Paracanthobrama > Paracanthobrama guichenoti. The sequence continues at coordinate 24,571,310 of CM031955.1, read as the reverse complement.
TAAATATCTCATTAAAAACTCAGTAAAAATGTGCTTTAAGTTGAGTGTGTTTTTAAGCATGGCCCACAGTAATGGGGGTTGCGATAGCGAGCATGTGTGTGTGTAACAGTGAACATGTTTCTCATCCTGCAAAAGGCCCTGCTTCTGTGGTTTGCATGCCAGAGACACTAACCAAACGAATGACTCCCAGTCGTAAAGTATTTCCGCTCGCCTATCGCTGCATTCTGTCAGAAGTGTGTGCTTGCTTTCATCTTTTTTCTTATTTCCGTCTTAAAAGGTTCATCTGCTTGTATTGTTGTGATGCTGCAAGGGCCTGTTTTTATCAAATGCTAAAGTTCACAATTAAACAGACTCTCTTTAAAGGCATAAGTTCCCTTTACTGATGTCTATTAAAGTCTAAGGGTACGTTTACACGACAACAATGTATTAAAAGCTGAAAAGCTTTTCCTTTGCGCTTTTCACATACAGACGACTGCATTGTCAAAACTTTCACTGTGCACACGGATCTGCGAAAACGACTAAAGCACTGTTTTATGCTGCCAGGCCAGTAGTTGGCGACGTCACTTTATAAAGAAAAACTGCACGCCTATAGACTAAACATGTTAAAGGAACACACCGACTTTTTGGGACTTATTTAGATAATCAAGAAACTTTGCTGCTGTACCATGGGTGCAGCGGTGCAATGATATTATGCAGCGCCTGAAAATAGTCCCCGGCACGCTCTCTGTGCAAGCAGGTTCTGTTGACGGAAGTTAGCCTATTTTCAGGTGCTGTGTGATATCATTGCGCCGCTGCACCCATGGTATGGCAGCAAAGTTCCTTGATCATTATGCAGGAATGAGAGTATAGTCCCTAGACATATCGGTCTAGAAAATCACAACTTTTCATTTTCCGTCAGTCTTAGTACACGATGTAACTATACACATCACAACATGTAAATAGGAAAATGTTGGTGTTATTTTATTTTTTATATTGTTGAGCAGTAGGCTAGCTGGAGCCGTTTACCTCCAGTCTTTGTGCTAACTAGGCTAGCGGTGTGTGCGTCAGACAGAGTTATGGTACGCACTGAGATGAGTATGGTATGTATGGACTTATCTAACTCTGGGGGGTACGGTGAATAAGCTAAAGTCCCAAAAAGTCCTTTAACACATTTTTAGTTAACACAGAGACAATAACAGTATCGTTTTCAAAAACTTTGAAACATGTTTTCAAAAGTCAGTAATTTCAGTCCCCCAAAATGCTGTTGTCATGTAAATGAATGGCCAAAATCCATAAAAAGTTTTCCATTTTTAGTTATGTAAACGGCGCCTAAAAAGTACAAACCTGATTCCAAAAAAGTTGGGACACTGTACAAATTGTGAATAAAAAAGGAATGCAATAATTTACAAATCTCATAAACTTATATTTTATTCACAATAGAATATAGATAACATATCAAATGTTGAAAGTAAGACATTTTGAAATGTCATGACAAATATTGGCTCATTTTGGATTTCATGAGAGCTACACATTCCAAAAAAGTTGGGACAGGTAGCAATAAGAGGCCAGAAAAGTTAAATGTACATATAAGGAACAGCTGGAGGACCAATCTGCAACTTATTAGGTCAATTGGCAACATGATTGGGTATAAAAAGAGCGTCTTAGAGTGGAAGTGTCTCTCAGAAGTCAAGATGGGCAGAGGATCACCAATTCCCCCAATGCTGCGGCCAAAAATAGTGGAGCAATATCAGAAAGGAGTTTCTCAGAGAAAAATTGCAAAGAGTTTGAAGTTATCATCATCTACAGTGCATAATATCATCCAAAGATTCAGAGAATCTGGAACAATCTCTGTGCGTAAGGGTCAAGGCCGGAAAACCATACTGGATGCCCGTGATCTTCGGGCCCTTAGACGGCACTGCATCACATACAGGAATGCTACTGTAATGGAAATCACAACATGGGCTCAGGAATACTTCCAGAAAACATTGTCGGTGAACACAATCCACCGTGCCATTCGCTGTTGCCGGCTTAAACTCTATAGGTCAAAAAAGAAGCCATATCTAAACATGAACCAGAAGCACAGGCGTTTTCTCTGGGCCAAGGCTCATTTAAAATGGACTGTGGCAAAGTGGAAAACTGTTCTGTGGTCAGACAAATCAAAATTTGAAGTTCTTTTTGGAAAACTGGGATGCCATGTCATCTGGACTAAAGAGGACAAGGACAACCCAAGTTGTTCTCAACGCTCAGTTCAGAAGCCTGCATCTCTGATGGTATGGGGTTGCATGAGTGCGTGTGGCATGGGCAGCTTACACATCTGGAAAGGCACCATCAATGCTGAAAGGTATATCCAAGTTCTAGAACAACATATGCTTCCATCCAGACTGCAGTCCAGATCTTTCACCCATAGAAAACATTTGGCGCATCATAAAGAGGAGTTGAGACAGTTGAGCAACTAGAAGCCTGTATTAGACAAGAATGGGACAACATTCCTATTCCTAAACTTGAGCAACTTGTCTCCTCAGTCCCCAGACGTTTGCAGACTGTTATAAAAAGAAGAGGGGATGCCACACAGTGGGAAACATGGCCTTGTCCCAACTTTTTTGAGATGTGTTGATGCCATGAAATTTAAAATCAACTTATTTTTCCCTTAAAATGATACATTTTCTCAGTTTAAACATTTGATATGTCATCTAGGTTGTATTCTGAATAAAATACTGAAATTTGAAACTTCCACATCATCGCATTCTGATGTCATCATCATCATCGCATTTTTATTCACAGTTTGTACAGTGTCCCAGCTTTTTTGGAATCGGGTTTGTACTTTCAAATGTCTGAACATCTTTAAAAAAAAAAAAAAACATTTACTCGAAACAAATTTAGAAAATAATTGTCTTGTTTTAAGCATAAATCTCACTCAATTTTGTTAGTTTTATTAGCCAATAAAAGTAAAATACTTTAAATGTACAAAGTAAATGTATCTTGTCTTAATAACATTTTGATATTTTTACTTGAAAACAAGCCAATACTTGTAATTGTAATATATATATATATATATATATATATATATATATATATATATATATAAATTATTATTTTTTTTTTTTTTTTTTTTTCAGTTTAGATACAGTAAGATAAACTATTGCAACATAAAATTATATCACAGCAATTTTGGCCATTTATAGTTTTTGTCCATCCCAATTTAAAAAAAACCTCATCCTCAAGTACAGTATTAACACCATAACGACGCTCTCTCTATATCTTTATATCCTCAAGTTTCCGGTTTAAACTTTTATTTCAGTACATATATTTTTATGTGCTTGCTGACTATCCTCTTTCCAGCAAAAATACATTTCTCATGTTGTCTCTCGCTGCTTCTGTTATGGACCTCACACCCGCCCCCCCGGATACGGAAGTGGTTCGACCCGTCACCTCTTCAGATTAATAGCAGGGTTCCCTGACCACTGCAGCTCAACAAGGGGTGCACTCCGCGTGACTGAGCAGTCCTGCACGGCTACATGTGGAATACATTTCCTGACAACACTCTTTTTTCCCTCTCTCCATATCGTACCTTCCTTCTTCCCATTCCTTTCTCTTCCTCTCTAGCCCCCTGTAACAGGATAGTTATGTCTTTTTAAACTAAACAGTCAAGTAATTAGTGTTTCAGTGCTTTATGAAATAACTGAGGTGGTGCGTGGAAAGACCGCATAAGACTCAGACTGGGTTTGGCAGTAAATGTTCAATGTAATCACTTACTTCAGTCAGGCAGGATGGTCTCTTTCTTTTAGATACACTGTAACACAGTCCTCCTTCAATTAACACTCAGTCAGTTCTTGGCTGTTCTCTGCTGTCTAAACTGTCACAAGCTGTAAGAGCTGACATTGACGTCTGTTTATAAACACAGAAGGAAGCAAGCACACACTTCAGTTCTCTGAAATCTACTCTCACAGATTTTATAGCATCAGGATGCACGAAGCAGCACAGCTACAGTTACTTATTAAAGCGGTGTGCAATATACAGATGTAGAGATTCAAGTTAAATAAGAAAATGTTCTCCATTACAGTCATTTTTTTAACATTGATGTAAAACTTTCAGGTCAGACCTACCATGAGCTCTGAAATTGCAATATGGCTTTGTGAAACCATAATTTCAGATTAATTGAAAACTATAAATTCAGATTACACTGTTAAAAAAAAAAAAAAAAAAAAAAAAATATATATATATATATATATTTTTTTTTTTTTTTACAGTGTAATCTGAATCTATATATATATATATATATATATATATATATATATATATATATATATATATATATATATATATATATTTTTTTTTTTTTTTTTTTTTAAATATAGTTGGTTTAACTTAAAAAGTAAGTTACCTGGTTGCCTTAAAATGTTGAGTTCATTGAAATTAAAAATTTGAGTTAATACAATGAACATTTTTGAGAATTGACATCACCCTTTATTCAAATAGTATTAAAAGATTTTGTAAGCATATTGCGTAATTGTGTTTTATTTGTTATAATGCAGTGAAACATGCCAAATTGTGCTATTTTCATGATTTATCACAAAAACATTTATGAGTTTCTATTTATTAAACCCATTTCCTTCATTGTATTAACTAAAAATTTTATTTCAATGAACTCAACATTTTAAGGCAACCAGGTAACTTACTTTTTAAGTTAAACCAACAATATTTTTTACAGTGTATATTGCCAGAACGTAGATTTACACTACCCATAATCCAAAAGAAAGATCTGCCTCAGATTCATCAATTAGAGAAATCACTGTTACTGCACCACAAGAGCAAAAACATAAAAAATAAAAAAATACATTTAGATTAGATGAATAACTTAAACTTGTTGAACTGAAAGCCTTAACTGAAATTAAATAAGTTAAATTTGAAGTACTAAAATAATAAACTAACACTGAAATAAATATAAATTAAAGTTCAACAGAAATATGAAAAACAAATAAAAATGACAAAAGCACATAACAAACTTAAATTAAAAATTAAAACTGAAAATATAAAAAATAAATTAATAATACAAAATGAACACTGGTACACAGTTTTTAATCGATTACATTATTTACAAATACGTCACGGACTGGTTCATTACAAGACATTAAGTTCAGTACTTTTCTCTGATTTTCAAATGCTTTTAATTCAAATCTTATTCAAATTTTTGTATGTGAAACATTTTGGACCTGTTTGATTTGGTACAATGGGGGAAAAAAACCATTGGGAACGAAAGCCGCTAAAAAGACAGTTGTGACTGTTGTGGTCTGTAGGTTAGTATTGTAAATCCGGTTTGTTTGTCCTAAACACAAACCAGGATGCACATAACTGAGGATTTGAGATAATGGCCATGCTCACTCAAGTCATGTAACTGCAGTAGGGCTGAACCTCTGAGGTTTGGGAAAGGGCCTGGGTTTGCTCTCTGGATGCCCTCTGCCCTGGCACGCCATCATCAAGGGTCTCCAGGGGGTCGTAAAGAGCTCTAAAGAGTGGCCTGTCTCCATCTCTTGCGTGCACTCCACCCCACTTCAAGACACCAGCAACATTCATGACTTTATTGGACAATCCTTTACTATTGTTCAAAGAAAGCCAGAAAGGTCTGGTCCCTGTCAAGACTACACAGTGTGCCGATCAAAAAGAGGAGAATCTTGTATTGGTTGCATGGTTGCTTAGCAGATGCTTAATCTGCAAAGTGACGAATCTGTTGACAAGCATTGCTTCATCTGCTATCTCACCCAACTGTAAAAAAAATCTGGCCTCAAAAAACGTTCACCTTTGAAACACCTAAGAAGATGAGGCTAGATGAAATGGGCCATGGATGGATGACTAGACTAATTCAGCATGCATTCTGTCAAATGGACAACTGTTCAAAATGACTTTGCAACTAGTCAAAGAGGAAAAAAATGTCATGTCGAGTAAATGCCTAATTAAAAACAAATCACCAAAACAGTTCAATTGAGACTCAAACACTTCATTGAACCCACCGTTCTCATCATATGATGGTCTTTTTGGCCTAAGTTCTCGAAAAGCGTGTCGATTGTCTTGCATTTGGCTCACACAGTTCATTAGGTTCTTCGGGCTGTGGTTGGTTTACGCAGACTCTGTAATGGTCAGAAGTGCGTTAGTGATGTTTCTGGACGGAGGCAAAGAGGCTATAAGAGTGCGGTACAGCTGTTTCTGCTTGGTTTGTTATGTTTGGAGTCTTTATGGCTGGCATTTCTGCCTGGGTTACTGTCAGTGAGATCTGTCGGCCACTGGCCTCGTTGTCCCTGACAACAAAGACTCGTAAACACTCAAGAACCCACCCGCACTCCTCTTGAATGAAAAAAAGAGCAAAGAACAAAGAGAGTTTAGCTCTGGTTTCTGTTATGACCTATCCTTTATTCCTCTTTGCTCTGTGTTCTCAGAGAGTGGCAACACAAACTATAGAGGACAGCTTGTTGTCAGGTAAGAAAGAAGTTCTTTGGACTCCCATTGCATGCTCATTTCAAAACGTCTCGAGAGATCCGATTAAATTAACCTCTCAGGGCTCCAGACAGTAATGTTTCTGCATTTACAGACAAACTCAGACATGAATGAGCCATGATGTTCTTTTTTAAAGGGGTCCTGAATTGAGAAATCTAATTGTCATTGATCTTTTGACATGTAAGAGGTCATAATAAACATCCTGTACGTTTCAGAACTCAAACCTTCCAAAAAACGCTTTTATTGAAAAGACGACAAAGACGACTCGTTTCGGATTTTGTCACATTATGACGTAATAGTGCGACGAAAGACTGCCTCTGCAGAATCAGATCAACGCCTACTTCTACAACATCACATCTTTGGCCACTGGCGCGTTAGTGAGATGAGAGAAGAGAGATACAGGATCACTAACCTTCCAAAGGATCCCAATGCTAGGAAAGTGGTTTAATTTAAATGTCCAGTCCTTTTACTGTGGATTCTTTGGTAAATCAGACCCAATTTTGACGCAGGATTTGCAAACAGACTTTTACTGTAAAATATGGACAGTAATGCCAAAACATGCAAGTAACTATGTTACTTCTAATGCCTAATCTGTGATTAGTGATTTCTGTAATACAGTAATAATAAAAACACATTAAAAGTTTTGAGACTTGTAGTACTTATTTCATATGCAAAGATTTTAGCCAATCACAGCAGTGGGCATTTACACTGAAGTCTCACAGCAGACACGCCCCTTCCAACAGTGTTCAAATCAGAGTGTTCAAATTGCCTTTTATTTCTAAATTATGAAAAAATGTTTAATGTAAAAATCATACTAACATTATTTATGCACCTCTAGAAACATGAAATGATTTAAAAATTCTGTTCATGTCATAAACATTCACAAAACAGTCTTAAACCCACTCATGAGTTAACGGTTTGAACTATTCAGAGCCATACTGAGGTAAGACCCATTCACACCAAGAACAACAACAAGAACAATATAACTATAGCTACGTATATTAGCATTCACACCAATGGTCGATATAACATTCTGTTTATTATAAGAACACTTCAGTTATGTCATCTGGCCCTTTAAGTGCTCAAGCTTGTTAAAGTCAGATGGAGTCTGATTAGCTGTCAATATTTTTTATTGCTAACAGCTGGAAAAATTAGCAAACCACGAAACGTGAGAAAGTTTTGTGAATTTTTTTTATAAATTCAACAAAACACTTCAATATTTTAACATTAGATTTGCTGATATGTTCCAGATACTGATCTATATAGAGAATTATGCAGAATCATCAAACAGATCAGTGGTTCCAGAGCATTTTTCAGCAAATCAGTTTTCAATATATCTTGATGTCATAACTTCAAACACTTGCTGCTTTTTTACACGTGCTGACAGTATCAAATTTGACACACCATTCAACAACAGTATATGTCACCAAACCTATGAAATAACACAAATGGAAGTATTATAAACACACACACACACACACACACACACAAATTAAAAAATCACAATACACTCCACCCTTTTTTTTTTTCTTCTTCATCTTTTTTTCCCCCCGGCTTGAAATTTAAACAATCTGGTCACCCTTTTTAAATTGCACTGCATACCAGTACAGTGAGTCAGGTAGCCCTCTCATTGCACTGCTCATGAAAACTACTCGTGAACTTAGCATCAACATCTTAGCAGGCCTACAGGAGTCATCTGCTGCCACTCCATAAAATATCTCCACTCCCGTTCAGAAATCCTCTTATTTCCACCCAAATTGACTAGTACAGTAGTCTTTGATACGAATCCTTTGCCTGCCAAAGGAGCAAATGACCGTCATATGTAAACAAGAACATCATTATAAGGTAACAAAAAAGCTCTAATGGAAGAAAAACAGACTAAACAGAGTGTACAGATAAATATACAACACTTAAGTTGGCTCCTGGCAGATAATGGCTACAAATACTGGTACACATTAAGCCCCTTTATGTAGAAAACTAAGCCTAAACCTACACTATTGGTTGGGAATATGTCAAGACTTACTTGGCCTTGGTTAAGTGGGCTGGACAGATGTTTGCTATTCCAGTGTATGATGCTGCTGAAAGACTTTGTCAAGTGCTGAGCTAGTGGTCTGTGTTTGGCCTGCAGTTCCATGTTTACAGGCCAGGGTGATTGGTTCTGTTGTGTGGACCTGTAGGAACTGTTCTCTTCAGAGCATCCATCAACATGCAAGCCAGATGTCAAAGAGAAAGAGAAAAAGAGCATACACATGCATAGCAGGCAAAGCCACAAAGGGCTCTGCCAAAAGGTCCATTTTATTGATAAACAATTACAAAATCCATAAACGATGATAAATGACAGAGCTTTTGTGTAATGATGGAGAGCAAATGTTGAGGATCTAAATGCATCTTGCTTTAAAATAAATATTAACGCTGCGCTGTGGGACTCAGGGGCACCTGCAGTCTTTCATCTCGGGGTCTACAAAAAGACATGACCAATCTGCGATCTTGCCTGTCACTGAAGTAAAATGATTGAATTCTATGTTTCCAAGTGTGGGTATGTTTCCTAGGATGCTGCTGTGAAGTTTCACGGTGGGCCACTAACATTAGCCGTGGAGGTTTTCGGTCTCTGGCTGAGAAGCAATATCAGTTTGCAAAAGTGACAGCATTTAGACTCATTTTTAAACCTGTCTCATTTTCAGTTTGGCTGCTGTCAATGGGAACTAGCTAGAGTAGGATGGTCATTTTTTTTTTTAAATATATAATGTTGGGTGGAAAAGTGCCTAAAAAGATAACAACATACACTACGGTTCACAAGTTTTAGGTCAGTAAGCTTTATAAAGAAATGATTACATTTATTCAGAAAGGAGGGATTTAATAGATTAAACGTGACAGTAAAGACATGTACGATGTTACAAGAAAATGACATTCAATTTTCAATAAATACTGTTCTTTTTAACTTTCTATTCATCAAAGAATCCTGAATTTTTTTATTAAGGTACAAAAATATTAAGCAGCACTTTCAACTCTGATATTAATCAGAAAAATGTTTCGTGAGCATCAAATCATCATATTAGAATGATTTCTGAAGGATCATGTGACACTGAAGACTGGAGTAATGATGCTGAAAATCATACTTTTTCATCATACGAAGAAATTACATTTAAAAAATAAAAATGGCTCTTTTAAATTGTAATAATGGTAAATTTTTTTTACACTGACCTACAGATATTTTAACCCCTAATGCTCAAGAAATCTTTTGACGGTCTCAGTTTTTTAAGAGATTCAGTATGTTTTCATAAAGGGTACATTTGGTCCCACAATATAAGCAAAGCCTGACAGTTTGATATCAATTTGTTTCCTAATGCCTTAAAATAGCTTGAATGTAACTCTACACCCTTGCTTCATTTAGTATACGCGGAGCCATTAATATGGAATATTAATATCCTGCCTCCACTCACTCAAACCAGCTCAGAGATCCACTTGGCAAAACTTAACTGTAAATGCTGCACAATGGTATCGCTCTTTACAACGTTGGAAACATAACGGTAATTAATATAATTAGCCTTTTGCTTGACTACATTATCAAACATCAAACTACGTTATGTGTTAGATAATGTTACACAAACCCTGTTCCTGTTTGCCATCTCAGTCTGCCTTCAGTATTAGTCAGTATCCTTAGAAACGCTTTGAACAACGTCAGTGGAGGAAGGAATATAGTTCATCATAACATCATCATAATTCACCTACTATATTGCTAAATGTACCCGATTCTTCATATCAACAAAATATACCGGGATAAACTGCTTCTCTTGAGACTCCCCTGCTTCACAGCACAGTTAATGATATGCTAAAGCCCGCCCACACGTTAACATGATTGGTTACAAGGTAGTTTGTAAGAAACACAGCCGATTTCTAACTGTGTTTTTGAGACTGTCTTTGGTTCGCTGCAGTTTTAAGGAGAAAGTACTCAGCAATAGTCTTGACATGAATTTGCACATGGTTTGTCTTAAAGCATATTAAAAACACCACATATACATAACATTACAAACTTGATTTTCACCACAGGGGGTCTCTAAGAAAAAGGTTTTAGTAAAACTGGCACTCCCCTATCTACTCTTTCAAAATCATATATATATATATATATATATATATATATCTATATATATTATAATATATATATATATATATATATATATATATATATATATATATTTTTTTTTTTTTTTTTTTGTATTTCAAAATTGGTAGATCATTTCCTGTTCACTGATCTCAACTTTGCATGCACATGCAAATACAAGGAATCTGAGGATTTGGCAGCCGTTTAATCAATAAAACTTTTTAAAAGCAATCTTGGATTGTGAATCCAAGAAAGCAAAAGGAGTTTGTTCTTCATCAAATCTAAACATGATGAACAGATGCGGATATGGCACAGATCTTCAGAGCTCTGACAACCTTCTCTTGAAGGCAAGACGAACAGCAGTTCACTGACAGGAAGATATTAAGACAAATGACTACATAAACATTATAAAACATATTCGCACAATTCTGAAATCCTACGCAGAAACAAATGGAACAAGTGAGTACAATCGTAGCTTGTGTTTTCATGAGGAAAACTGAAAGTGCGGTGCAAATGATGAGAGCTCCAGCTCCTCGAGCATTTAATCATGGGTTAACAGGAAATATTTCGTTCATTTATCATTTACGACGGAGGAAAATAAAGGTGCGTCTTTGCGGTGAAGGGGGAGTGTGCGCTCTCCTGAAAACATCCAGCCACTGACAGATGAGCATGCCGCGATGCACATTTCTCTGATCTTGTCAAGCTGTTGATGTGAAACTTTAGACAGGCTGATGGTGTTTTAACGTAATCACCACACTTAGAGAGGTGTAAGCGGGCCCCTCCTCCGCCACCATCCTTCAGTCCAAAGCTCTCCATCCGTCTCTCTCCTGGGAGGTCGTCTCTACTCCTCTTTCTCGGTTGCCTCCCTCCACTCTCTCGTCACCTCATCCATCTCTCTCAGGTAAGCTGATCGCATGCTGCCCTGCTCATCTCTCCAGAGCAGGGGGAGATGAGGAGGAAAAGATGAAGGTATATGTTTTTTCTCTCTTCTTATTCGTGCTGGAGGCCTCAGAAAGCCAGGCTGTTTTTTAATGCACCCTTTCAACACTGTGAACATTTACAGTGAGATACACAGTATAGAGAGCGGAGAGATGAGAATGAGAGAAAAGAGAAAGAGGGAAATGGGTTTACCCTCATCACACTGACGCTCTGAACCAGAACAATACTGTCAGATTAATTCAATTAAATCAACTCAGCACTCAAACACAACAACAGAGAAAATACAATGCTATCTGGCCCTGAAAAGACACTACATAATGGAATGCGTACATAGTGATAGATGAATAACTATAGAAGACTGAGTGCCATCGCTAGAAGCGATCAGACAGAACAACATGGCTGTCTCAGGAAGAATTGGCTGTGTCCAGTCACACTACTGTGATCAAAGCAAAATACGAGAAAGCTGCACTTTCCGACAGAATGCACAAAATAAATATACAATCCGGGAGAGGTTTTACCACAAAATGACACTGATATAAACAACACATTTGATCATTTACCAAATGAAAATTGGTCCTATTAGGGGAACAGTATGTGTCTGTCTGCCATGGACAAGAGACTTTGTCTGTCTCAAATACTAAACTTATGCTCATTATAATATCATTTGTAGTTCATCTTTACTTGCTAAGGTTTCCTTTTGTGTATTTAAATTTGTTAAATTCTGCTTGCTTAGTTTATGCTGTAGTGTTAGTTATTTTGCACTAGTGACATTTAAAAAAATAATTCTTGTTTTGTGTTGTTTTTTTAATCAAAAGTGACAGTAAAGACATTTATCATTTCCATTTCAAATTGTATTACATGTTTATTCAATTAAAATAGAAAACAGTTATTTTAAATTGCAATAATATAATCTTTTATATTATTAATATTAGTTATTTTAAACTGTAATAATAATTACAGTTTTTACTGTATTCTTGATCAAATAAATGCAGCCTTGGTGAGCATAAGCGACTTCTTTAAAAAAACATATATGTATATAAGGGCGGAAAACTTAATTAATTAACTTATTTTTTCAGTTAGGAATAGTTCACTCAAAAAAGTTCTGTCATCATTTACTCGTCCTCAAGTTGTTCTAAACTGTATGAGTTTCTTTCTTCTGTTCAACACAAAAGAAGACATTTTGAAGAATATGGGTAACCAAACAGTTTCTGGTCCCCATGGACTTCCAAAAATATGGAAGTCAACGGGACCAGAAACTTTTTAATTAATTTTTTTTTTTTTATAATATGCTTTATACACACACACACACACACACACACACACACACACAACACACACACACACACACACACATACAGTTTCACAAATATGAGTTTTGTGTCCATAAAGCACAATCAAATTTTAATTTCATTAAAAAGAGATAAAGAAATGAAATAAAAAGAAGAGCAATAAGCGAGAAATGCAAAAGGAGAATTAGAGTGAGAAAAGTGACAAGTTTTCTTAATAATTGGGACAATGAATGAGATCCAGAACTTCAACAGATCACCATGACCACATAAGAAAATTAACCAAAGTGATCTTATTTGAAATAAAACACAACTTACTAAACAAATACTATACATTCAGTTACACTTTAAACTTACACTTTAACAGTTACCACCTCGCAGGATGTACTGTTCCTCACCCAGCACTCACATAATGAAAAGACAAGCTCCGCCGCTGAAAGCATCTGCCTCTTTCAACAATTAAAATATATATATTTTTTCAAATAACTAAACAATTCTCCTCCAGTGCTTATGTCTGTTCCACAAACACATCAACAAGGCTTTTGAATAATTCATGTTTTGAAAAATGAAAACATCCACGGAATGCAACATGAATGAACAAGATTACTACCGTTAATGTAAATACTCTGATTTTCTAAACTGGTTTCATTACACCATGAGAAGGTTATTCCCCGAGGATACAGTAATTCTCAGTAATTGACGGTTTCTCAAACTGTGGGAAAGGATGCCCTCAGCTGGTGGTTGGAAAGGACAAGTGCTTTTCCCTGGAGCACTGCGGCCCACGGTGCTCTTGCATCAACATCATCAGTTTGGTTCTACAGCTTTCCACAAAACCAAAAAAAAGAGGCAAAGCTGGGGTGAATAGCTCAACTATACATTTTGATGTAGACATTTGATTGATGATAATGACATCAAATGGCAGGGAGTAGATTTATAGCACCGTTAGATGTTATACCATTGTAAATGCACCACTACGTAGTTGAGCTTGACTAACAGGGTGCAGGGGACTCAACACATCCAGCTTTCTCTATGCATAAATAACTGTTGGCAGCCTGATTTCCTCTATATATATTTGGGAATTCCAAAAGTTTGAAGGTGAAGTATGTGCCGAAATCCCACTCAGCTTCATGTGAAAAGAACTTCTGTGGAAACTTTGATCTCGTCATGTGAAAACGGTGAGAACACCAAAGCTACCGTGCCAAGACATACAGCGTGTTCGGAGCGAGTGCGGTCAGCGTTGAGCATGGCACTCCGGGCCAACTTCCATTGGTCATGTACCACCTGTAGGACATGCTCCTCTCGCTTTCGTCCACGACACTGGGAGCGCTTCCCATCCCAACATTCCTCCGGTTGATGCCAGGCTCTCTCGGGATCCATTACATGCTACATTAACGTGCTCATTCACACGGCACCAGCCACAAGCCTCCACTGAGCCACTGATGCAGGGGAACGCATTAAAAAGAGATACTCATTAAAGAAGCATTACCCCACAACCAGAAGCCTGAAATACCATCGAGAGGGAGAAAGGGGGAAAAAACGAAAAAGAAAAATTGAGAGAAAGAGTGAGATTGAAAGAGAAGGAAATGTCTAGGACGGCATGTGCTGCACGCTTATATTTAGTGGATACCAGGCACTGGAGCTCATCCAAACAACAGATTTATTAGAATGGTGTAATTGTTTAGGTAAGGGGTGGTGATTCGTGCATTTGGCACTCAGATGAGCTGGTTTGGTGTAAATGGCTGGCTTAGTTCAATTCAGAAAGCATGTCTTCAGTGCTAAAAGGCCAAAATGAGGGTTATTTTTAAAAGTACCACAGATTAAATCTCAGCATTGATGAATCAGAAAATTCTCAGCCAATCAGAGCCCAGTGAAATTCAGACAAAATTAAACAATGAACAGCCTTTGAATTGAATTGGTCACACCCCACAGGCAGTTAAATTGGAATTTTAGTTGCACTTTATTTTACAGTATGTGCACTTACTTATAGTGTACTTACCAAAAAAAGGACTGGTTAATATAAGTCAGGGTAGGTTCAGGGTTAGTACCTAGTTATTACCCAGTTATTGTAATAACTACAATAATTACATAGTATGTGCATTAGGGAACATGATTGTGGTTACACTTTATTTTAAGGTGTCATTGTTAACAGTTTATATATTTAAGTACTGAGTCATATTAAGTAACTATGTACTTAGGGTGAGGGTAGGATTAGGGTTTGGTTGAGCATTAGTTGCATGTAATTATGCATATTTTACTGTTATTACTATGCTAAGTACATAACATAACGTCACCTTCCTAAAATAATTGCCACAGTCAAATGACTTGGGCAATTATTTTAGGAAGGTGACGATAAATAACAAGGACACTGTAAAATATAGTGTTATCTAAAGTGCAACCGAATATTAATTTGAAATGACAGGAAGAGGAATTTGCTGAGCTGTATTTCAAAGTATTTCAATACAGACAATATATTCTTGGAAATTAAGTTCTCGACCCTGATCCACAAAAGTTAATTTATTAAATATAAAAAAAATCTATCCATCCATTTATAGATCTATCATCCATCTATCAATTCATCTATATATCTATCTACAGTATCCATCCATCCATAACTATATCTGTCCATCCATCCATCAATCCATTCATCAAACCCATTTTAACCCTAACCCTGCATCCTGTTTGCTAGCTCAGTTCAAATTCTAGAATTAAATTAAAATTCTCAATTCAATTCTGAATGGTGCACAACTCAGCCAGAGTGATTGTGAATTTTGCTGAGAGCTTCTCATCTTCCACTTGACTTTTTAAACGACGTGTGAAACACTGTGCCGAAGCCCTGTTGAACTGGGGGACACTTCATATGCCCATCAGGGGCCACAGCTTTTGAAAACACAGCTGCCTAAGAGGACAGACACATGTGGCGTGGGTATGTGTGTGCGACTCTCCGGATTCCCAGGGGACGGGGTTCAGCTGCCACACACAGCCCCAGACTGCTACACTGTTTGTGCTGTTTGCTTGCCGATCACAAGGATTCCACCTACTGAGACTTCAGAGGTTGCAGCCGACTCGTTTGCTTCTCCAGATCAGCAGATGTGAGAAGCATTTCTTTATTTGCTTACTTATTTTTATCCATTCAAAGGGTGGCATAGTGGGGGGTTCCAAGTGAGTGTCATATGACTAGAACCACCAGGAAAGACTCTGATGGCATGATATTCAACAGTGTTAATCTTGTCAATGAAATCACTGAAGACAGAAATCAGAGAACAGAAATTAAGATCTTTTTAATGAAATCTGAGATCTTTCTGTCCCTCCATTGACAGCTTACGCAACTACCACTTTCAAGCCCCAGAAAGGTAGTAAAGACATCATAAAACTCCAGTGGTTTAACCTCAGTTTTAAAAAGTGATGTGAGTGCTTTGAGCAAAAAAATTATTAAAAATAAATAAATAAAAAATTTACCATTTTCTTTACAAAATATTAATCTCCAACACACGTTCACAAGAGCACCACGACGCACACGTGTTGTGTTGATGCAAAAGCAGACATTGTAATGTGAACATGCGTCAGATATTAATATCTTGTAAATAAAGTGGTTGTTTCATAAAATTTAGGTTAAACCACTGGAATCAACACTGATTACTTTAATGGTGTCTTTACTACCTATCCAGGGCAAGTGTCAGTCGCCCGGCTGTCAATGGAGGGACAGAAAGCTCTCAGATTTCTTCATTCGTGTTTCAAAAATAAATGAAAGTCTTATGGGTTTGGAACGAGTAATTAATGACAGAATTTACATTTTTAGGTGAACTAACAATATGCTTGTTTTAATTGAAGTGCTTTGTGGTTTCATTAACGCACCCAAATATATCCTATAAAATTAAAATAAAAAAAAAACAGATATATACACAACACACACTTGCATTTGAAAAAAAAAACTAAGCTGTGTGTTAAACTAAGTTATGTGTTTTCATATGCTGTTTTGTTAAATGTTGATTCGTTTAAATTAATATCTAAAATGTTTGAATATTTGGTATCATTTTACACATTTACACGTTTTAATTTGCATCAAAAAAAAAAAAAAAAATAACACCACCTATAATGCAGAATACCCAGTTTATAAAAAATAAAAAACCCCATTGCAACATACTTAACGAATGAATGGGTGAAATAAGCAAGGGTACGGTTCAGAGAGCATGATGTTCTGGGAACATGGCAAAGTACCCGTTAAAACACACCTGTGCTAACTCATTAATTATGATCCACGTTCCTTGATGATCTTAGCTAACTGGCTGTCAGCCTCAAAAATCACTCATGAAAAATGCATCCCCAGAGCTTCGACGCTGAAGTCAAGCTATTAGCCATTCTCACCAGGCACAAGTTCTAGACTATCAATCAGGGATTTCATAAGAAAAAGAAGCCCTTCAGTTAAGCTACATACTAGTTCAAGTTCATGTTCACGAATGGCTGCAAGAAATCAGCGCACACTGAGGTCCATGCAGGAGCACAAGCCTCCCAGCAGATAATATCCACAAACACAGCGCTGACCCTGTTGACCTCTGTGCCCCATGCAACTTCCCTTTGGGAGCAGGAAGTCATTTTGTCCTAGTTCATTTACTCACCTGCTTCTGCTTCTGCTACGCAACGGCCATTTTTTTCCATTGAAACAGCAAAGCCAACTCTTAAAACACAGAGTTTGTGTTTATTCAGCTTCCCTTCGTCGGAGTCGGCCCACATGAAGCTGGCGTGGCAGTGGGCCACATGGTGCCTGAGGCAGAGTGGCACTCTAAGAGGCCCACAGCTGCCAGAGCCCATACCCACCCCCCAAACACCCCCGGCTGGAACGCCAGAGAAAACAACGGTTCCATGGAGAGCAAGGATTAAGAAAACATACACAGAGGATCTTTGAAGTAGGGCGAGTACTTGCCGATGGGCAGCTATATGAAAAGAGAGGGAAATTTTGGGGAGCTCAGTGTGGAACAGAAGAAAAACACAAAAGACAGTGATGAGTTTAAAAAGTTACGTGCTTGCGGCATGTGGCCCCCAGACGCACTGCCGTCAAATTCAAAAACGCCGCTCTTCGCTTTAATCAACCCAACTGAATCAGGAGCCGTCATCACATTTGAGAAAATTCACAACAGAGACATTTTACATTTTGACTCAATAACAAAATATGAACACCATTCTCTTACATTTAGAGCAAATAAATGCTGAATTAAAGACAGCACTCAAACTTTTGATTAACGTATGCCATTCTTTCTACTGCAAAGCACAAAAGAAGACATTTTATAGAATGTTTCAACTGTTTTTGTACATTCACTTAAAGTCACTGGGGTCTATAAAACTAGACCCCATTGGCTTTTATAGTATGCACAATTTTCTTTTTTTGTGTGTGTTCTATAGATCAAAGTCATATTTGGAATGGCATGAGGGTGAGCAAATGAAAACTTTCTTTAGCAATTAACAATTTTTAAAAGAATTTTAAAATACTCATTATCATCCCACTTAGGCCTGTCCATCTCAAATGGTCTCAACTGCCACAAGGAGCCCAAGAAAGCCCCGTTCAACTGGAAATGCGTTATAGTTTCCCTATATGAATGTGAAATATATGACAAGTCCTCTTGCTTTTGTGAAGGTTGTGGTTTCGGTATGTGTAATGACCTCTATTAGAGATGATGGATGTGTTGTTTTCGCAGTGTGTTCGTATTTTCCTCGCTCAGATCAGCCGTTTTAATTGCCTGCAGTGTGTTGTGCGCAGGGAAATGAACGGAAATATCTGGATGTGGCTGGTTTTGCGTAGATGTCGTGGCAACCAGCTGTTTCCAGTTGATCATAATTTGTTCAGCGTTTTGAGTAAGGCCCTGCAAGTTCACCCTCCACCAAAATAGTTGTTGGCTTTTTTGTTTTCAAAGTAAATATAACTTCTTGTAAAGAAGACCATTTTGTTTTTGGAAGCCTCTTGTTCATGTGCTTTTTACTCTTTTGCTGATGTCTGCATGTGTTCGCAGAGTTTGTTTCCTCTGTAGTTTTAATTGTTCTCAGTTGTGAAATGGTGAACAGGTGGAATGAATGCTTTACATAAACACCAGCACTAGTTCATTTTAGTTTGACTTATGGCAGAAAAGATGGTTTGAGACTGTCAGGGTCCCTAAGAGCCCTTACCAAAACACATCAGTGTGCACTCCTACATAAACATACTCTCTCCCTCCTTCTCAATCTGTTTCTCTATCTATCTATCTATCTATCTATCTATCTATCTATCTATCTATCTATCTATCTATCTATCTATCTATCTATCTATCTATCTATCTATCCATCCATCCATCCATCCATCCATCCATCCATCCATCCATCCATCCATCCATCCATCCATCCATCCATCCATCCATCCATCCATCCATCCATCCATCCATCCATCCATCCATCCATCCATCCATCCATCGGGTCGGGGGCCCATTTCTTTGAATTTCAATTCAGTAAATTCCTCTTCCTATAATTCCAATTCAACTTCCTGAGTGGAGATTTAATTAAAATCCCAAATAATTAATTAAAAGTGAGCCAATTCTTCAAGTCTGATTTCTGCCATTTATTACTGATTCAAAAAAGGTCCATGCATATTAGAAAATGGCGCCGAGCTAAATGAAGGGGTTTTCCAAAGTCATGTTTACAGAATCAACTCCTTCAAGCGAGAAGCAATCATTACTTTTACTTATTTATTTAGGGGTTTATTTTCAAGAGAATTGTTCTGATATGATGACCTTGAACAGACGCTTGTGTATGACTGTGCGCTTGGCTGAAAGATTTACCTCACTCTTGAGAACAGTTTACACCAACATGATGTGAGAAGAGTGGCCAATGAAAGATAAAAAAAAACAAAAAAAACGCCATTGCGTTCCAAGCCTAGAGTACTTAACATGTAAGGTTCCAGCTAAGATTAGCAATGTTTTCGCTAGCGTCTGAGCATCAGTTTAACGCCTGCTGCTTCTAATTAAGGATCATGTTCCCACACGGAAAGTGAAAAGGACAGACTAGAATCTGGAGTAAACCAGTCAAGACACATGCACCCAAGATCATAAGAATGAGTTTGACATGTCATGAGACAGTGGCACATCAAAAACTAACATACACATGACAAACTAATACATGCCTCAAACCACAGAGCAGCTGTGCTTGACCTGAAGAATGGTCAATTTCTCTGAACTTGACTGCAGTTTTTTGGCTGAAACAGTGTTATTATTGTTAACAAAATCTATAATGAAACTGAAGCATGCATCAAACAGAAGCAGCAATTGCATCTTCCCTATTGTGACATATAAAAAGTATAGAGAACACATATTCACCATTAACTACGAACTAACTATGACTTTTGCCTCAATAAACTTCTAATTTATTGCTTATTAATACTTAGTAAAGTAGTTTTTGTAGCGTTTAAGTTTAGGTATTGGGTAGGATTAAGGGTAGAATAAGGTCATGCTGGCATTAAGGCATTAATATGTGCTTTATAAGTACTAATAAACAGCCAATATCCTAGAAATATGCATGCTAATAAGCAAGTTCATAGCGAGAATTGAACCCTAAAAGATAAAGTCCAATTCTGATCGGGAAAAAGTTTATATCTCACAGTTCTGACTTTATAACTCAACTTTTTACTTTTTCACAATTACCTATGACAAAAACAATAAACAAGTCTTTAATGAGTTCGACTCAAAGACTGTATATATATTTAGTGACAATTTTCTGTATTTCTGGATGTGCATTTCCCACTTTGCCATATTTTACAGTAATCAATTGCAAACCTGCAGCTAAACAGGAGCTGTAATGGTGAGGTATGTGTGGCTGCTGTCTCTCAGCTTTGCCTGGTAGAGGAGATACAGTTCCACAGAGCATCGCTCAGGAGTGATGGCTTACTAGCTGAACTTTAACAGTTTTTATAGCATCTCAGATGTGCCAAATATGTTTCAGATGTGAGTCGGTCTTGATCAGAGTCTGTCACTGTCACTCTCTCTCTCCGGTTTACAGAGGAAGGCTTTTTGTTCTGACAGTCTTAGACCCTTGGTATTATGTTCACGTTTTGGAGACACTTTGATGGGGGATGTCAGTTGTGTCTTATAACTACAGTACATACAACTGTCTAACTTGGCTCTACCCTTCCTGTCTGCAGTTTAGCAGAGATATACAGGGTAAATCCCCATTAGATCTGCTAGGAAAGCCAAGGGCTTTCTCTGCATTAGGTTGTCCGGCTTTTTTGCATGGTTGGATAGTACAACAGTTCAAATTAAACTGTCACCTATGACTATTGCACTCAAAAACACAGGTCCAGACTGAAATGTAATCAAGTTATTAATATGTGAAAAAAGTAAAACAATTTATTAAATAACTCTTATTGTCAGTATCTTCTTAACATGCTAATTAACAATAACAATGTTGGTAAATCGCATATTTAGAAGACTGTTAGTAAAACTTCTGCCCTCGGAGTTCAAAGTAATCTCTAAGTACAACATATAAAGTGTGAGATTCCACAGTGTCAGCTGCAAGTATTCCTAATTCCCTGGATTTAAAGGATCTTAGGAAGACCTCTTCCACCAGCGCTCTCCAAACATCCACAGCGTTTATATGAACTCAGAGGACGCAGTGAAAAATGTGTGGGTTCCTCTCATAAATCGTGAGGCAGAAATGAGCGGGAACAGTCTGGCTGATGTAAACACGCTGAGGACAAGAGAGCTCATCAGCAGCGGTAGCAGTGCCGTTGTTTTAAATATCGTTGACGCATGTTATTACATGTCCAAGCTGTTGCAGTGGACGTCTTCTGAACAGTAGCCAGGCAATGTTATACTTCAATATCTCACTTTTCTTCCTCCATTGGATAGTTTTGTTCTAAAAGAAATACATGTTTATACTTGAATTTTTCAGTATAATAAAAACTTGTTGACGTCAAGACTGGCCTGTTTTGTTACAAGGTTCATATATCAGTATCCCCAAATGACATTAGAAAATAGCAAATGCGTCTATAGGTCAAAACTTCAGGTTTTTTTCCCCCATCTCTGCAGAATAAAAAGCCTATGCTTTCTCCAAGCCTGGTCAGGCTGGTCTATTGGCTGTATTTAGAGGGGTTTGGGCACTTTTCAGCTGGTTGGTCATATATATCAGCTAAAGGACAGCTTGGCAAGTCTGGAAGACCATCTTAAAGCATCTAAGATAACTAGCTTAGTTGTTTGTTTGTTTTTCCCTAGCAGGAATGACACCTCTAGATTCCTATAGCAGTAAAAGTGTTCAGTTCTAACCCTGCTCCAGCACAATATTATCAAGTGTTCCTGAAGATCTTAATTCGCTGGTTTAGATGTGTTTTATTAGCTTTTGGAGCTGAATTTTGCAGGAAGGTACATCTCCACGAATAGTACTAGGTACCCCTGGTCTATAGCATTATATTTATTACATCCAGATCAACTGCCTCATGTCAAACTACTGTTCATGCAACACAAAAATGCCTTTTACACTTTCAGGCCTCCACTGAAGAATCAGATAAGAGTTATCAGCAAATTTGTCTCAAACACAGAAACACAGTAAAGATGCGATTGAGCATGCAAAGTGGCGGTTTCCATGAACGCACCTACATGGGTTGGTTGAATTAGGGTTCAACTCAAGTCAAGCTAGGTGGCAGAATTACAGCACCTCAACACGTCGAGTACTTTGTGTGCCGAGACAGAGGCAGCTGAAATATCACTCCATCTCTAACGGCCTGCAAGCAATTAAAATATGGCTATTTTTTAATTTTGCAATTACAGTGATTTTATTTTTCTAAAGCCGCAAAATTGCAATTACCTACAACAACACCGCAACGGTCGCAGCAGAGTTATGTACTTTCTTTTTTCCTTTCCCCCCCACCTCCTCTAAAGCAGTCAAGCACATTGTTTCCTCGCCCACTGCCAAGAAAATGAGGAACATTTGTGGACAGAAACATAATGCTATAGAAGTCCGAGTGGTAAAGCCAAGCGGAATATCCATCTTAACAGATTAATTTACACGCATACGTTCCCCTTCACACTAGTGCTTTATGGAAACGAAAACAGCAACAATCACCCCTCTGGTCAGATGAGAAACTCGCCGGCGACTGAATCTCAATTCATTTACACACACCGGCTCACAGTGTACATAAACAACATCACTCTTTCTAATGTTCTTTCCACTTGGAGCTTGGTAAACCTTGTCTTTGGTGTGCTTGCTAAACTTGCTCCTTGGTTACATATGATTTATGTCTCTTCAGGTCCAAAGTGACTAAGTCTATGATTTAAAGCATTTACAATCGTCTAACTGTGTACTCACATCTGGACAAGATCTTGTCATCTTCAAGAAATTATTTTTATTTAAACCAAATCTTATTCTGATGCAGAAGAAATTGACCACACCACTGTACACAAACTAATAGTTTCATCCCAGATCATGAACTTAAAAAGTTGAACTAAGTTGAACCTGATTTATTACAATATACACATTCTCTATCCCTGTAGTAGTGTGCCAACATTATATATATATATATATATATATATATATATATATATATATATATACCTTATAGAAATTAAACATTACAATAAAAGGCAATATCGTAGGTAAAATGACAGTCATTAGTCTATAAAATAACCAATAATATGCTGTTTTTAAGTCACATGACCTTTGATTTTCCAGTCATTAGTCACATAACCAATAATAAGTTTTTAAGTCAGACCTCTGCACAAAGGCAGACCTCTGAAATGCTCAAATTGCTTTAGTAAACACATTTCTGAATGTTTCTTCTATCATGATTTTTATTCTGCATCTTTGATAAGTCAGTTAAACATTGTGGTCACTTGATCAACTTTACATAACTTAGTTTTTGAGAGAATGCGAACATTGCCATATGATAACACTATACAACAATGAAATTGGTTTGTTGATATATGATAACTGTGAAGTAATGGCACTAATGCATTTTCTCATTGTGATTTTTTTATAAATACAGCTATATGAGTTATATTACATTTATTTGGAAGTTATTTCTATATAATTGCTATAATACATATAATTTAATATAAAAACATACAAGTCAATGAATCAATACATTGACTTGTGCGCATAATTATTATGCATATATTTTTATACATCACATTTTACCAATTTCAAACCACATAATATTATTATAATTATAATTAAGTGAAAGTGGAAGCCTTATAGTCACGTCTTATATACAGCAGTCAAAAATTATTAAATGCCCATGAAAAGGATGCAATACTATAGAAATTGCAAAATTAAGATGTGACCATTGGACAAGAAATGCTCACTGGGTAAGTTACACAAAAAAAATAGGCTGAGAAGAAACAACGCATGTTAACTGCAAAAGACTTTAAAGAATTTTTGGTGGTTTCACACTTAATTCTTAGTCTCCAGTGCCACCATTTTCCTGAACTGCAACCTACCTGGAGTCTCCAGAAGTACAAGGTGTCAGGTTCTCAGAGACTTTGCTCAGGGCAATCCTGAAACATGACCCCGACTTAATAAGAATCACAAGCTGAAGTGTTGTGAAATTTATGAAAAGTTTTATGAACTGATAGGTTAAGATTGACTCTTGAGGCACCAGCACCAGTTCAAGTCAGCGGCGGATGCGAGGAAGTCAGGGTGTGAGCTGCTACTAACAATGAGCAAGATGGACCTTTCAGGAGATGAACTTAAAATTAACTCTCAAAACTTACTGCCAGATTCTGGGAGATGAATTCTTCAAACAGTGGTCCAAGAGGAAGTGTTGCCGGTTCTTCAAGAGTCACTCTCAACCTGTCTGTCTATAAAGTCTTTAAAAAAATCAGTTTTCATGTATTTCACAACAATTCAGCTTGTGATTCTTATTAAGTGGGGGTCATGTTTCAAGATTCTTTAGCTCATAAGTCTTTGAGAACCTGATACCTTGAACTTCTGGAGAGTCCAGGTTACAGTTCTGGTGGAAAATGCTGGCACTGGAGACTAAAGGGTTCCTGATGGTTTCACACCCTTTCTTCCATTCTTCACCTTAATTCTTAAAGTTTTTGCAGTTAATATCTTTTCTTCTCAAGAATCTTTTTTTTAATGTATTTTTATTTATCATCTCTTTTATCTCTTTTGTCACCGTGAAGACCTAAATTGAGGTCCACATGAGGAAACAAGCTTATAAATCATTATAAAGAATTTTTTTCATCTTTTCTTTGTTTGAAAATATAAAAATGCAGAAACATTTCTGTGATGGGTAGTTGGTTGGGGTTGGGTTAGTGTAAGGGAATAGAATATACAGTTTGTACAGTATAAAAATCATTATGTCTATGGAGAGTCCCCACAAAGATAGCAAAGACGTGCGTTTGTGTGAACCTGCTGCTCCAGAGAGCATTTCTTGTCCAATGGTCAAGCCTTAATTTAGCATTTTCTATAGTACTGCATCCTTCTCATGGGCATTTAATAATTTTTGACTTTTCAGTGTGAGTAAAAAAAAATAAAAAAATTGTGGGCTGTTTTTTCCTGTAAAAGAAAACTTGCTTAATAATTATGCACAGAAGATGGGTACACTGTGGTCATAAAGGGATGGACATAGTCAGCAACAATTATCAGGTAGACTGTGGAGTTTAAACAATGTTCAAATGGTACTAAGGGTCCCAAAGTGTGCCAAGATATATCCCCAACACCATTACACCACCTGCAGCCTGAATGGATGATACAAGGCAGGATGGATCCATGAGTTCATGTTGTTTACGCCCTACAATCTGAATGTTACAGCAGAAATTGACACTCATCAGACCGGACTACATATTTCTAATTTTCTTGAACCTGTGTGAATTACAGTTTCCTGTTCTTAGCTGACAGGAGTGGCAGCCGGTGTGGTCTTCTGCTGCTGTAGCCCTGAATATGCTTTTCTGCAGACCTCGGTTGTAATGAGTGGTTATTTGAGTTACTCTTGCCTTTATTTCAGTTCGAACCAGTCTGGCCGTTCTCCTCTGACCTCTGGCATCAACAAGGCATTTTCACCCACATAAATGCCACTCACTGGATATTTCCTGTGAACATTCTCAGAACATTCTCTGTAAACACCAAAGAGATAGTTGTGTGTGAAATACTGTGTGTATATATATCATTTTATTTTTGTTATTACAGCTTTTAAAAAAAATTAATAAAAAAGACCACCAAATATTCCACCATTAAAAAACAATGTGTAGCGTACAGGGTTGCATGTCATATTTAAATACAATCCTCCATCTGCGTAAACCCCCTGCTTACTTTTCCAGAGAACAGATAGTTCATGTCAACAGTTAATGTATACTGAGCACTCCATTTCACATTCATCCATCTAAACACACAGGACATTATTATAGGGACGAGTAGCCCCGGTTATGAACCAGATGGCCTCAGTCTGTCCTACACCTCTGGATGGATGACCAGCAGTCGAGATTTTCTCTAACACTTCAGAAATCTCAAGTCTAATGGCTAGTGGTAGTTGTTTGGTCTGAAGTGGATGCATTTAGCCTTAACGTGCTTTCACACACTCCCACACACTCCTGCTCCTTAGGCCAATTTCTTATCCAGTTTCCCGCAAGGCACTTCAAACGCTCTGTATATTTTTAGTGGAGAGAAATAGGAGTCTCCTTTAGGTTCAAAGTTCAGGGTCAGAGCACTTTATTTATGTTTAGACGACATTCTTGTTCTAAAGTGATGAATTTATCAGACTACATCGGTGAACTACTCAAAGGGCCCAAAACAACTATATCACTTCTAGCACTCTTACATAACCAGATTCATCGTTCCGGTTCCAAAACCCAAAAGGATCTTCGCCATTCTGGCAGAACTCACAGAATCTACAGATCACACCGCTGGCTTGTCCCATCAGGGGAAAGCCCAGAGTCTGGGGAATTGGCCCAAAGTATCAAGGTTAGAATGAGTCACCGTGTGAAGGAGGCGAACGGAGGGCCTCCCTGCTTGGCTGTCATGATGGGGAGATGGAAAAGAAGAATCTGAGAACCGAGCCACAGCCTGTCAGATCCCGTTCAGGAACGGTCGTGATGAGTTCACCCAGAGTGCCATGGCAGGATCATTTGCTTCAGCTTCTCTTTTTGTGCTCCTCTACCAGGCAAAAACAAAATGGCAGATAGTGTGATACACATACAATGCCTTTTGTGTTCTGCAGTATCTTTGAACACATGATTGTTTGGGGAAAAAATAAGCCATAAAGGTTTTGCTAATGCGGGGAGACAAATCGGAATGACAGTATGAGGAAGAGACGAGCCAAATTGGAAGTGAAAAATATGCACACTACTGTTTAAAAGTTCGGGATTGGAAAAGTCTCTTACACTCACCATGGGTGCATTTATTTGCTTAAAAAAATATATTTTAAAATGTAATTTATTTCAGTAATGGCAAAGTTGAATTTTCAGCAGCCATGTCACATGATCCTTCAGAGATCGTTCTAATATACTGATTTGGTGCTGATAATTAGAAAGTAAAAAGACAACAACAAAAAAAAAAAACAGCATTTATTTAAAATAGAAAACTTTTGTAATATTATTAATGTCTTTACTGTCACTTTTGACCAATTCAATAATAAAATGTTATGAATAAAAGTATTTCTCATATGCAAGCAAGGTGCTGTTCTTTGAACGTTTTAAACACTTGTCTTGTATCTTATCTATATAAATAAAGAAATAACATGAAACATTTGTGTATGTATAATGGCACAGCTATGGGCAGTGTCCAGAAAGTTACAGTGAAATGTATCAAATTGAGTCTAATGAATGCTTACACATGAATGAATGCTCAGCTCGGATACTTTATTAATAACTTGTTTCAGCTACGCTTCCATTTAAATTAAGTTTAACACAATGATCAAAGCATTGTTGTGGATGAATCTCAGCCCAAAGAACCAACAAGTGTTTGCTATTAGAAATATAATTTCATGAATGTAAGACGTCTAAATCAAAGTACAAAAGAAACCTAATATTAAATTTAAAAGGAGAAAAGGCCTGATTTGAAGGACAGGCTTTCCTTGGTAGGAGGTCATA
This sequence comes from Paracanthobrama guichenoti, assembly GCA_018749465.1. NCBI lineage: Eukaryota > Metazoa > Chordata > Actinopteri > Cypriniformes > Gobionidae > Paracanthobrama > Paracanthobrama guichenoti. Next base: position 24,543,489 of record CM031955.1, on the reverse strand, counting down.
TTCTGAGGCAGCCTCAAGATCCTAAAAAGAACCTCCTAAAGAGAAGACAATAATCACTGACTTAATAGAAGAAAGTGAGATACAACTTGTACAAGGCACTCCAGATGATGAACTGCTCGTGGGACAGATGGATAGAAGTTGAGGACACTATAGCAGATGCTATGTGTATGCAGCTCCAGCTTTAAGAGTTGGAAAACCCTCATAAGCAACTCAAATAAGTAAAAGCTTTCTGTACGCTGAGAACTGTCCAACTGGCAGAGGAAGAAAAGACTGAACTAATATGGAGGAAAAGAGAGCATGTGTATTTGATACAGATGTGATTTGTTAGGTCCTGCCTTTGTCTGCGTGTTAATAGGAGGAAATGGACACGTTCATTAGAGTTCTGACCCTTGGAGGTTACGACCAGTCTTACTGTTTAGTTTTTGCTAGTGACACTTGTTTGAGGTAGTAACTCAAAGGCAAACGGTGTCAGTGCGAATGCACCTTGGTGTGGTCTGCAGCTGGTGACCTCCCAGTCTCCGCATCAGGGAGGCGGAAGAAATCAAACAACACAGCATCAGGCGCAACACAGCTGCCTGCGCAAGCATCTGTGTATGTGTGTGTGGAAGACAGAAAGAGTTTTTCCATTTCTTTATTACTTCATTCTTCATCAGAATCATAACATCTGCTGTGTAGTATGGATTGGAACTCAGAATCTGAAATAGGAAGGAGACCCGAGCAGAAATTAAAACGAGAAATTGAAAACTATAGTAAAAACTGCTTAGATAAAAGATGAACGTTAAATGGGGTGTGAAAAGGAATGACCTTATTTCATTTTGCAGATGTTTTGTTCATGAACGATATCATTCAAAAGTTTGGGGTCAAGATTTTATGTTTTTGAAAGAAGTTTCCTTTGTCCTCCAAGGCTACATTTATTTGAGCAAGAGTACAGTAAAACATTCATGCAATTTAAAATAACTTAAGTATTTTAATATATTTTAAAATGTAAGTTATTCCTGTGATGCAAAGCTGAATTTTCAGCATCATTACTTCAGTCTCACATTTGTGCTGCTTAATATTGTTATAATAACCGCAATTATTTGAAATAGAAATCTTTTGCAAAATTTTAAATGTCTTTACTGTCACTTTTGATCAATTTAATTCATCCTTGCTGAATAAGAGTTCAACCCAAGTTGGGTTGAAATTGACTAACCCAGTGATTGGGTTGTTTTAACCCAGAGATTGGGTTGTTTTAAGCAAACATTTAACCTAACCGCTGGGTTAAAACAACCCATTTACTGGGTTAAAACAACCCAATGTTTTTAACCCAGCATTTTTTAGAGTGTACAGACCCTTTTGAATGGTAGCGTGTGAGTCTTGCTCAAGGATACAAAATAGAAACACATTTTTCACTAAACTTGCGGTCTTTTTCTACCACAAATTAACCAATAAACCAGGTAACTGTAAGATAACTGTAACTAAAGTCACATTTGAAGATATAAAGTCCCAATTATACATGTAAAAAAAAAGATAGGTAAATGTGAGACAAATTTTGCAGTTATTCAAAATGTGAAATATAAAGGCACATTGTGAGATAGCAACAATGAGAAACAAATAAAGCCATTTTAAAGTCATTTAAAATAAGTTTAAAATAAGAAATAGTCACACTGTTTCCATCTACCTATTTTTATGCACATTTTAAGATATTGCATGAAAAAAAAACGCAGGATTGATATGCCAAATTCCACAAATTTAAACGTATGTGCTCAAATGGGGCGGATTTTTTATCCAATAACAAGATATGCACATAAACGATGGAAACACCTTTACCAAATAAATTGAACCCAAATAAAAAACTTGTGACAGTGCCTCAGAGGATGTGATTGTATAACTGGGCTAACCAGCGGATCTGTTTCATTGCACAGCATCTCAAATGTTGTTTTATTATGAAATGCCTGAACCAAAGTCTGTCATCAAAAGTCTGTCATCGTATTTGGTATAATGACCTCCAAGAACTGTGTCACATGATCACGTTCAAAACATTTATTCCATTTCGTCTGCACGCTCTGAAACACTTAGACACACACAAGTCATTTATGGTGTATGGAAAAAGTCACAGTGGCTGCAACTTCCATTTTTATTACACATATTTTGTGCCAATTTCCAAGGAAGTGACGATTTTGTTCTCTTAACCACATGGAATGGAAACCTTGTTTTATTCGCAAATGTTTTATGTGATATTCCAATTTTGCAACAAAAGTTAAATTCGCAACTTTGGATGGAAACATATAGTGTGAGACATAAAGTCACCTTTATATCTGTTTATTGAAACAAGCTTACATACTTTACATATCATGGCACTGTAAGTGAATTATCATAAAATGCTTTGTAAAAAAAACAAAAAAAAAACGGTTGTGAGGTAAAATTTTGTGCACTTTCCCCTTCATGTGGCCTTTCACTTTTTTCAACTTATAATATTCACTCCTCTTTTTGTTCTCTTTTTTGTTATCGTTCATCAAACGAACTGCGACAACAAAAACTGGTGCACTCTCTCTGAACTGGGTCTCAATCAGAGAGCGGCTGAACCAAACATAAACTACGCCATGGCTGTCAAAGGTCAACTTTCAACCCCACATTACCGTCTCAAAATGGCCGACCTCTGCCTGGCCTCTTTACCTTTAATCACAACCGCAGGGAAAACCATTACAAGACTCTCGGCTCCGAAATATCTCTAATATGTCTGTAATTGTGTGAAACCGTTCAAACAGACCGATGGGTTTGTGAAAGAATGGAATGTGGTGTATTTTCATCATTTGCTCAATTTTGCCTCCGACTCTTGCGGTCGTGCATGCCTTAATACGCAATAATCTCTTTTTAAGTCTATTTTTGGGATAGATTTGAAATGGAGGGCCATACATCAGCGTGAGGTAGCAATGCTTATTTGGCAGTGACTCCCGCTGTCTGTGTGTACGCTGTTTAGCCCCCCTGCAGGACCCTACGACTCCCAAACATATTTCAAAGGGATTTACAGACTCGATAACAACCCTCTGTCATGTTACACTGAAAACCAAATACGAAAAGTGACGCAGAGGCTCGCGAATGCTGTTGTTTTAACGATGCATTCCACCTCTGTGTTTTCAGAACAAACATCTTTACAGGTTCTCAAGCTATTTAGGTGGGGAAAAAGGAAAACACATTATATGCCTCAGTCGGGTTTGTTCAAATGCCATTTTGTTGAGTTGTATTACCCAGTTCGCAAAAAATCTGAGTGCTTCAGGAGGACTTTCCAGAACCTCGGCCCCCACCAAAAGCAAACAGTCCGAATTGATCCCGTTGTTCCTTAAACAAGTGTGATTTATCATTTTAAATGTTTCCATTTTCTGAGCAGGTTGCCTTTGTGGATGCCTCGGTCGCCTTGGCTACGGCGGGGATGACATGTCACATCTTTGCTCATCACTTAAAGAAAAGCAATAGCTCCGGAAATGCAGGAAGGAAACACTGAGTGTGTGTGAGATGTCTGAGCAGTAAAACTCCTCTGCAGTGGGCCAGAAGGACCATCTGCATCAGATCAAAGCCAGATCCTGTGTGTTCTTCTCCACTGTTTCCCTAAACCTGGCACACACTTACGCACACACATCAACCACCAGACGGACACGGGCGGTTTTTGAACCCTCGCTGCATGCATGCAGTGGGGATCGGATAACAGAGATGCGTGTTTGTAGGGACACCGGAAAAGAGGATAAAGCAAAAGAGGACTGGAGAGGTAAACTATGCCTGCGGTCGGAGGTTTACGAGAGAGACTCTGTAAGCAGGTGTGTGCTTCAACCAGTGGATGGATGGTCTGGGTTTCTACCGTTTACAGTACACTTTCACAAGCAAGACGGGCTTTGATTAAGTAGTCTGCACGCTCCACCAACCATTAATGCATAATGCGTAATGTCCGGCTTTATCAAACAAAGAGCTTCCTCGCTATTCTGTATTTGGACATCTCTATCAATCGTGAGCAATCACTAGCCACATTTATAGCTAAAACTAATACTACTCTTTTAAAAATTAGTGGTTAAAAAAGAACCAGTTGAAAGTTAACAAAAACTAGTTGCTGTAATTGCATACATTAAAGAGATTTAAAGGTGCAGTGTGTGAATTTTAGCAGCATCTAGCGGTGAGGTTGTGAATTGCAATAACACACCGCTCACCCCTCCCACAGAGAAGCACATAGAGAAGCTACGGGGGCCGACACAGGACAAAAATGTTGTCATCGGAGAGAGCAGAGACTGACTAGCGCTCTGTAGAAAATTTTGTCCGTTTAGGGCTACTGTAGAAACATGACTGCAAAATGCCGATTTCACTGTAAGGGGACCCGCGGTGTGTGTAGATAGAAATGGCTCAGCCTAAGGTAATAAAAACCTCAGGAACTTGTGGCAATCTGTGAATAATTCTTTTGAACAAGTTAATTTACAAGAACCGTCCAAACACACTAGTTCACTGAAATGAATCGTAATGCTATACATACATATGTTCTGGAAGTATTTTTCCCAATTCAATTTCTCCTAAGGATTTTTTTTATCTTGAATAAAGAGTTCTAAGTCATGAACCAAACCAGACCACTCTCAGATGAATCACAACATTACAAATTAAGATTTTAAGCCAAAAAGTTTATGTAAAGGCCAAGACAAAGGTATCAGATGTCAGATGAACTACAATATCATGAATCATTGTGATTGATGTAATAAAAAAAAACACAACTGTAAAAAATAATAATGACAGCTGATGTAGCATTTTGTCACACACCGCTCCTCATTTGGCAAACATCTAGCCTACTGTCACGCTACAAACAAATGTAGTTACGTTGAGATCATAGCTCCTTTTAGTCATTTACTCTCTGCCACACATACAGAAAAATGTCTAGGTGCAGGAGCAGAAACTAAATAAAGGTTGTACAAACACATTTTTTTTTTACTCACAACAGTGAAGTTTTCGGTTTAATTAACTTTCCACCACACGACACGAGGCTGAGAAAAACTATGGAAACTAAGATCAGCTCTGATAATTTCAGGGTGGTAACCACAGCGGTAAGCAGATAAAGATCTATCCACTGCTTTTCAGAGTACATTTCACAGACTGCCGGGTGGGATTTCTTTCCATTGAGAAGAAGCAAGCATGAATCCATGACTAATCATAAAATTTCTTTAAACTGCAGCAGTAATAATGTGAAAGCTGGTTATGAGGAAACAGCAGACGCCAGAGCAGTTCATGGTACATTTTTATCCAGTTTAGATTAAAGGTACGGTTCACCAACCACCCACTGCAGGAATTATTGTGCAATGTTTTTAGCTAATGAGTTTTAGTTCATGGCCACAGGGAGAACCCACAGAATTTACACACTCTCAGAATACTTTATTCTGTGTGTCCCCTCTAGGGGGCAGTAATGTATAGTCTCATTTTACTTATTTTGCTGTAAGTATTTCTTGAAATTTTTAAACTTTTAAATAAAGCCCAGACAAGCAAATATTTGATGCTGCAGCTCAATCCTTTCATATCCCATGATGAGAGGAAAGCAAGTTAAAGCAAAGAATTAGGTTCCATGATACAGTTTCTACATATGGTAATTCTTTTTTCTCTCTGCAATTGCAACAGAACAATACGTAATGGGTAAAGACCACTGTTAGTACTCTGTCAGCTTCATCTGAGATTCTGAGGTGAAATGAGCCAAAGGCAGTGGTTCCTGTGTGCGATGACCTAGCTCTTAAGTCTTGTTCACTTTCTCATATTCAAACATGTGCGCCCACCTCCCATGCCAGAAACACTGGTTTGAACCCTGCTCGGAGCAGTGCGAGTAGAATCGGAGGGGTTACATTGGTGCCGTGACCCGGATGGGAGTGAGGTTTAGGGGATGAGTGTAACGGAGGCCAGCTAGAGCTGTGCAAGTAAATGCCCACCTCCCATGCCAGAAACGCTGGTTTGAATCCTGCTCGGAGCAGTGGGAATAGAATCAAAGGGGTTACATTGGTGCCGTGACCCGGATGGGAGTGAGGTTTAGGGGATGAGTGTAACGGAGGCCAGCTAGTAAGAGCTGTGCAAGTAAATGCCCACCTCCCATGCTGGAAACACTGATCTGAATCCTGCTCTGAGCAGTGCGAGTAGAATCGGAGGGGTTACATTGGTGCTGTGACCCGGATGGGAGTGAGGTTTAGGGGGTAGTGCAATGGAGGCCAGCTATTAAGAAACCTCACTCCCCTTCAACATCCTTAGTGTGCCCCCCTCCCTACTCGGAGCTGCACGAGTAGAACTGGAGGAGTTACGCATTTATTTCTGAATACTTTAAAAACATCTTCTATAATTAAAAAAAATTTTCAACTCACATTGTTTGATTTAGGTTTTCTCAGTGAAGAACAATGAAAACTGCTCATTTATGCCAACCTCATCTCATGAGAAAATTAAATTTTTTACAAGGTGGCATTTTTGAATTCAACATACGACAAAGAAAAAAGCATCAAGGTGAACTTTAAACTAATGGAACAGTTATGTAAATGTGTTTTTCCCCATCATTCATTTACCTTTTGACAATAATACTGATTAAGAAGGTGACAAAATTTGAGAACTACTGGCTTACCGCATTCACCCATTCAAATAGAATCCACCTCCATCCTGCAAAAAAACGTTCTGCCCAATAATCTACTTCCAACTGTCCTTTCTGGAATACTCTATTTATACTCTATATTTTATACTATTTATATTCTGGTTTTATACTCTATTTCTTTCTGCGTGTCTTCAGTAGAACAGCATATCAGCATAACACCTGTACAACAACTCGGACTGAATAAACAGTCCCAAAATGGTTGTTTTAGACTTTGCACCATTAAACCATGTACTTAATTCTGCTAAAAGTTTGGCAAGCAGAATGACATGGAACGTTGTGAATGAGAATTTGTCAGAGTTAAATGCTCCAAAGAAAACAAATGCACAGTAAGGTGAATCTACTCACAGCAATATAGAGGAGGGGAAATATCCTTGTCTGCATATTTCACCTCAGAAATCCACTGAGCCTGGGCGTCAACCCAAAAATCTCATGAAGACATGGCACAAACTAACTCTGCATAAAGGCTGGGCACCTACTTGACCATCTGTCCATCATAGGGGCTTAAATCTGTTACCATTCAACTGTTATTGGGTAGTCATTCTTGACCAAATATTAAATATGAAGACTAATATCAATTTAAAAATGGTTTTCCGGAATACTGTAACTGAGCTCTTATATGCAAATACAATATAACCCAACAGAGCCCAATGGCATGGATCTGATCCGGTCTTTCCAAAGGAAAATCCTTTAATGAAATTCTGAGGTAAGCTGTACGGCACTACATCATACTGTCAATTACATAATTTAACCACAGAAACCACCACCAACATCGTATTTGCTTCATCCACAAGCCATTTAACAAATACTGTTTTCTTTAAAAAAGCAACTCGACGGTCAAAAGTCAGACATAAAAATAAATGGTGTGGTCACATGTAATCAATTAGATCTCATAAAAGGCAGTGATAGGTGCTTGGGGCCTGTTGAAGGCCGTGGGGTTAAGAGAAGCAAAACCCAACAGGAAAACCCCAAGTCTCACGGCCTGCCAGCAGCAGGACAGGATTATGGAAGGTTTGGTTACTCTTTGGCTCGTCTTTCCCATTTCATCAACTAACCTTGTCAAATCTCTCTCTCCTACTTGATCTCACACTTTCCGTTGGAATTTCCATTTGCTAATCTGACACATTACTACCAAGATCACCGGGCCTGACCGCCAGTACTTTTCCCCGCCTCACAAAGCCGTGGCAGATGTAGTTTGTGCCACACTTTCAATCACTGGAATGCCTGGTAACAGAGCATACTGTATACGCTAGAAGCAGAAGACGGATAAACATGTACTGCTCAGTTTTAGCAGTTTTCTGCGTATTTGTAATGTTTCAGATGTAGTTTTTTGAAGCTGACAGGGAGAGTGCTCTGCGAGGAGGGGGTCGGCCTTAAACAGGAAATGCTAGTGCATGGCAGCTGTATTTGACATGGATGAATCACAGAAGTGTGTAGCAGAAAAGGGTTATTTCTGTTTGTCCAGCCCTACTTGTTATGAGAGATTTTATTGCTGGTATGATATTTGTATATGTATGTTGACTTCATGTATACCTAACAGCAAACATTATTTCTAAAAATGTCTTTGTAAGACAATGCCACAGAGAGTATTTTGCTTTATTCAATGGTATTTGATGTCAACATGATGTTCAAGTTTCAATTATTAACATAGGTCATCTGTAATTTCATGTTGTGAGTTTTACATATAGCAGGCTTCCGCAAAGCAAACAAATCAGCCAAGGAACATGATAAACACTGCAATAATAAAATACTATATTATTAATATTGAGCTAAGATCAGGCTATCACAACCATGTCAAGATTGATGGAGAGTGTGGACGAGTGACAAGCTGACAGAGTACACCAAAGTCCATGTCTACAAGGCTTGCATGGTAAGCAAGCTCTTCTACAGTTCTGAGTCCTTAATGCTCAACAAGAAAGTATACTAAACGCCTTCCACTTGCGTTGCCCCCATCGCATCTTCGGCATTACATGGCAGGAAAAGATCCTCAACTGCACCGTCATTGAGAATGATTTCTTCCATGTTCACCCTAAGCAGAGACTGTGAATGGATGATGGGCGCATTCTGAACGATCTCTTGTATGGCGAGCTGTCAAGGAAAGAGACCGACAAGCAAGACCCCACCTGAGGTACAAAGACATTTGCAAAAGAAATCTTCAGAATCAACCCAAATTCTTGGGAATCTGCCGCCTCAGACAGAACTCATTGGAGACAGGCTGTGCTGAAAGGCCTTGTCAACTTTGAGGAGACCTTTAATCCAACACAATCACATGAGAATGCGCATCAATAGTACGAGTGTGCAATGTCGTGGAATGTATACGATGAAAATGAATTTTGGCGTGCATATGGTACACAGTTTTTTGCATGCATATGATACGCACTTTGGCATGTATATGACATGCTCTTGGGTAGGATGGGGGTGGGGGGTTTGTGCGTATAATATGTCATAAAGTGCGTACCATATGCACGCAAAAACTGCGCACCATTTTGGCATATACATTCCACGACATTGCACACTTGTATTATTTATACGCATTTTCTTGTGATCAGACTCCTTTAATCAGCAGTCTGAAGCAAGGCAGCTATGGAGGAAGGCCAGGGGCCAAACTATCCAACCTGCCTCAGAGTTCACCTGCAGGTTCAGCGGCAGAGACTGCCACTCCCAAATTGGAATTTCGAGTCACAACTGACGTTGCACCGGTGACCCTCATCCGACATGATCCATGGTCTCCCGAGAATGATGGATGCCTTCGATCTGAAGTGCTCTAAAGTCATTTTTTTCTGCAATCGTAAATAAGAAAAAAATGAGGCGGGGACTAGCTACCCTTTGGTATGGCTGGATGGAGGTTGATCTGAATGCGGGCTTGCAGTCAGTTTTAAGAAAGGGGCAGTTTTAGGCAGAATAAATAACTGAAGAAGTCCAGCATACATCAGCAGAGAGAAGTCTGTCATTTTACCGAATGATTGAGTTGAAAAAAATGAAGGTACTTAATGCATGGATAAATCATTCACAATAAGATCAATAATAAATGCATTTAGAAAAATATATATAATTCCCACAGAGTTTTTAACCTTATTGTTAAATAAATGTTAAATCACGAAATACATCTGTGAAACACAAATTTTTCCCGAATTCCACAGGGAAAAATATAGTTCTCTATACCAATGTATCTTTCTGTCCACATCATCTACTGAATGGATCTCATCTATTGTTCATCTATGATGTTTGAGTTTGTCTTCTATGTGGATTGAAAGAGTCTTGTCTTTTTAAACATGCGAGGTATGCATGTAATTTCTGTCGTGGGTGTGCAGTGGTTTGGGTTCGCTGGCTGACAGGCCTCCACGTGTCTCCTGTATGACTGAATGTTTAGTTTGGTTCGTACACATCCTCGAAACATCTACTTCAGTGTTTCCCGTCTCAAATATAATCCAGGTGCTGTGCCATACCGGGAGAGCACAACAACCCTGCACTCATTCACCAACATTACCACCTCCCATGCTCCTCACAGACACACACATACACACACGCAGCTGCAGATGGGGCAGGGGGTGGAGGCTCGAAGATAAAACATTTAGTGTTTATTATGAGAAGAGAGATGGAGAGCGGGAGAGAGGGAAAAGACGAGAGGGCAAGATAAAAGATGTGAGGATTGACAACAAAAAAGGTAACGCTCAGTTTGCAGTATTAGAACATTAGTGAGTGAGCAAAGGTGAAAAAGACATAAATATACAGTAGGGTCCAAAAGTCTGAATCCACTAGGGAAAATGCGTTTGTTTTGCATTTTTCTAATGTTAAATTTAATCTTTTTTAGATTTCATTACAGATTGTTCAGCATTTCAATGTAAATACTTTAAACAAATTCAAGTTTATTATTGACACATTTATATTAAAAGTTGTTTTTAATATTTAAGTTTGTTTGCATCGCGCTGCATGATGTTTGTGTCAAATCTGATGATCATGTTATGCAGCATGACTTGAGAATGTGGAGTTCACACGGTCATGGTCACTTTGTTTAAAATTTGTCAAAACCAAAACTCAATCAATCAAAATCAATTCAAGCTCAGTATGTGAAACGTTTCAAAACTGTGTTTATTGTCAGGTTTCAATTCGATTTTAAATCCCAGATGTTCAATGTGGTCCAGGATTTTGGAGCCCACTGTATATATGTGTGTGAGAGACCAATCTGGAAAAGAAAAGAGTAGAAAGAAAGAAGCAAACAACCTGTGAAGTGTCTGTCGAGAGACAGATGGTGTAAAGCAATGTCTTAATTCTGACCTCTGACCTCATAGCCTCTGCTGTACCCTACTGACGTGAATCTCTTATTATAACACTCCTGTACTCAATTGAGCTTTTGACCTCAGCAGATCTGTGATCTTTCATCATGCACATGCATCTTTACACATGCTAGCACAATAATAAAAACTATAATTCATCTCACTCCATAACCAAATAGCTCAGTGATGACGTGCAGGTTAATCTTGATCAACAAGCCACTGAGCAAGTGCTTACAGAGGAAATGACGCTCTTAAGTTGATAGACCTTCTAACAACTAACAGATTTCCTACAGCAGAGCCAGACATTAATTAAACTTTCACTTTGATATTAAATAATGTTACCCAGTTTGTTTTCCTGCTGTTCAGACCAGACTTACTGTTTTGCATCCGCTTAACATAAAAAAAAAGAAATCGATGTTGGTTGACAAGCTTCAACAGTTTGGCTTTGCTGTTTTAGCAGTATAGACCAACAGGCAGACCAGCACCAAACCAGCATAAACCTAACGGAACCGTCATGGAAATTCATGCTGGTCTAAGATGGTCTCCTTTGTAAAGTTGTTACTGTGAGACTTTTGCGCATACTACCACAAATGTAGAGTTTGTCGCCCCTCTGTGGCCAAATCTAAGAATTACCAGCTACCAGAAGGTTCATGTACACCTAACAGGAACATTTTCCCCCCAAAGTCTTTGAAGAGAGATATGCTGATTAAAATAACGCAGTGAGTATAAATACAACATTTTCCTCTAGATTTCCCAGCTAGTTTTGCCAGAAAGCTTTTTGGATGTAGGGTTGTAGGGGCATGAATGGTTCCCCTCTAACTTACGTTGCTGCTCAGATTGCTTACATCACTGTTTTGGCTGTAGTTTGCACAGTAGGGGATCATGGGATGGTGAGAATGTGGCTACATCATGCCTGCTTAAATCCATCTCTCTTTCTCTTGTTCTCTCCCTCATTCTTCAACACAAACAGTTAGAGTAAAGCACACCACACTCGTTACCTCAAGCCCCGTTGCCAGAGAGGGGAAATAAACAGACGAAATCTGGACTGCTTGCAGTGAAATAAGATGAGCGAGACTCAGATTCAGCGCTGCTACGTCAAGTTCCCCAGCGCTGCTCCGCTTGGATCATCTATTAAACCCACTAAAGCTGGAAAAATAGAGGGATGTTGATGTTGGAGAGCGAGGAAGAGAGCAGAGTGTGCAGGTGTAGCATTATGTCAGAAATACAGAAAAATGAGAGAAGCAGAAGCATGTGATTGAGATGAGATTCTTTTTCCCACAATTACTCATTCACACATTCTCACAGTCAAACAAACACACACACACACACACACACACACACTCCTTTTCCACATTTGACTTACACACCGGAATCCCTCAATTTTTTACTGTCAAATGTGATCCTTCCACTGTTGTTTTCAAGAAAGAAATGTAACTAGCCTCCAAACATTTGGAAATATGCTAGGTTTCACATTGAGGTTATGGACAATATCAGCGTAAATCTTTATAATTTCTTGGCATAAATGCATTAATGTAACTTGAAATTGTCATTGAAGACCAGCAATAATTCATTTTCTTTCTGAGTATATAATTACGACAACACAAAAACTTTCACAGTCAGACAAGCCCCTTTGGAAGCTGTGATGCCTGTGTGCTGGATTAAACTGCATGGCCAAAGTTTCTTCTTTGAAGATTATTGGTACAGCACACCTTTACAGATTGTCAATAAAAGTTAATACTGCAGCTAGTTTGTGTTGTGCTACAGCAAAGTGATTCCAAAACTATAAGGATTTATATATGGTCTAAAACTCTACTTTGCCAACAGCATTTCCAAAATTTTAGAGGGCTTTTTATAGGGCCTCTATTACAATAGGGTATTTACATCACACCAAGAGTTATTTCCAATGTCTTGTACATTATGTTATTTAATTTTATGCCTTTAAACCCTGTGTTTGATCATTTCTAGAGCCCTGCACTGGGTCTTCCTTGCTAGATAAAAACACACTTCGTTAAAAAGCCTGATGAGAACACCAGTATACAAAACACAACATAGCTGGTATACGGATATGGAATCCCATAGAATCACCTCTAGAATCACTATGGTGTGACACTTTTCCTTTAAATAAGAATTCAATCATGGGATGATTTACAGCAGGAATCTTACTGCATAGTTTCACTTCTGAAACAAACTCATGGACTTTTTTTTTCTACTTCTTTCCTCTAGACCTACCTGCTTTCAGGAAATTCATTTCATTGTATTTTTGAACTATTTACAGAGAAATTATTACTTTTATTATGAAGTTAATGTAAATATTGTAGAAGTATTTCTAAGTATTTTTTCCACGTCTTTGTACTAGAGGGCATTTACACATCTAACCTAGTGATAGGTGGCATCGAATGTGTTATCACAAGCGATTTGGGGGCAAAAAAGAGAGAAAGAAATGCAGATAAAATATGGTGTGTCTTCATGTTCTTTGTTTTAATATTATTAATATTACATGACCTGGGTCCGTATGTTTAAAACTTCTCAAAAATGCTCTTAAGAATAGGCTTAAACTTTAACTTTTAAATTCTTAGTAAAGAGTAGAACTTGTGTAAGAGTAGGAACTCTTTATAAAGAAGCTAAAAGCAACTTTAAGACTGACTCTTAAGTGTTAACTGAGGACTAAGGACTAAAATGATGGAAGGGTCATGGCAGCATGACACCAATCATTTAATGTAATTATTTAATTAAGACATTTATTTTGATATATCTAGCTATATTTGTTTTAAAAGTTTGCTTTTCATTGTGCAAAATGATCACAAATAAGTATTGATGCTGTGGAATCCTTTTCTATTGATATATGTTTTCTCATTTGAAGTTGGGGCAATGATTCGCACATGAGATCCATCAATGTTTCCATCAACTCCAGGAAAGCTTGCAATCCTCATAAAAGTGGCTTGCTTTTTCCACATGGTTTAAAAGTCAGTTGGGAAGTCAATGAATGTCTTACTATGTTTGGTGTGGTTAGTGTCACATTAGTGCTATTTAAGAACTTGCTTACTGTATTGTAGACTGATGGGCACAAGTCACCACTGCTACTCTGCTGCATTTTTCTAGTCGCCAAACACTTCATTATTACATTCATTTCTGCATGAGAATTGATTTGTAGAGTGGGATAATTTATACATTTTTTACTTGGTCAGTTATACAAAAAGAATACATTGACAATCAAGCTTGTTTCGTTTTATCAACTCCTGCTGCACCACCTGCAGGGCAGTGCATGTCACTCCTTTACAAATCAAATCAGGATTTATTCTCACTCATTGCTCACACCATAAGGTACATGAGCACCAATAACCCCATTTTCAAGGGCTCCCTCAACGTGTGGTAACTGGTCATCAAAGAAAATGTGAGGTTTGATTGCTTTCAGCACAGGCCCTTTACGGGCACCACACAGAAAGAATGCCTGATTCATCTCCAGCTTTGCCTTCTTAAGAGTCTTCAGGACTCTTAATCCAGGACTTCTTGCATCACGTGATGTTACCAAGCAGGTATGAATCGGACAATTTTGCTTGAAATTCTGCTGGAGATGTACCAATGCTTTAAAAAACTCAAGTAGTGGGCCCTGCAAAACAATACCACACAAGCACATTATTGGTATTTTAAGCGCTTTGAGTAGCCAGAAAAGCGCTATATAAATGTAACAAATATGAATTATTATTATTAGAGAGAGTTAATTAATTGTAGTGTGCTAAATGAAAGAACTCAAGTTTTCAAGTCAATGTGGCATGCTTTTGATTTCCACACAATTTCAACTCTCAACTCACATTGTGTACAGTAGAAATTATTTCAACAAACTTTCAGTAGAAAAAATCCTTTAAATATCTATTTAAATAACAAGGCTGTGTGACGTTTACCTTGTGAATGTTTACTGAGCCAACTGAGATTCAGCTGTACTAACATGTTGGTTTTGGACCAACATTCTTACCAGTGTCAAAGGGTTGTCCTCGTTTTGAAATTCATTATCAGTGAAATCTTCTAGCCCGTTTTCAATGAAGACTCTCTCGGACTCATCTGAAAACAGGACTCCATCACCATCGAAGGCCACAAGTAACACTTCATCACTGTGCTCGTGGTAATCTCTCTGGAACATGGTGGCTGCTCCATATCCTGAAAAACAATGCCATCACCATCTAAAAGTTATAAAAGTAACACTTCTGTTGTATTTATATTATAAGTCCTACATGCACCTACAATGCCCACTTTCTCACTGCAGCATTGGATTTATGTAATGGTATTGCTTTCTTTTGCCTCATTTCACAGATTTTCCACCCAAATCGGCTTAGAACAGGCAGAAAAGGCCAGTCTTAGACTGGTTAAAAGCATTGTTGGGGGTAACGCATTACAAAAAATGTGAGTTATGTGATCAGATTATTTTTTTCAAGTAACTAGTAATGTGATAGCCTGGCTCCACCTTGCTATGTACTTCCGCTCAATTTTCTATTTTCCTTCAGTACTCCTTTAACCGGTCCAATCAGCAAACCGAGGGAGTGGCTGAAAACGATGACGTGGATGTCATGCGCTAGTTTGAGATGACATGCGTCACGACCGAACGTTAGCAATTGGTTATGGCAGATCCAGAGAGGCTCTGGGCAGATCCAATAGTTTTAAACTTCAACAGAGTACCCGCCTTCAAGGAAGTTAACGCTTGTCAATGAAGAGTGGCCAGACTCTCTGTACAAATGAAATGTACAAGAGTCTGGTAGGACCAGGCTAGTAATGTAATGCATTACATTTAAATTTACCAAATCTGAGTCACTTTTTCAAATAAGTAACGCAAGTTACTTTGCTTTCCCATTTATTGACTGATACCTCTCCTGCCCCCCCTGTTGAGAGAAATCATGAGTAAGTGCAGAAGCATTGCTTGCTGTGTAAACATGATGGGTTTAGTAGTTCTAGACTAAATGTGAGAGCATTCATTTACTCATCTCACATGCACAAAAACTGGAATGAATAAAAGAAAATTAATAAAAACAGTGAAATGCAAACTCAGAATATGATGCAAACCTGCAGTAATGTGATAAAAATAATAATAATAATAATAATATATATATATATATATATATATATATATATATATATATATATATATATATATATATATATATACACTTTGTCTATTTACTCTCACATTATTAACCACTTTATTAACCTTCTCATGTGTCATATTCCTCTGCAATACAGAATGGCAGCAGAGCTGGTTTAAGCTGGGCCCTCTACTACTGTACAGGTGTTAATTTCCTTCATTTTTCCATTCATTTATTTTATCCATTTAACTTTTGCTGTGAAAGGGCCTTTACATTTGCCAAAAGTAGAAAAAACAAGCCCATCCAAAGTAACATAAAAGTAAATATAAAGTAACACTTTTGGGGCCCCCAGAGATCGATTCAAGATTCAAGAGTTTTATTTGTCACATGCACAGTTATATACAGAGTATACAACCGGCAGTGAAATGTAAAAGAACACTAATACAGTGATTGTATTAGTAGTAACAGTACTAGTAGTAATAGAAATTATAAATGTAATCTACCAAAGTGTGCACGTTTGGTGTGGTAGGGGGCCCAACCTCATATTCTTTCATAGGGCCCAAAATTGCTAGCAGCGCCCCGGACCTCACCTACACACACAAGTCCCGTGGGAGAGAACACAGTCCTTCAGTAGTTGTGGAACTCCAGTAAGTAGGATGTTAAGGCTACTTTATTCACTTTAAACAGCAGATAAAGTGATTATTTTCTCTTTAATACAGATGATGCCGAGTTATTAATAAATTAGCAATGACTAAAAATAATGATAACCTATGTATTTTTCCAATATTTTAGCCATTGTTGTTAGGTAGCTTGTTCTAAGTCACCTACTACAGCTAACACGGCAATAAGCCTATGTGTGAACTGATATTAGGCTAATATTGTAGCTCTACCGCTGTGTTGCGTTTTGCTCAATAATAGGTGAAAGAAGCAAGATAATTAAATAATTATGTTACCGCATGGTGAACCTATGATAACTCATATTTAAACAACTATTGCTTTGAGTAGTTGGCCATAAAATGACAAAGAAATGAAAAACGGACATAAGATAATGTTCAATGTTGGCAGTTTGATTTGTCAAAAATTGCAATTGAGAATGTTTATTGTTTATAAAACTTGAAGCGTCACCTGCATTGATGGCCTCTCTCACATTCTGTCGGTTTGTGGACAGGTAGAGAACAGGCTTGATCTCATTAAGATGATCAAGGAAGGATTGTTCACCAGTAAGCTCATAGACTTGGCCAATGTCCAGATCTGCACAGACAGCATCACAACATTGTGTTTAGTAAAGTAACATGACATCTTATTGTATTTATGTTGATATTGAAATTAGGTGTTTTAGGGACAGTTCATTAAAAAAAGAACATTCTGTCATCATTTACTCAACTTCATGACAGGTAGTCAATACAACTGGCGCTTCACTTTACAAGTAAGTGTTATAAGTAGCCTTGTGATATTTTAATGTGAATAGCAGGCTGAATGCATGTATTGTATGGGAAAGAACATTCTTAAGAATTATAGATATATAAAAAAAGAAAAGTCCATTCTTACTGTGTTCGATGTTCTTAGTTAGGTAATCCTTGTCCTGACTGTCGGTAGGTATCAGTACTATTTTAAACTGCTCTTCAGTGGCTTTGCCCAGCAGAGTCAAACGTTGATTCACCATTGTAAGAGCCTAGTGCAGAGTGATAAAAATACACTAAATACCTAACCTACTTACACCTATATCAAATTAAACAACTTAGTTGACTTAATCTTTGGGTATTCTTGTCAATTATAACCAAGTTACAGTACTGCATTCTCAGCGAAAATAGATATACATTGATACAAAAAACTTCTCTGCTAAATGTTTAATATTAGTACTAGTGAATTTCAAATTACCTTTTCATTTCCAAACTGGGTTTACAGGTAAAAGTAAATGCATTTGATTAACACAGAGAAAAAGCTGTTAATATAGAAGAAAACACATTTTCACAGAAATTCTGTTACCTTGACAAATGGAAAAGCAGCTCCTTCACCCCCCGTCTCTTGTCTGAATAATGCACATGATGACACTGCGATTGTGAATGGCACTGAAAATAAATAAAACATACAGAGTGGTTTAAGCAGGGCTAAAACTGTATTTTTTTTCTCAGATGTTAGAAAACTTGAACATACTTGTCAACTCAGAGGATGCGTTTGTTGTTTTTGTAATTTTGTGTTTCTTGCTTTCAGTGCTTGACTGATGTTTCCTCTGTGTGTGGGCAACAAAACAATTATTCCATGCTCTAAATTAGTAGTTATTTCATAATAGTTTTACTTTTGGTAGGTCAGAACTATTCACATAAGCCTTCATGTGTTGCTGATTTTCCTCAAACTAAAGCATAAACATTGAACACTGAAAGCACTCAAACAAATAAAATGTTTAAAAAGCAGTTTAGATAGAATCTAGAATCTTCACACAGTTTTGTTAAAATAATTCACTTTTGGTTGGTTTAGTTCATCTTGTTTTACAGAATTGCATTAGTCCTTTAATTATGCTACAATAATTATTCTTAGTGCTTGCAGTTTTTATTTTGCCTTTTACTCTTTTCACATTCTTTTTTTACACTTTACAACATGAACAAACAATGAACGGCTGTATTTTTATTAACTAACATTATTAAAAACGAATAAGTAACACATGTATTGCTAGTTAGTTAGTTAAATAAATAAATAAATAAATAAATAAATAAATAAATAAATAAATAAATAAACTATATTGTATCCCTAAACTGAAACAGAAACTCTTCTTCAAATCTTCAAATGTGACATGCTATATTATATTTTATTTACATCAGTAAAACTGTAGTTGTGGTTCAAACAATGGCACTGTAATGTTTTAATTAATTAATATTGTAAACATGTTTTTAATCACTTTTTTTCCTCACACAGTAAAAATGGAAATATATAATGTATATAATAATTGCTGTCTTTGCTTATTGCCTTTGCTTATTGCGCCTACCCTTTTACATATTTATGTAATGAGCGTCACTTTTCTCACAGATTTTTGTCTTACAAGACAAACAAAAAAATTCCCAAAATGTGCATACATAACTACAAATGTACACATTTCAGACATCAATACAATAGTTTAAATATTACATAATGAAAATTATTCATATTGAGTTTTTTTATTTCAATTTACAAAGTGAACTACAGATATCACAATTATTCCATAGGCTTACCAATTTGATAGATATACTTTTATTTGTTATATTAGTTCTTGCCATTATTTTTTAAACACATACATTCCCCTTAGTTTATTCTGATTTTCCCTTTATTTTGAACAGCCATCAACTAAATCAACAAATTGATTGCAATGTAATAAATAATATATGTGTTGGATCGTAATAGTTAACCGTTTTGTAGTTTTACAATCCATATTGCTCTCATCTGTAACATATATTTTAATATGTTGGTTTTATGTGACCCCATACCTGCACAAGTAATGTATGGAACTATAAGTGAACAATAAAAAGCAGGAAAAGTCAGTACACCACAGCTCCAAAAAAATTTCAATAAATTTAATAGTAGGCTTCCACACAGGTAGTAATGCTTCAAGCATGTAGGGTCTTTGTCAGATGAGCAAACAATACAATATAAATAATGACGTTTCATTCAAAACATGTTTTGTTCTATTTAATATTGTAATGGATTGAGACATTTTTATTTTTACATGTGATTTCTAGCATAATTTATGATCTACTATAAAGGGCCCTTCAGACAGAATGCAACAATGGCACAGCTGCGCTATGAAACCCATTATTTCAGTGATTTGCACCACGTGAGGACGGTTTGTTGCTGCATTGACCAAAGCGTACACCTATTTTTGGGCAGTTTCTCCCATTCTTCTTTGCAGGACCTCTCAAGCTCCATCAGGTTGGATGGGGAGCGTCGGTGCACAGCCATTTTCAGATCTCTCCAGAGATGTTCAATCGGGTTCAAGTCTGGGCTCTGGCTGGGCCACTCAAGGACATTCACAGAATTGTCCTGTAGCCACTCCTTTGTTATCTTGGCTGTGTGCTTAGGGTCGTTGTCCTGTTGGAAGATGAACCTTCACCCCAGTCTGAGGTCCAGAGCGCTCTGGAGCAGGTTTTCATCAAGGATGTCTCTGTACATTGCTGCATTCATCTTTCCCTCACTCCTGACTAGTCTCCCAGTCCCTGCCGCTGAAAAACATCCCCACAGCATGATGCTGCCACCACCATGCTTCACTGTAGGGGATACTTAATGTTTGGTGTCTGGCTTCCTCCAGACATGATGCTTGCCATTTAGGCCAAAGAGTTCAATCTTTGTTTCATCAGACCAGAGAATTTTGTTTCTCATGGTCTGGGAGTCCTTCAGACGCCTTTACACTGATGCACTGTCTGACCATTTGTTGGTGTCTTTCAATGTCTTTTTACCTGTGTATAAGCCTAAATTGAGTCATACTATTACATTTCGTAACATTAAGAACATTGATGTCTCAATTCTTAGAGAATGTCTTTCCACACTTCCCTACAAAGAATATTTATGGACTCTCGATTTAGTCCAGCATTATAATGATAGTCTTCAAACGATCCTTAACGCTTGTGCTCCACTGAAATTCATGTGTCAACTCTGCGCCCTGGTTTACACCTGAACTCCGTCAGCTAAAAGTCAAGGGTCGTCGACTAGAACGATTATATGCCAAGACTAGACTTCAAGTACATAAAGATATGTATGCTGACCACTTGCAAGTTTATAAGACTGCACTTTCCACTGCAAAATCAGATTATGCTAGTTTAATTGAGTCTGGTGTGGGAAACACAAAATTCCTTTTCTCTGTGGTTAACACTATTTCAAAGCCACCAGATTGTTCTAACTCTCATATACTCTACAAAGTTGTGTGAAGCATTCATGCTCTCTTTTAATAGGAAATTAACGAGTTCACACTTACATCAAATTAAACAGAGTAAAGATTATGCATATTTGGCGTGCCGTCCGGGGGAGGGCTGTACTGTCAACTGTCAACGAAAGGAAGGTAAGTCAGCTGTATATATACACACTTCCTATCGTTGATTAAATTGATTAGCTTAATGTGCTCCACTCGTGTTTAATTAGGTTTAATTATCTGAACGTGCTCCACTTGTGTTTAAATAGGTTTAATCCTCTGAACGTGCTCCTCCCGAAATTTGTTAATAAAACATCACGTAGAACATATACATCAGCAATTGGTTCCATCTAACACTAATTGCAATATATTTAACTCAAGTCCCATGCCATTTTCGCTATCTTCATTTTTTATTCCAGCAGCTGAGGAAATTTGTTCTATTGTTCAAAAATATAAATCTGTTACATGCCAACTGGACCCATTACGGACTCATTTGGTTAAAGCTGGTTTACCTTTTCTTTCCTCTTTAATCACTGATATCATACATACTTCACTTATTTCTGGTACTGTCCCTACTGCATTTAAAACTGCTGTGATAACACCCATTCATAAGAAACCAGGGACAGACTCAAAGAATTTTTGTCCCATTTCTAATTTGCCATTTTTGTCAAATTCTTGAAAAAAATTGTGGCTCTCCAGCTCCATGAACATCTTTCTTCTAATGGTTTATAGGAGCAGTTCCAATCAGGGTTCCGTTCTTATCATAGTGTTGAGACTGCACTTGTAAAGATCTCCAATAATCTATTACTAGCTGCTGATTCTGGTCTTTTATCGATACTTGTACTTCTTGATCTTAGTGCAGCATTCAATACCATTTCACACTCTATACTTTTAAGTAGATTGGAATCTATTGGAATTGCTGGTATGGCTTTAAGTTGGTTCTTATCTTACAAACCACATTCAATTTGTAAAATAAACTTAATGTCACGGAATTGTAGAGGAATGGAGGACTCAACTGCGGTGAATAACCAAGTTGTTTATTACAAAAATAAACTGAACAAAAATAGGAAACAGTCTGTGCACAAAACAAAATGGTAGATCCAAGTGGTGGCTCCTGTGTGTCCAAACACACACACACCAACGGACACAACAAACGAGGAGACCACTGAGTGAAAAGTCAGAACTGAACCAACCGAACGTGAGGATGAATCCGAGCAAGGAAATCCGTCTTGCTGATTAATCTCTTAGCTCTGGTTCCTGAGCACAGAAAAATAAACAACTGGTAAGGGAACAGACAGCACAGAAAAATAAACAACTGGTAAGGGAACAGACAGCACAGAAAACACTGATCAACTGACAACAAGGGGAAGACACAGCTGGAAACATATAGGGTATAGGTAACGAGCAACAGGTGAGGGAGATCAGCCCGTGATTGCGCGCACAGTGCTGCCTGCTCAACTCACGTGCTGAAGAAACTGACAGGACAATACAGACAACAGGAAAAAACCGGTGACACACCCTGACCCGTGACACTTAAACCGTTTTAAATGAAAACCCACTTATGTTTCCTCTGGTGTTCCACAGGGTTATGTTTTGGGACCTCTTCATTGTTATGTTGATGACATCCAACTTTATCTGTCTTCTAAACCTTCTTTTCCTCAAAGTTTCCCCCTTCTGCTCTTTTTGAATGCTTAGATGAATTAAAAAATTGGTTTTCAGGTAATTTTCTCAAGCTGAATAATAGTAAAACAGAAATTCTTCTCATTGGATCAAAAAACACAATAACCAAGTCAAACATTTCATCCGTGACAATAAATAACTGTAATAAAATTTTGGGTGTCATCCTTGATAGTACTCTGTCTTTTGAAGCCCATATTAACAGTGTTACTCGTTCTGCATTCCATCATATTAGGAATATCAATTGGTTGCGACCTGTTCTTTTACTCAAGAGTACTGCTACTCTTGTGCATGCTCTTGTAACATCACAAATTGACTATTGTAATGCCTTGTTTTATGGGGTTCCTTCCAAATCTCTTCATCAATTACAATTTAGTACAAAATGCAGCTGCTCGAGTTATTACCAAAACTTCCATTTCTGAACATATTACTCTTGTTTTACAAAATTTGACCAGTTAAATTTAGTGTAAATTTCAAATTTTTTCTAACTTATAAATGATCTTCTTCATATATACACACCTTCCCGGACTCTAAGATCGGCTTCTGTACGCACTCGGACAACTTCCATGGGGTCACAAGCTTTTGGTTACGCGGCTCCTCTTTATGGAACTTGCTTCCTGTAGAAGTTCGCAATAGTTCAAGTCTTCCAGTTGTTGAATTTCGTCTTAAAACTAATTTGTTTAGACAGGCTTTTATGTGATTTTAATGTTGTTGTCTGTTGCTGTATTGTCTTTATTGTTTGATGTAATAGTTTTTTGTGGATTTTGTAAGGTGTCCTTGAGTGCCATGAAAGGCGCCTATAAATAAAATGTATAATAATAATAATAATAATAATAATAATAATAATAATAATAATAATAATAATGGCTGTTCTTCTGGAAGGTTCTCCTCTCTCCACAGAGAAACGTTGGAGCTGTGCCAGAGAGACCATCGGGTTCTTGGTCACCTCCCTGACTAAGGCCCTTCTCCCCCGAATGCTCAGTTTGGCCGGGCGGCCAGCTCTAGGAAGAGTCCTGGTGGTTCCAAACTTCTTCCATTTACAGATGATGGAGGCCACTGTGCTCATTTGGCACCTTCAATGCTACAGAAATTTTTCTGTACCCTTCCCCAGATCTGTGCCTTGACACAATCCTGTCTCGGATCCTTCGAATTCCTTGGACTTCATGGCTCGGTTTGTTCTCTGACATGCACTGTTAACTGTGGGACCTTATATAGACAGGTGTGTGCCTTTCCAAATCATGTCCAATCAATTGAATTTACCACAGGTGGACTCCAATCAAGTTGTAGAAACATCTCAAGGATGATCAGTGGAAACAGGATGCACCTGAGCTCAGTTTTGAGTGTCACGGCAAAGGCTGTGAATACTTATGTACAGGTGAATTTTTTTGTTTTGTTTTTTATTTTTAATAAATTTGCAAAGATTTCAAACAAACTTTTTTCACGTTGTCATTATGGGGTATTGTTTGTAAAATTGAGGAAAATAATGAATTTAAACCATTTTGGAATAAGACTGTCACAGCTATGTTCTGTTTGAGTTTTGTTATTGTTGTTTTCCTCCCTGCCTGATTTCATTATTAGTTTCTATAATTACTCATTTGATTAGTCATTCTATTCAGCAGTGTCCTAATTAGTTCCTTTTGTTTGTTCCTTGCATTTAAGTCATTGTGTTTTATTTGTGATTTGTCCGGTCTCATCAATGCTTTGGTTGTGTTTCCTTGCCTGCCTTTGTGTTAAGTTATCTGTAGAGACCATTACAGACTGTTTTGAATCTGATTCTTCATTGTCATGCTTTTACCTGCAACCTATCATGACAAAAACGGACCTAGAAAATATTTTTGTGGCACCGTTTTGTTAGTGTGGTTTTGTTTTGTTGTTTTCCCCATGGATCTGCAAGCCGTTAAACTGATATGCCTGGAGCAGAAGAACCTTTCGCTAGTGGATCATACCCAGGACTTTTTAGATCTGGCATGCCTGACGCACTACTCGTATGACTCGCTCAGTGTTTTCTACCACGCCAGCCTGAGCAAGCAGGTGAGGTCACACCTGCCAGCAAACACTCCCCGTGAGGAATTTGCAGCATATGTTGAGTGGGTGCTGGTGAATAATGGACTGGATTGCATCATCTGCTCCAAGGAGGACACCACCTGCCCCACTCCCAACTGAGAGCCCAGCCTGACAGCACCCAGTTGGATTGACATGACACCTGAGCCCACTGCAGGCAGAGAGTCAGCACAAGAAGTGACTGAGCCCAAGAACACGTCTGACTAGATGTGTGAGCTGGCTGCATTGTGTGTTAGTGAGCACTTCTTTGCCGAGACAAGCCATCCACCTCACAGGTGTGGCATATAAAGATGCTGATTAGACAGCATGATTACTGCACAAGTGTGCCTTAGGCTGGCCACAATAGAACTGATGTGCCCGTGAACTGAATGTTCATTTATCTACCATAAGCCGTCTCCAAAGGCGTTTCAGAGAATTTGGCAGTACATCCAACTGGCCTCACAACCGCAGACCACATGTAACCACACCAGCCCAGGACCTCCACATCCAGCATCTTCACCTCAAAGATCGTCTGAGATCAGCCACCCGGACAGCTGATGCAATAATCGGTTTGCATAACCAAAGAATTTCTGCACAAACTGTCAGAAACCGCCTCAGGGAAGCTCATCTGCATGCTTGTCGTCCTCATCTGGGTCTTGACCTGACTGCAGTTCGTCGTTGTAACTGACTTGAGTGGACAAATGCTCACATTCAATGGCGTCTTGCACTTTGGAGAGGTGTTCTCTTCACGAATCCCAGTTTTCACTGTACAGGGCAGATGGCAGACAGCGTGTATGGTGTTGTGTGGGTGAGCGGTTTGCTGATGTCAACGTTGTGGATCTAGTGGCCCATGGTGGCGGTGGGGTTATGGTATGGGAAGGCATATGCTATGGACAATGAACACAGGGGCATTTTATTGATGGCATTTTGAATGCACAGAGATACTGTGATGAGATCCTGAGGCCCACTGTTGTGCCATTCATCCACGACCATCACCTCATGTTGCAGCATGATAATGCACGTGAAATCGCACAGCCATTGAAAAGTGGACCAACATTCCACAGGCCACAATCAACAACCTGATCAACTCTATTTGAAGGAGATATGTTGCACTGCGTGAGGCAAATGGTGGTCACACCAGATACTGACTGGTTTTCGTTCAGTGGACATTAAAGACAACAGAGGTCAGAGTGCTAAAAGGGTCACTGTCGATCCTCATCAGTACTGGACTCATATCTGTCAAGCATCCCCTCTGGATCTCTCCCAGCTGTCTATATGATTATGTTTGTCAGGACACAAACTGAAAATTCTAATGCCAGACCACCACTCTTCACCCTGAGAAGTTAAATAGGAGCACAAGAAGTGAGGAGAAGGTTAGAAAACCACCAAACACTATTAATCAAAGCTCAGCTCTGGCCAGAGTCACTGACAGTCCATGACCACTTCAGTCAACCAGCCCATTTGTTAACTCTGCTAAAGCTGGTTTTTATTAGCTACATGACAAACTGACTTCTAACTGTTTTACGTATTCGGGTTCTTCATCCTCATGAGAGAACATTAGGCGGATCGTGGGAATCATGCAGATTTCAAGGTGGGTCTTTAAATGTTATGAATGTTCAGTTCAGTTAATCAAACTGATCACAATTTAGTTCTAAGACAATTAAACACTACAAAGGTTTTCCACAAATTCTGATGAAGACCAGCTATATGCTTGGAATATGATCTCAAAGGCAGCCGCTTGTGACTTGGATGGGACTTTGAAATCTTACAAAAGTTATCACTCTTCCTAAAATATAAAGACAGCTATATATTATATACATTATATATATTTCCTGTATAAAGACCATGTATATTGTATTATATTGCCTTTATACTGTTACTGTATTGAAGCCAAAGCAAATTATTAAAATATATAACTTAAAAGTATATTCTCTTCTAGCCACTATTAGATTATTGTTAGATGCAGTGCTATTTTAGTATTATTTATATATTAATATTAATATTTTGCATTAGTAATGCAATAATTAGCTTTTTTTTTATTGTCAATTTCATGTTAGTTTTAGTTTAGTTCTTTTTTAGTTTTTAGTTTTTTCCATTTAGTTCAGTTTTGTTTGTACTATTTAGTTACTTGAAATTACAGGACCTTATTTCAGTTAGTTGCCTGTCACGGAACAGAATTGTGCAGAGAGGTATTTTGTGTAACAACAGAGTTTATTGAGCAGAGGTACGGAGAATGACAGGGATACAGAGTGGTGAGTAGTAAACAGAATGAATGAAATGAAATGATGAGTTAGCTACAAGTAATAGGCTATTACTGTCCTTTTGATGCAGATGACTGGAGAGTAATCAAACCACAGGAAGATGACAGATGTCAAAAGACAGATGACGGATAAGGATCTTTGTAGCAGGTAAGGATCATGTGTCTGTATCATGTTGGTAAGGACGAGACCAGACAAGGGAGTGAAGGAGAAGTGTCTCTTCATAGTGAGTGTTGATGATGAGGTGCAGGTGCAGTGAACCAGAATTCCGGGGAGAGTGAACGAGTGGGCAAAGTGTGCTGATCTGGTGACGACTGGTGATGGTTGTGACTCTGTGACAATGCCAAGGCAACATTTTTAATTTGTTTAAATCTAATATTTAAATTGAATTTAAGCTTTATTTCAATTAACAAATTATTAATATTTTTAGTAACAAAAAGTGTAAACAGATGTATATACGACCAAAAGAAATAATTTCAGCTCAAATGTTCTTGTATAGTAAGTTTCACACTAAATATCGTATCGCTACACAGTAATTTTCTAGTAAACTTTGACAGCCTTCTCTCAAATTTTCCACAGACCCATAGAATGCTCTCGGACTCTATTTTTAAACCCATGCTCTACTTTTCGAAAGGCTTGTGCTGTACACTTGTTTCATGTGTTTAAGCACACAAAGAGTCTTTTGTCACATGATCATAATAAGAAAATATTGAAAAATGTTCCCTCAAAATTTCCATACTCTATGACAGTCATATTCCATCTTAATTATCCTGTGTTAATATTATGCAAAATTCATTCTCAGCCTCATTCCCAAGTCAACTTGTAGAACAGCCTTTTTCTCTCTTCATCAAACCTTCATTTCTGTGGCCTTAGTCACAAGTTAAATAACCAGCAGCTGCTGACCGCACCACAGAGGGCGTTGTGTAGCGGGGAACAGAATGAGGACTGATGACAGAAATCAGCCCCCATTTATGTGTAAGAGATTCCCAGGTGTGCCTCAGCGTGCAAGTGAGTGCTAGTGTGTGTGAAGAGAGATACCCCCACAGGATTATGGGTAATTACATCATTGCTCTGAGTCTCAGAAAGCAGTGAGGTGAGAGCTCTCATTTTTAACAGAGAGTACAGATTAAATTCCCTCTAAGAAAGATTATGTATTTTGTGTGGAAACGCTTACATTAAGCGCACACTCAATATCAAAAGCCAAAGATGCAATACAGTATATTTACATGTTCTTATGATATTAACCAGATGTGAGCTTACAGGCACTTTAAGTTCACTAACAACATATAATAACTCTCCAAATGCACATACATACACACTTACTTTGACAAGAAAAGCACCAGCACTAATGTGACTGCTACATTTTGGGTTGCTATAAAGCGCTCTGTTTATTTTTAGTATGATCAGACTGAACCACTGCTAAAGTAGAAATAGGTTTATGTTTAGGGCTGCTATTAACAATTAATTTTTTTGTATGTATTTATTGAAATTAGTCAATTTTACACTCACCTAAAGGATTATTAGGAACACCATACTAATACTGTGTTTGACCCCCTTTCACCTTCAGAACTGCCTTAATTCTACGTGCCATTGATTCAACAAGGTGCTGAAAGCATTCTTTAGAAATGTTGGCCCATACTGATAGGATAGCATCTTGCAGTTGATAGAGATTTGTGGGATGCACATCCAGGGCACGAAGCTCCCGTTCCACCACATCCCAAAGATGCTCTATTGGGTTGAGATCTGGTGACTGTGGGGGCCATTTTAGTACAGTGAACTCATTGTCATGTTCAAGAAACCAATTTGAAATGATTCGAGCTTTGTGACATGGTGCATTATCCTGCTGGAAGTAGCCATCAGAGAATGCGTACATGGTGGTCATAAAGGGATGGACATGGTCAGAAACAATGCCCAGGTAGGCCGTGGCATTTAAACGATGCCCAATTAGCACTAAGGGGCCTAAAGTGTGCCAAGAAAACATCCCCCACACCATTACACCACCACCACCAGCCTGCACAGTGGTAAAAGGCATGATGGATCCATGTTCTCATTCTGTTTATGACAAATTCTGACTCTACCATCTGAATGTCTCAACAGAAATCGAGATTCATCAGACCAGGCAACATTTTTCCAATCTTCAACTGTCCAATTTTGGTGAGCTCGTGAAAATTGTAGCCTCTTTTTCCTATTTGTAGTGGAGATGAGTGGTACCCGGTGGGGTCTTCTGCTGTTGTAGCCCATCCGCCTCAAGGTTGTGCGTGTTGTGGCTTCACAAATGCTTTGCTGCATACCTCGGTTGTAACAATCTGTTATTTCAGTCAAAGTTGCTCTTCTATCAGCTTGAATCAGTCGGCCCATTCTCCTCTGACCTCTAGCATCAACAAGGCATTTTCGCCCACAGGACTGCCGCATACTGGATGTTTTTCCCTTTTCACACCATTCTTTGTAAACCCTAGAAATGGTTGTGCGTGAAAATCCCAGTAACTGAGCAGATTGTGAAATACTCAGACCGGCCCATCTGGCACCAACAACCATGCCACGCTCAAAATTGCTTAAATCACCTTTCTTTCCCGTTCTGACATTCAGTTTGGAGTTCAGGAGATTGTCTTGATCAGGACCACACCTCTAAATGCATTGAAGCAACTGCCATGTGATTGGTTGATTAGATAATTGCATTAATGAGAAATTGAACAGGTGTTCCTAATATTCCTTTAGGTGAGTGTATACTTTACATTTTTCTTCAGGAATATCTACCAACTAATGCTGCAATCTAAGCAGTGCGAACAGCACAGCTGCTTTAATACTTCTAAATATTTTAACTGCACAATTAAAAGTGGATTACCACATTGACACTATAATCTATGTGTCTTTTAAAAACGGAATTTGAATATCCATCCATCAAAAATCTAGAGCCTGCCCTATAAAAAGAAAACATTTTCATCCAATGATCATGGTAAAAACAATCAAAATGACCGTTTTTATCTTTGACTTGTCAATAATGTTTGCTTTACCACTAAGAAGTTGAACAATGTAAAGGATGTGTAGTACACAATACACATGTACAAACCAGTTTAGTTAAGTTACATTGAGTCTCACAAATTTTCTCAGTATCAACTATACAAAAAACATGTTGAAGAATGGGCCTCGTCACCACATTAAACAAGGATTTCCACCTTCAGTGTGGGAAAAAAAAAATCAAGTTCTCTTTCGCGTTTGAACAAACATACAATTATGCCAAAATGTCTATTTTGTTGAGTATTCTCATAGGAGTCATCTTAAATTAGTTAAATAAAGTCTTAAACGCACGTAAAAAGTTGTGAGAAAATGGGACATGTCAAATCCGCGTCGTGCAGCAGCGGCAGCAGCGGCAGCCTCTAATGCTGTCTGTCATTAATGTTAATCAAAGAACAAAGGTAACAGAAAAAAATTAATCACTGCTCTTGACTAAAGAACTTTTGTAGCTTTAATAAGGATTAATCTATATTTAATTTATAATTTATGCAGTGCAGACTGTTTGATAACTTTTCAACAGCTAGGAAGGGCACAGATATACATGACATTTATTATGGGTTTATGTGAAGATTGTTCACTTAAATTAAAAGTTTTATATTTTTGGAGCCTAAACATTAAAATTGATAGCTTTCAATTACACTGTAATGGTGAATGGCTACAATTAATGTTTAAACTTAAGGAAATAAGGAAACAGCCAAGCAACCAACACAACATAAAAGTTATAATAGATAAATGAAACGTAGGCTACTGTTTGTAACATGATTCCCAATTATTAACATCATTTCATGATTTCTAGTATTTGTACATTTTTATTTCAAATGTAATTAGCAATTTGTTTAATTTTACCTGTGAACCAGATTTGTTATGCGACAGCATTAATTAGTTTCTTAAAGGAACACTCCACTTTTTTTTTTGAAAATAGGCTAATTTTCCAAGTCCCTTAGAGTTAACAGTTGAGTTTTACCATTTTTTGAATCCATTCAGCCGATCTCTGTATCTGGCGGTAGCACTTTTAGCATAGATCATTGAATCGGATTAGACCATTAGCATCGCGCTCAAAAATGACCTTTCAATATTTTTCCTATTTAAAACTTGAATCTTCTGTAGTTACATTGTGTACTAAGACCAACGGAAAATGAAAAGTTGTGATTTTTCTAGACCGATATGGCTAGGGACTATACTCTCATTCCTCCATAATGATCAAGGAACTTTGCTGCCGTACCATGGGTGCAGTGGCGCAATGATATTACACAGCGCCTGAAAGTAAACATAACCAGCGTGGACAACCTGCTTGCACAGAGAGCGTGCCTTGTAACCATGGAGACATTTGTGAGAGACGATTCAGAAGTTATGGTGCACATGAACGCCACCACAAAGTCGTAAATCCCAGTGGGAAGTTCAGGATTTTCTTTAAACACCGATCTGTACGAGTTGGGGGCGTGTCAGTAAGAAACACTGCGGAATCAATGGATGCAACGTCTGTAGTAAAATATAATGGTTATTTAGCAGTGACACTGTCAGGCTTTGTCATTTACAATAAAAGTAAGCTAGCATTGTAATATAACAATTAGCCTAACAATACAGTTTAAAGTGGCTTAAAACTCACCTGATGCGCATTCTTTGTTCTTCATTTTCTATAAGCAGAGTAAACAAACCTTGCTGTATTTTCGTGAAATTCATTAAAAGAAGGTACACCACCATCTTGCTCCGACCATCCATCCATCCATCCATTATCTTCCGCTTATCCAGGGCCGGGTCGCGGGGGCAACAGTCTAAGCAGAGACGCCCAGACTTCCCTCTCCCTAGCCACTTCCTCCAGCTCTTCCGGGGGAACCCCGAGGCGTTCCCAGGCCAGCCGGGAGACATAATCCCTCCAGCGTGTCCTAGGTCTTACCCGGGGCCTCCTCCCGGTGGGACATGCCCGAAACACCTCCCCGGGAAGGCGTCCAGGAGGCATCCGAAATAGATGCCCGAGCCACCTCAACTGGCTCCTCTCGATGTGGAGGAGCAACGGCTCTACTCTGAGCTCCTCCCGAGTAACTGAGCTTCTCATCCTATCTCTAAGGGAGCGCCCAGCAACCCTGCAGAGAAAGCTCATTTCGGCCACCTGTATCCGGGATCTTGTCCTTTCGGTCATGACCCACAGCTCATGACCATAGGTGAGAGTAGGAACGTACATTGACCGGTAAATTGAGAGCTTCGCCTTACAGCTCAGCTCCTTCTTCACCACAACAGACCGGTACATCGACCGCATTACTGCAGAAGCTGCACCAATCCGTCTGTCAATCTTGACGTTGTCATGTTGGCCTCCTCAGACCAGGACCTTCAGCGTGCACTGGGGCGGTTTGCAGCCGAGTGTGAAGCGGCCGGGATGAGAATCAGCACCTCCAAATCCGAGGCCATGGTTCTCAGTCGGAAAAGGGTGGCTTGCCCACTTCAGGTTGGTGGAGAGATTTTGCCTCAGGTGGAGGAGTTCAGGTATCTTGGGGTCTTGTTCACGAGTGAGGGAAGGACGGAACGGGAGATTGCTCCGACCAAAGAGACTTAAACGCACGTCGTCGTAAACACGACTTCTCACCTCGTAAATACGAACATCCCAGGAGGACTTGAACGCATCAATATTTGGTGCAGATCCTGAACCGTATCTATTTGAACCGGAATGACAGATACACTCAAGATGAGCTTTTGAAATGTGAAAGGCAAGAAAATGTGGCTGAACAGACTGAGGCAGATTCAAACTGGTGAGTCATAGAAGAGTCAACGTTTTTGGAGCGCAATTCACGCCAAGCGGTAATTCAAGGAAAAAATTGTCCGAATGCACCACGTGCAACATGGATTCGGTCTTCCGACCTTTTGATTTTGATTAACGCAATATGTGAAATATGCTAAGACAGTGCTTATTTGGAAGACAGAGAGAGTGTGCGCGCTCTGCTCATTCTCTCTATCAATCAGTTAACATGTGCCCTGTCACAAGTGCAGCAGTCATCTACGTCATCTAGTCATCTAAAAAAATGTTTTCCGGCCGCCAAATCATTTTCAATGCAGGAAAAACACGCTCTGAAGCCTCGGCACAGAACGTAACATCGCTAGTATTTTGTACCATAGAAACTGTAGATAAAAAATACAGACAATTTCACAAGTTTATTTTAATCAAACTATACACTACCTCACCAGAACTCAAAACTACTAACGTTACATACTGTATAAACCAAATGGTCGAGCAAACCCCCCACACTCAGTGATTGCATTTCACAAATAACGTTAGCTAACAGCAGTGCTTTTTCAATCTGGTTGTTCAAACTAACTAAAAGTAATGTTATACTTACAACCATGGGTGATGATACACTTCGTCCTGTCTGGCCATATCCTTTAGACCCCATACCGTGAAATAGTCATCTGGTCCAAAATGCTTAGAGCAAACACGCAATTTCTTGATTGAATCTAAGTTACCGGTGTTTTGATAGCTATGTTCAGAGCAGCCAATCATTGATTCTTTCGTTACTTGTTTTCATTGGTATTCTGTGAAACATGATGGTAGAATACACCTTCGACTTACTATCACAGCCCTTTACAACACACTGTGGCTAATCGCACAGGTAAATCTACTACCTAATTTGCTGCAACTCTGCATTGTCTGCAACTACACAAACTTAGTGCCGATCACATTGGAAGTTACCTATCTGAGGACTACTTTCAGGCGCTGCGTAATATCATTGCACCACTGCACCCATGGTATGGCAGCAAAGTTACGTGATTATTATGCAGGAATGAGAGAATAGTTCCTAGCCATATCGATATTTTATATATCATATAAAAAAAATTAAAAAAACGCAACTTTTCATTTTCCGTTGGTCTTAGTACACAATGTAACTACAGAAGAGTCAAGTTTTAAATAGGAAAAATATTAAAAGTCTTTGGTCATTTTTGAGCGCTATGCTAATGGTCTAATCCGATTCAATGATGTCAAGTCAAGTCATCTTTGTTTATATAGCGCTTTTTACAATGCCAATTGTTTCAAAGCAGCTTCACAACATAATAATTGATAACATAATTTGAACAACTTAATTTGATTTGGCTGTACAGCCGCTCTGGTGAAAACGGTGATGTTATCCAGCTAATTTCAATTATAATATAGTGTCAATGCGGGCAGATCGGTAATATAGTTGAAATTTAAGTGATGTATGCTAAGCTATGCTAAAAGTGCTACCGCCAGATACAGAGATCGGCTGAATGGATTCAAAAACAGTAAAACTCAACTGTTTAACTCTAAGGGACTTGGAAAATAAGCCTATTTTCAAAAAAGTGGAGTGTTCCTTTAAGGGTCAAGAACATTTTTCTAATGGCACTGCAGACAGCATTTCTTTTTACAAAGTTATCTCCTGTGCTGCATGAAGCCACGACCATAATAGCTGAAAATTAATGCACAGCTTAGACTAACTGTACATCATTTATAAGACTAATTATTCCTTCACAAACGTATTATTCCCTCATGAATAAATATCTCAATGAGTAAAACTGGCTGGGACTATATTTTGAAAGACTAAACAACATTATAATATTATTTGAAAATGTATTTTTAATTATTATTTTAAATTATTATTGTCCCTCGTTCATTAGGGTACTCTTGTAAGAAAGTAGAAGTGGCTGGGACAGACTTTAAGTATCACCTCCGCTTAAAAAGATGCAATCCAAGAGCATAACTACAGGGTGACTGCAGTATACTTGCAATACTCACATTTCAAATTGTTTGATCACATTTACTGCTTATTGTAGACCATTTTGTATATATCAGACTGAGCATGTGAGTGTGATCACATTAACGATTAGTTTCATACAGATTACATTGCAGGAGAATATATTTGGTTTAAATGTGAATTGTTTTATATAAAAGCTTTCTTTAGATGTATGTTTCATGTTTGTGTGAAAAGAATTCACTGAGTTTCAGTTTCAGCAAGATTTTCACAGAGACAGCTGAAAGTACACCCTGTTTATTTTCTTCATTTTACAAAAGCACAAGGTTTTGTTGCTATTTTAAGTGTACACAAATAAAAGTAGATTGCTTATTGTTTGATAATGATGTCTGTATGAAAAAATTAAGTATTTTAAGTTGTTTCTGCTGTCATGAGGAAAAATTCATCTGAACACGCCAGCGCGTTCATCAGCCAGAGGGTTAAAGAAAATGTAGCCTATTTAGCTTCATATTTATGTTTAAATATTAGCCAATATATATATATATATATATATATATATATATATATATATATATATATATATATATATATATATATATATATATATATATTATTATTATTATTATTATTATTATTATTATTATTTAATTTTTTTTTAAATTTTTTTCATCTTTCATTTCACAGACCTGGCAACCCTGGATCAGATGCTTTCTTAGCCTACTATTGTGTGTGCTGGAGAGAGACACACGCAAAGAGAACTGTTCAATTTAATTTAAGAAACTGATAAGATACTGATTTTAGTTGGTTTAAATTAAATAGGTTAGGCACACAAATTCACTTTATGACACATATTCCCATTATAATAGTTTGCACTGGGGCCCGTAATTACGCCACTCTAATCCTGTTTACAAAAACTATGCCTGCTCACAAGTAGGTTTGAGTTTAGGGACCTGTTGCTATGACTCCAACTCCAGGATGAGCTTCGAAGAACTCAGTATGTTACGCTTTTGTAAGGGAAGGGAGGGGAGGGGCCTAATGAAACACGTAACAGTGAGCAGAGAGCGCGCTGTTTGAAGAGTCTGCTCGTCCTGGCTGATGCACGCTAAACAGGGATTTTTGAAAACAATGTGAAATGGTGAGTGTATAAATATTATCTTTAATGACAAAAGTGATTTCCCAAAAACCTGGCCGATGTTAGTTGAATGCTGAGAAGTTAACGTAGTGTTAATATGCCATCTGACGTTAGTCTTTTTCTCTTCTGTCGGTTCAGTTTAGCTAACGTTAACATGTAAATGTGCTGTTTCTGTCAGGTCACAGTTTATAACGGTAGCCAATGTGTTTCTGTATGTTCACAGTTTAGCTACAACATTTGCATTTTGTTGGCATGAGTTATTTCTGTCTGTTTATATTAGCATGCGTGTATGTATTGTGCTTGTAGCTAACGCTAGTATATGTTTCTTTGGTGTATTAAGGTAACAGTTCAGAAATTTGCTTCTAAGATGGTGGAACACTGGCCTGCTCTTTTTTTTTTTTTTTTTTTTTTTTTTTAACAGAAGATCAGGTATGTTCAAGAGTAATATTACGTATCTTTCTTTCTATTATTATTATTATTATTTGATGTCATTGTTCAATGTCATTTACACATCCTCATGGTTCTTCTTATTCTAGCTATGTAACATTTACTACCCAACAGACTCAAGAGCCAACTGATATTTGGGCCACTGATGCTCAGAAGGCTCCCGATTGTTCTTTGTGACAAACCCACAAACTTCAAAGCATGCGGTCACATATGCTCTGTGTCTGTCCTTGGATTTTTACGTTGAAGTGTTTCATGTGATTTATTTTGTAATTCTTTGAAGTTTTTCATGTTGATTAGTCTCCCCAGGTGTATCTTGTTTCCTCATTACTGTTGTTAAGCTTGCCCCTGTGTATAGCCTTATAGCCCTTGTGTTTCATTTGCTGTCTGTCAGTTGTTGAATATGATGGTCCCTAGCTTTTGTTCCTTGTGTTCCAGTTTTCCTTTTGTTTGTTACTTGTTTCTTTATTAAAACACCTGTACTTAGATCCATGCCTCAGCCTGCTTCCTCCGCACGTTATAGAAAAACTAACCGCTTTTAATGGATCTAGCAGGTAATCAGAACCTGTTAAGCGTTCTTTGCGCCATTTACCAGAATGGCTGCCCCATTGAGGTCTATGTGGGGTAGTTTTTAGAATGCTGCCACCTTTCTCCCTTGGATGAAGACATGCTGATGGAATGTTTCTGGAGCGGCCAACTGATGCCAGAGGGAGGCCCTAACTGGACCCTGGCACAGTATTTTGACTTTTCTCTGTGGAGGAGGATTCGACCATGGAGCTATGGTCACCACGCCCATCGTTCAGAGCCCAGTGACGCCCCCTGTGTCCATCCAGAGCCCAGTGACGCCCCCTGTGTCCATCCAGAGTCCAGTGACATCCCCTATCTCCATACAGAGCCCAGTTGCGTCCCCTGTCTCTGTCCAGAAGCAGAGAGGGCTTCGTCTCCTTCTGTCCCGCGTCCAGAGAGGGCTCCATCTCCTTCCATCCTGAGTCCAGAGAGGGCTCCGTCTCCTTCCGTCCCGAGAGGGCTCCACCTCCTTCCGTCCTGAGTCCAGAGAAGTCTCCTGTCCCGAGTCCAGAGAAGTCTCCTGTCCCTCCTATCCTCTTTCCAGAGTCCGTAGTGCCTCCCAAGGGGGAGTGCTACCCATCCTTGCAGGCTGTTCCAGAACTGCCGGAGCAACCATGGCTTCTTCAGCTGCCGGAGCCGTCATGGTCCCCTGCACCGCCATGGTCCCCTGAGCTGGCCGCGCTTCCATGGTCCCCTGAGCTGTCCACACTCCACAGCCCAGGCCCGCCCACGCTCCCAGGCCTATCTATGCCATGGTAGGGTCCTTGTTCTGTTCTGCTCCATGGGCCTGGTCCGCCTCCGCTCCACCTCCCTCCTGGACTTTTGTTTCTTGTTTTTTCTGGATTGTGGAGCATCTGGAATCCACTCCTTAAAGGTGGGGCTCTGTCACATATGCTCTGTGTCTGTCCTTGGAATTTTATGTTGAAGTGTTTCCTGTTCTTTGTAGTTTTTCACGTTGATTAGTTTCCCCAGGTGTATCTTGTTTCCTCGTTACTGTTGTTAAGCTTGTTTGCCCCTGTTTATTTGTAGCCCTTGTGTTTCATTTGCTCTCTGTCAGTTGTTGAATGTGATGGTCCCTGTTTTCAGTTAGCTCTTGTTCCTTGTGTTCCAGTTTTCCTTTTGTTTGTTACTTGTTTCTTTATTAAAACACCTGCACTTAGATCCATGCCTCAGCCTTCTTCCTCCTCACGTTACACATGCTTTGTAAGTAACTTATTTTCTCAAAGGACCATGACCACATAATTATTTTATTAAGTGATAGTTCTTACATTTGATAACCTGTGTGTAAAGCGTTTAAACCATTGAAACTTAGTAGCAAAAGGTCTTTCTAACATCTTTCTAACCATTTCTGTCGCTCTATTAAAACTTAAAGGTTTAAAAAGGTCATAAAGGCAACGTAACAAATCTATATGAATCCATATGAATTTTATACAAGTCTTTTAAAGAGATAAGATGACTTTGTGTGACTTTGAATGGAGGGACAGAAACCTCAGGGTTTTTTATAAGTAAATGACAAAATGCAAATTTTGGGGTGAACTAACCCTCAATGTACTCCAGCAGTCATAACCAATTCACACATTCCCTCTATGTGTCTGTCTTATTACAAGACTATATTGTTTAACATTATTGTTAGTTATTTAATTAAAAAAGGTCATGAATGTGCTCTGTTTTTAGGACTGTGATTACTCATTCCACCACCTTGACTTTGGAAACTTCAACAAGAGCATGAAGGTGCTGTGCTTCCATCTTCCCTTCATCTCAATCCAGCATTGAGGGAGGAGTCGTGATGGAAGGTATTAAAGACTTGCTTAAATCTGTGCATTCTCTTTGGACTTTCATATGCACTGCATCTCAACTACCCCAAATCAATGAAGAACACGCTCCAATTCATCCAACAAGTACTTCTCATGTTGGGCCACAGTGAAATTAAACCCAGGTTACGAACAATAAAAAAAATCAAACTTAAGGAATTGTGAGAAGCTACCATCAAAAGCCATGGCTTCTGCAGCTTAAATGATTCTCCAGTTTTAATGCATGTCTACTCATTCACAAGGATATAGCATATTGTTGAATACTGTGTGTTCATGTTCCTCCTCTAAACAATTTACAATTGTTACCAAGCAAAAAGGTTTGCATATGAAATGACATTGAAGTGTCTACAATAAAAAAAAAAAAGTTTTTTTTTTGTTTGTTTTTTGTATGTTTAACTTAATAGTATAAAATTATATAAAACAAATTTCTAGTAAAGTCAACTAATTCAGGTTGAGTGTACAAGTAGTGATGTTACTAGTTCAACTACATTTCTCAATAGCGTGGTGGTAGCGTTGCTGTTTTCTGAATCAAATAGCTTTTCAGTAATGAAGCTCTTTTATTGATCAAGAAGTGCGGTAGCGTCCACACAAGCTACATATTCTCAAGCATTTCTGCAGATCAAGCTCAAATATGGAAATACAACTGCTAAAGTTGCGGGCTCGCGAGCCTTTGAAAGATGAGTTTGGCGCGTGCGTTGTCTAGCGGACTTTTTTCAAACGCTCAATTCACTGGGCTGTTGTATGCGCATCGTCCGCGCGGTCAACAAAAGAGAAACCGTCTTTTCGATGCAAATTTTGTGTCTCGTGAATAAACACCTCTTGTTAAAGGGGTCATGAATTGAGAAATCAACTTTCATTCAGTCTTTGATATATAAAAGTTCATAGTGATATAAGAATATCCAGAGCTATATATAAGAAGTTATAAGAAGATATAAGAAGTTCCGGAGCTGAAAACTTCCTTGTTAGTCAAAGCTTTTATTGACACCAGACCAAAGAAACGCTCAATCTCAGAATATGCCAACTCTTGACGTCATCATGTGGTGAAACACCGCCTCAACAGAAGAAGTAGGGGAGAGCGGGGCACAACCTAATGCTTTTTGACTTTCTCAGTTTGTGTAAATCCACTTAGGGTTCAGAGTATTTATTTTTTCTCACATTAATTTCACACGTCTAGTACAATTATGTGGTGTTGTTTCATTAATACGGTGTATACTTTTTTCTTAATTTATCCCGAAAGAATGGAACTGAAATGTGACAACATGCCCCATTGTAACATGTGAGGGGGCACAACGTAACATCACCAAATGACAGCTTAAAATGTTACCTGATATAATCAAAAAATATCCATGACAAATTAAAATATTTTGGTAATAAAATACAATTATTAACTTTTTAAAATAAAATAATGGCATTTTTAATAATAATTTAAAAAAAATAATATATAATATATATATATATATATATATATATATATATATATATATATATATAGCAACTGTTCAATAACAGATATATGAAAATAATATCAGATTTGTCTTATTTTAATTAAACACAAAAAACAGAGATGAAAAATAAACTTAAGAAATTTACTTTTGCTCTGGTTAAATAAATGTTCAGTGATATCTTCCAAAGATTTTTTAATTTTGGTGCAATTTTTTCTCTATATAATGTTGATATGGCAACTAGTAAGTACACAAAGTATCGTCATCCTGGCATGTGTGGAAAGTGTTAAACCATGTGTGTTACAACTAACCCCGCGTTAGTTTGTGCCCCGCACTCCCCTACGCCTGATTCTGTAGCCCTGTCCACCAACTCGTGGAGCCAAACGGATCACGCTATTGAGCAATAAACTTGCCGAAGATAGCAAGATATTGCGCTGTGCCTGGTTATGGAAGAACACAGTTGCTGCATAAGCTTCCTTCGGATTCTAATATTATGAATGCATGGTTGAACTTTATTTATAATGAATATCCAGCTCATGTGGGGAAGACATTGCACATTTGTTCCTTCATTTCACCACGGATTCGTTTGTAAACAAGAGACTGGATTTGCAGACAGGATGAGATTACATGAATGAATGAAGCAACACACTTATGTGAGTAAATAATGTTTTTTTTTTTATATGTGACAGTATTGCATTGTTACAGATCGTTTGATATCTATTGATTATGAGTGTCTAACTGAACATTAGTCGCTGTCACAGACTCAAGAATCCTTTATTTGTGCTGCGATTTGGAATCAGACTAGAACATGTATGGGCCAAGGCTCGCAAAGCCCAGACGTGCTACTATGAGAGGCTCATAACCAGGGTAGAAAACAGCCTATTACTTATTCATTATGATGTTTTTGAATGTAAAACCACATGAACATCATCAGTTAACTTCAGACAACAGTATAAAAAAAAATTAAAAAGCCAGTTCATGACCCCTTTAAAATGATTGGGGTCCAACTTGGCAATCTCTTGATATGTGGTGGAAGAAACTTGTTTCCATGGAGAGAGATATAACTAACTCACTCACTCACACACACACAGAGTCATTAAATATAAATACTTTGTGACATGCTGGTACTGTTTAAGGTTTGTGGTAAGTTTGTGCTGCCAATGTGCCCAAGTCTAAATTGAGCATAAACATGCAAACACAGGTGCGTACACACCTGATTTTGTTATTATATGGGTCACTTTTTTGTTGAAATTGGTTTGGGACAATCTTTGATCAAACAATTGAACTGAAAAAGTATGTCTGCCTATCTGTTTGACTTTTATTGATCACTGAGATGGCACTGATTGAAATGAAGTTAGTACAATATAAAATTTAAATAAAAAAAACAAACAGCTTAGATGTAGTAAACTACTTTTGCCATGTTGCTGTAGGTTAGCTTGCTACATTTCCCAGGGGGGTAGCTTCAGTGTAGTGAAGCTTAATTTAATGTAGAGTTACTGCTAGCTTAGCTCACTACATTTTCCAAGTAGCTTGCCCAGCACTGCCAGCCAGGGTTGCCAACTCTCACGCATTTGGCGTGAGACACACGCTTTCACTCTGCCCAAGTAAATATCACGCCAAATTGCCAAACCTGCTTTTGATATGAAACAGTCTAAGCTTTTTAAAAAAAAAAAAAAAAAATTTAATACAAAATTCAAACAATAAATACCATTTTGGCGCACTTAATGTGGCATAACAGTTACATCCAGAGCCATTGAAAAGAAAGAGCTGCGACATGCTTTCTTCTCCCGGCGGCGCGCACAGTCATGTGGTTCATGGCGCTCTCAATAGTTCTAAACAGACCAGCATTACAGGATCATTTTATTATGGGGAGTGATGGAGATAATGTTTTTCTTGTATTTAGCCCTCAGGTATTCCTTACTAATTGGTCACACTCATACTCATTGGTGGTCAGATGTCACCATACACCTTATTTTTCAATTAAATAGCCCAAATATTCTATATTTTAGTTCAATAATATTTATTGAATATTTTGAGGAGATCTTTTGGTACTAAATACTATTTGTGCAATAATTATGGTCCATTAATGACCACTTAAAACATTTTTATATTAAAATTAGTGTAGTAATTAAGGTTAAAATAGAGAATTCTAATGCAAAGAGGCAAATTAGAGTCATTTTGTGGCTGGAAAAATTATAATTTTTATTTGTAATGCCATTTCTTTAAATGTGAAATTTTAAAATGTTATAAAGCACACACAAGTGAATATTAATGAATGTGAGCAAATATAATTTAAAATATATAGTTTAAAATAATGCTAAAAAGGCATTATTTTTCCTTATATGTACAGTAGGCTATATATACATATGAATTGATATTGAATCAAGATCGAAATCAATATCTGTGATTTTTATCCCCCAATAAAAATAAAAAATAAAAATAAAAATCTCACTCCAACCTGAACTTAAAGGTTGGCAACCATGGCCAGGAGATCTATAACAAAGCACTCACACAAATACACTATTACTTTCATACATCAATATCCAGTACTAGTAGTACTTTCAAACACACCCGTAGATATCTTTCAAACAGGAAGCTAAATGTATTAATGCCACCTTGGCATGCATTTATAGTTTTCGGCTACCATTCTACAGCCCTCAAGTACAGGAGTGAATTTAAAGCATCAACTGCTGTTGTGGCAAAACAACTATTATCAAAGAATTTTTCAAATGAAAACTTTTGAACAGAAAAATTTTGGACATTCACAGCATGCCCAGAATTTGCATCAATTCCTGAAGTCATGTCATGTCATGTTGTGTTGAAGTGCCA
This sequence comes from Paracanthobrama guichenoti, assembly GCA_018749465.1. Lineage (NCBI taxonomy): Eukaryota > Metazoa > Chordata > Actinopteri > Cypriniformes > Gobionidae > Paracanthobrama > Paracanthobrama guichenoti. Next base: position 24,500,757 of record CM031955.1, on the reverse strand, counting down.
GGCTGGATGGCTTTAGGCTCACATGAGTTAAAATGTTTTGATAACACAAAAGTAATTTAAAAGCTTACACAAAACCTTTTTGTTTTCTTCTATATCATGTCAAACTAGTATATAATGATAAAGCTGGCTTATCGGCTTGTTATACTACCGGTTATGAGAGACAATACAGCATGACATTTTATATCGGATTAAAGGAGAAACATAACGAATAAAACTTACTTGACAGTTGACACTTGAGCAGTTGCTATATCAATATCCTGAGGAGAATACGCTTAAATGTACTGTTGTCAGTACACATCAAGCTTTTCTTGCGATTGTGCCGCCCCCTCATGTGTAAAGATAATTTGCATACACCAAATGCCATACAGATAGTTGCAGTGGTAATGAACACTACTTTAAAGAGATAGTTCACCCAAAAATTTTAATGTTGCCATCATTTACTCACCCTCATGTTGTTCCAAACCTGTATGAGTTTCTTTCTTCTGTTAAACACAAAAGAAGATCATTATAGAATGTTGGTAACCAGACAGTTGACGGTACCCATTGACTTCCATAGTATTTTGTTTCCCACTATGGAAGTCAATGGGTGCCGTCAACTGTCTGGTTACCAACATTCTTTATAATATTATCTGTAATGCTGAACTGTGTACTAATTATGTGGAAATTGATTTACAATTGCCTATTGATTCAGTTGATTTTAATAAATCTGTCTATATGGCTAGCGTTACTTAAGTGAACGCTTAAGTTGATTATACAATAATAATGCAAGGTAAGCACATTGCATGTTTTTACCTGTTTTAGCAGCATTCAGTATGGGATTTGACTGTTCATAGATTAAGTAGGTTATTTCAAATGGATCGCATATACAGTCTCTGGGGGTGGGGGGAGGTTTAGCCTGTTGTCTACCTGTCCACAAACCTACAGACTGTGAGAGAGGACAACTATGCAGATGGTGCATCAGGTTTTTAGTTTTTTTCCATTTATTCTTTCTCCATTTATGTCACAGATCAGTTTGAACTACATACAGATTTGCATCCATTACTCACAGCAGCACACATTACCAATATCGCTGCAATATTAAATAATTTCCTCGAAACAATATCTTCACTTTCTTAATTTTTGTAAGTTTTGTAACCAGTGTTGGTAAAAAAAAAAAAAAAAAAAAAAAAGTGTTCCAATATTGCGTTACTCCCTAAAAAGTAAACAGTTGTGTTACTTAGTAATCTGGGGTGGGCTTGCTTGCTTGTTTTTTTAACAACAAAAAAAGAATAATAATAATTCTATTTTTGGCAAATGAATGAAATGAATTGCCGAAGAATTGCAGAAGAATAGGACACATGAGAAAATAAAGTGAGATTAAATACATAAAATACATTTGTGTTATTTAACATATTAATTACTGCAGGTTTGCATATTAGTGTTACTTGTAATGCATTACCCCCAACACTGCTTGTAAATAGTCTAAGATTGGCCTTTTCTGAATCTTCTAAGCCGATTTTAGGGGCAAATCTGGACATAAAATCAGTGCTGCAGTGAGAAAGACTTTTTTTTTTTTAAAGTCACTTGTGTTGTTCATGGTCAGAAATGACTGCCATAGGACATGAATGGGAAATACAAAAATATGAAAAAGAGAGCAAATGCTGAAAAAATCTACAAATGCTGAAAAAAAAAAAAAAAAAAAAAATATATATATATATAATATATATATATAAAATATTAAGAGTGCCTAAAAAGACACACTCTACCCACCACAGCCCAAACATATATGAACTGGTGCGACTGTAACAAAGCAAGTTTTTGCAAATGCATGAAATAAAAGCAATAATTAAGCCACAGTGCAATAAAAAAGGGACAGCAAGGAAGAGGTTACAGTCTAAAATGTCAAGCGTACTAAACAGACACACCTATTGAAACACACACTACACAAATAAACTGGTGTGGCTGTAACAAAGCAAGTTTTTGCAAATGCTTGAAATAAAACCAATACTTCAGCCACAATGCAGTAAAAAAAAAGGGACAGCAAGAAAGAGGTTAGAGTCTAAAACTTCAAGCGTACACAACACAGACACACCTATTGAAACACACACTACACAAATAAACAGGTGTGGCTCAGTGGTGTAGTTGGGGCCATACGCCGTATTAGGGCTGCACGGTTAATCGTATTTTAATCGCGATAACAATATCTGCTTCCTCGATTGATTACAAATAATCATCACGATATTGGCCCGCTTGTTATTTATCCTTAAAACGGGTTTTGTCTTTGGGATGTGCGTTCTCTTGCATTTAATGAGCATCCACTAGCAGTCATGCTTGCGGTTGCCAGATGCAAATATCTTAAATCCCCCAAATAGAGCTTTTCCCCTAAAAGTATGTACTTTCTTCCTGATGTTTTACTTAATCTGTGCAATCTGGCAAGCACGCGCTCCCTCTAAATGCGGAAGAAGCGCTGATGTTTTGAAAACAAACATGCGCTGAAGTTTAGCGATCTCCACAGTGAAATTCTGCTTCAATGAAAGGGTCTTAGTTTCTTCACAAGCCACTTGTACTATTTGTGTGACTAAATCTGCCATGACCTTCAGCGATGAATTTCAACAAATGAAACACGGATCTCCACCTTACTGTTTGCAGAATAAATGCACCTTTGCAACCTATGTGGCAATTCAACAGGGAAAATAAACATAATTTAGAATTATTGGAAATAATAGGAGTTTCGCCATTTTATCTTTTGGAGTTCCTAAAGGTTTTACCAGTTTTTATAATATCGCCACTGGGACGTTCTAAAACGCTTAACATGAAAATGAAAAAGCTTAACGTGGCTTAATTAACTAAGACAGTGTTATTAACAAACCAAACTTAGTGAACACCATACTAATAAAGCATACTATGTGCAGAAAAGCAGATGAGCCCTGAATATGAATGCAACAAGTTTAATTAAGCATTTTCCTCCCATAAAGAAAACGCGTGGTTTAATGTGTAAAAGACCAAACTTAGTAAACGTTATACTAATAAAGTATACTATACAGAAAACTTGGTTTGTGCAGAATTCGATATTTTAATATCACTTAGTAGGCTACATTATGTGACGTTAAGCTTTTTGTTTATAACGGTTTTCTATGGGAAGAAAACGAATTGCGTTTGTATGAGCTCAACTGTACAGTATGGTTTATTATGATGTTTACGGAGTTTGGTCTTTTAATATCACTGTCTTGCGTTTTTCACTTTAAGCATTTTAGAATGTCCCTAGCCAGGGAATTGTATACCTATATCTTATATATACACTCACCTAAAGGATTATTAGGATCACCATACTAATACTGTTTGATCCCCTTTCGCCTTCAGAACTGCCTTAATTCTACGTGGCATTGATTCAACAAGGTGCTGAAAGCATTCTTTAGAAATGTTGGCCCATATTGATAGGATAGAATCTTGCAGTTGATGGAGATTTGTGGGATGCACATCCAAGGCACGAAGCGTTCCACCACATCCCAAAGATGCTCTATTGGGTTGAGTTCTGGTGACTGTGGGGGCCATTTTAGTACAGTGAACTCATTGTCATGTTCAAGAAACCAATTTGAAATGATTCAAGCTTTGTGACATGGTGCATTATCCTGCTGGAAGTAGCCATCAGAGAATGGGTACATGGTGGTCATAAAGTGATGGACATGGTCAGAAACAATGCTCAGGTAGCCCAATTGACACTAAGGGGCCTAAAGTGTGCCAAGAAAACATCCCCCATACCATTATACCACCACCAGCCTGCACAGTGGTAACAAGGCATGATGGATCCATGTTCTCATTCTGTTTTCGCCAAATTCTGACTCTACCATCTGAATGACTCATCAGACCAGGCAACATTTTTCCAGTCTTCAACTGTCCAATTTTGGTGAGCCCGTGCAAATTGTAGCCTCTTTTTCCTATTTGTAGTGGAGATGAGTGGTACCCGGTGGGGTCTTCTGCTGTTGTAGCCCATCCGCCTCAAGGTTGTGCGTGTTGTGGCTTCACAAATACTTTGCTGCATACCTCAGTTGTAACGAGTGGTTATTTCAGTCAAAGTTGCTCTTCTATCAGCTTGAATCAGTCGGCCCATTCTCCTCTGACCTCTAGCATCAACAAGGCATTTTCGCCCACAGGACTGTCGCATACTGGATGTTTTTCCCTTTTCACACCATTCTTTGTAAATCCTAGAAATGGTTGTGCGTGATTGTGAAATACTCAGACCGGCCCATCTGGCACCAACAACCATACCACGCTCAAAATTGCTTAAATCACCTTTCTTTCCCATTCTGACATTCAGTTTGGAGTTCAGGAGATTGTCTTGACCAGGACCACACCCCTAAATGCATTGAAGCAACTGCCATGTGATTGGTTGATTGCATTAATGAGAAATTGAACAGGTGTTCCTAATAATCCTTTAGATGAGTAATATATATATATATATATATATATATATATATATATATATATATATCTTAAATAATTGTATTATAGTTACATTAAGCGATTGGTATCATGCTGCCGTGAGCCTATCATTTTTGAGTTGACATCAATGTAGTTCACAACACTTAAGTACCACTTTTAGCTTCTTTTTAAATAGTCCCCACTCTTACGCAAGTTTTACTCTTTACTAAGAATTTTTAAGTCAAAGTTTAAGCCTATTCTTAAAAGCATTTTTGAGAAGTTTTATACATACGGACCCAGGACTTGATTCATTTTATTGTGGCTAATAATGGATGCAAATATAAAATGCAAAAGGTAGGCTCTTATTCTTATTGAGCCAGAATGAGGACGATGCTTCAGCCAGTGAGAGTGAACTTGCTGGGTTTGAATTGTTGAGGAGGTGCCATCCTTCCATAACTGGGACTATGGGTGCAGCAATGGAAATTCTACTGGGAAGGGAGGTGAACAGAGTTGAGTCTGGCTCAGCACGGGTCAATGTTAAGCTGCCCAGGTATGATGGATCTGTGCCACCCGAGCCCTATTTTGCAGCTACACTTTGCAGAAGTACAGCTGGCAGCCTGGTGGGCTGGGTGGAGTAAGGAAGATTCAGCAGCTCAGCATTGGTGCTAGAAGAGCCAGCATTACAAGTGCTGCTTGATCTCACACCATCACAGCACAGAGAATATGAGACGCTTACGGGGGCACTCAAATAGCGGTTTGGGGCGCAGCAGACGGTAGAGCAAAGACGGGAACAGCTGGCTGGTTAATGGAGAAAAGAAGGGGAGAGTTTAGGTGCGTTGGTAGCGGATGTGCGGTTCTATGTGTGGCGAGGTTACCCGCAGTGCGCAGCAGCTGCACAGGAGGAGCTGGCTCTCCACACATTCCTGAAAAACCCTGCTTCCAAAGAAGCAGCAACAGCATGTTTGCTTATCTGCCCCACGAACACTGGCTCAAGCATTAGCAGAAGCTTAACGAGCAGAGTCTGTATTCATGACGACACGAACAGCTGTCCCTTTTTACCGCCCTCCTTCCCAAGTATGCCAGTACTGACATTAACAGTGCTGAAGGGATATGCTGTATGGGTGACTGTGCAACAGGACAAGAGCAGAGAACGGCCCCTGAACCGATGAGGACGTTCTACTCGATGGGACGCATGTTACCGTTGCGGGGAGGTGGGAAATGTGGCCCGTGATTGTCCCACCCCTGCTCAGAGGGGCAGGTGGCTCAGTGGTTGGAGATTCTCCAGGCCTATGATTTTAAAGTGCAGCACCGGGCCGGCCGACAGCATGGAAACGCGGATGCCCTGTCCCGTCACCCCTGCAAGGTGACTGGCTGTTGAAACTGTCGGAAGCTGGAAGAACGAGAAAAGGCTGCAGGCAAAGCCTGCAGGCTGACGGAGGGGATGGGGCCTGCGACCCCCAGGAACCTCATGAGTGATCTCATGAGATCCCGCCCTGAAGAGACTACGTGAGTGGCTGGTAGCAGGTCAGTGGCCTGAGCGGCAAGAGATAATGGCTCTCGGACGGGTAAGATAATATTACTCTCAGTAGGCTAGCCTTATTCTCCGTAACGGTCACTTTACCATCAGTGGCAGACACCCGACAGCGAGGCCACCTTACTGCAACTGCTAGTGCCTCGTTCCTTACAGTGTCAAGTCCTACGGCTCATGCATGGTTCAGTGGGGACGGATTTTGGTGTGGCAAAGACCCTGTGGAGATTGAGAAGCCGGTTCTATTGCATGATCGACTTGCCCCATATCAGCCCAGGGCCGTGGAGCATTCGGAAAACGATCGAGAGGAGGAGACACTGCAGGCAAGCTCAATGCCACACGCAGCCTATTCCCTGGCTAGCCCAACTGCTATGGTGGGGGAAGGACGACCTCAGCGACAACGGAGACAGCCAAGATTCTTACAGGACTACGTCTGTGACACTGCTAAGTACTAATGAAGGACTAAAGCTGTTGCAACTGGAAGTTACTGCATGCTGCTGAGTTCTTTTATGGACACTGGGACAGTTGTCTCTTAAGGGAAGGGTAGTGTAGTGCACTGACTCTTAATAGTTGTGAAAATGGTGTTTTGTTTTGGACCTGCAGTGATAGGGTTAACACAGGGAGTTCAGAGAGGGCGGAAACAAAACTGTACCTTCCATAGGGGCAGCCATTGCTAACCAAGCCATCACCTGCAGTTAGCATTCCATTGACTCCCATTCATTTTGGCGTCACTTTGACAGCAAATTACTTTACATCTGAGGCGTTTAAAGACTCCATTTGTCCATTGTTTATTTCTAAAGATACACAACAACGTATAAAAGGCTCCATTACCTTGTATCTTACACTATCGCCCCGTAGAAGCCGTTTTTGTAAAAAATAGGCTAATGATTGCATCATAATCACGCGACTCTCTGTTGTACAGTAGAGAAATTACCGTATAGACAGGAGGAGAAGATTGCAGGCAATCTTTTACTGTCTATGAGGCAATCGGTGGGACTTGGCGGCATAAAGTCAAGGGAGACGCATGGGAAGAAGCCCATAGAGAGCCAAAATCTCTGCAAGATTCGATGATTCAGATTTTACTTTGCACAACTACTAGAAGACTTACAACTGTCAGACAGGTTGCTCACGTCACATCTACGTCGTCAGGCTCAGTCTGAGGCTGCAGTATGGTCAGCCATCAGGAAGTGAATGCTTCTAATTGACTTTGCTTCTCTCCGTTGAAGTCTATGGGGTCGCTGTGTCCATTTCTGTCTATGAGTTAGACGGGTGCACTTGTGTGTGACAGTGTGTTTTTCTTCGTTCCGATTAGGAATGCACCGAGCCGATAATCAGTATCGGCTCCAATCCGCCATTATTCGCCGGATCGGGTATCGGTCAGACAGGACCGATCCAAATCCGATACTGTGTGTATAATATTCTGTGTTATTGTTAAGCCCCAGTGCCACACAAAAGGCACACAAACATTATAAAGCATCATCAATGCTTTGTGTACTATATTATAAGTGTTCTGAAGCCATTCCATAGTTTAATGTGAGGTACAGATGAATGTTTGAGTCATTAAATTCAAGTTCAATGCATGTTTCCTCCGCTGCGGCTCTCAGTCACTATCCATTCAGCATTCAAACTGCGTGTTGCGTTCGATTACGACAGTCAACACAATGAAACTCTCTCCAAGATGATTCAATGTTCCTGCTATTATGCTTGACCTGTAGATAACGATTTATGGTTTTGCATAAAATGACTTTATCTGTTACTTTCTACCGGGTGTCTGTTAGATCACAACACTAGACTAGAGATTGTATTATTCTTCACACACGTTAACTGAAATGTTAAACTGTTAAAAGAAACGGCTCAATAAAATAGTGCAAAGATAGATACACTATACGTCGATATACAGGTGCTGATCATATAACTAGAATATCATCAAAAAGTTGATTTATTTCACTTATTCCATTCAAAAAGTGAAACTTGTATATTATATTCATTCATTACACACAGACTGATATATTTCAAATGGTTTTTTATTTTTTTATTTTGATGAGTATAACTGACAACTAAAGAAAATCCCAAATTCAGTATCTCAGAAAATTAGAATATTGTGAAAAGGTTGAATATTGAAGACACCTGGAGCCACATTCTAATCAGCTAATGAACTCAAAACACCTGTAAAGGCCTTTAAATGGTCTCTCAGTCTAGTTCTGTAGGCTACACAATCATGTGGAAGACTGCTGACTGGACAGTTGTCCAAAAGACCACCATTGACATGACCTTGCACAAGGAGGACAAGACACAAAAGGTCATTGCAAAAGAGGCTGGCTGTTCACAGAGCTCTGTGTCCAAGCACATTAACAGAGAGGCGAAGGGAAGGAAAAGATGTGGTAGAAAAAAAGTATACAAGCAATAGGGATAACCGCACCCTGGAGAGGATTGTAAAACAAAACCCATTCAAAAATGTGGGGGAGATTCACAAAGAGTGGACTGCAGCTGGAGTCAGTGCTTCAAGAACCACTACGCACAGACGTATGCAAGACATGGGTGTCAGCTGTCGCATTCCTTGTGTCAAGCCACTCTTGAACAACAGACAGCGTCAGAAGCGTCTCGCCTGGGCTGAAGACAAAAGGGACTGGACTACTGCTGAGTGGTCCAAAGTTATGTTCTCTGATGAAAGTAAATTTTGGGGGTCCCAGAGTCTGGAGGAAGAGAGGAGAGGCACACAATCCACGTTGCTTGAGGTCCAGTGTAAAGTTTCCACAGTCAGTGATGGTTTGGGGTGCCATATCATCTGCTGGTGTTGGTCCACTGTGTTTTCTGAGGTCCAAGGTCAACGCAGCCGTACACCAGGAAGTTTTAGATCACTTCATGCTTCCTGCTGCTGACCAACTTTATGGAGATGCAGATTTCATTTTCCAACAGGACTTGGCACCTGCACACAGTGCCAAAGCAAGACTGATCGAATCCATGCCAGTAATTCAGGCAAAAGGAGCCTGTTTCATACGTTTCATGTTCATACTTTTCAGTTGGCCAAGATTTCTAAAAATCCTTTCTTTGTATTGGTCTTAAGTAATATTCTAATTTCTGAGATACTGAATACTAATTATATGACCAGCACCTGTATTTCCCTTTGTGTTTTGAACTTCTCAATGCGGACGGAGCGCAGTGCGTTGTGATTCATGTTGCTTCAAGCGCATCATCCTGCACATGGGATGTGCATACGCGCTTTGTGCCGCTCTGTATTGGAGCCGTTCCTATTCTAATACTTTTGCGCTATGAAAGATTATTAATAGCCTTTCTTGTTCTGCCCTATCTATAATATGTTTTCTGCCTCATTAAAAAGATGCGTTATACATTTAAAATAAATGTAATTTCTTAGTATATAGGCCCTATTTCTATAAATATATTTACTTGTTTTAACAGCTACAACAGATTTAGAGCTACACTTATTCACTTTTATGGTTTCTTTATTTTTCCCCACTAAATGTTTAGATTTTATAAAATTATTGTGCACGTATGATTTTTCTAGAGTAACTTTTGCTCTGAATTATACACTAATCTAGTTTGTAATAGTATTTTTGTCATATATATATATATATATATATATATATATATATATATATATATATATATATATATATATATATATATATATATATATATATATATATATATATATATATATATTTATTTTATTTATTTATTTATTTTCTGTATTTAGTAGATTGTGTTTAACACACAAAAGAGTGATTATCAGTTCAACACTGAGGTATAGAAATTTTACATAGAATTTTTAAACAAAACTGCATTGGTATCGGATTGGTATCGGTATCAGCAGATACTCAGAATTTTTATACTGGATTGGATCGGTTCTGAAAAAATGGTATCGGTGCATCCCTAGTTCCGATTAAAGTTCAGAAACAGAGCCTCCCTTGTCTGTCATTCTTCAGAAATTACAATATTATGCATGCATTATCTCTGTACAATTATAGCTCCAGTTGAATGAGCTTCTAGTCTATAGCTTATTTTGTATGATATTTGTCACATGCCAGTACACGGTAACTAAAACAAAACAAGTGTTAAACAAATGATGTAATGACAAAAAAATGAATTAATATGCAGTGCATTTACAACGACTTGTTATTTTTATTGTTCATTTTTGCTTTTATGATTGAAATTGACTGAAAAATTAAATATTATCAAATCGTGATAATCGATTGTTAGATCGTTATGCGAGACACTTGCCCAGGGCTGGTGACGTCACTGCGTCGTGCTGATGCTGAGAGGAACTCAACCGCAGCGAAGGGACGCAGGACAGGGCACAACAATTCAGTCCCTCTGACAAAAACAATATGAGCAAACATGAAGGCACTGAGATAGGAGGACAGTCCAACTCCCACAACAGCGAAGAAAAAGACTGGGCATCTGTCAAAGCATTATTTGACAACGCGAAAACAGCGAAAAAGCCACGTCCGGTAAGCGACTAAAAATGCTGCGAATGACAGCATCGTCTCCCCATCCAATGGGTCCAATCTATAGCGACGCGACAAACTAGACAACACGTATATTACAAAGAAAGCGAGCGTGTTCTAGTGCGTCGCGTGGTTCTCTTGCTGCGTCATTATGCCAGTGACAGCTACGCTGTACATAATGTTACATAATTCACACAGATGTTGTAAACATTCGTCTGCTTTTGATTTGCAGCCCAAACCCAGCAACGCAGTAACCATTGCGGTGTCCTCGCGCACGCTGTTTAACATGGTGAAGGAAAGGAAGGTGTTTGAAGAGGAGGGGCTGGAGAGGTACGTCGCGCACCAGCTGGAGCTCGAGGATCAGCCTTTTACCCCAGGGGTCTCCTTTCCTTTCGTTAAGGTAACAACAGAACACAATGCATAACCAGAGATGGAAAGAGTAACGTTCTACTCAAGTAAAAGTAACATTACTTCAATTAAATTTTACTTAAGTACAAGTAAAAGTACCGGTCTAAAAATGTACTCAAGTAAAAGTTACTGAGTTACTTTAACAGCGGGGGGTTGGGGACTCTCCTGTGTAGGCTTGTGATAGAATGAGATTTTCACGATATGATAACCCAATCTCAGAAAACATCAGAGTTTCACAGCATCGCGGTATTAAACAATTATTTAATAAATAAACTGTATCATTAAATTATGGTTGTTATTATTATCATCAGTTAAAACGGCCATTAAATGAATGAAACATTTTTTTTTTTTGTTTTTTTTGGTTGAACAAATGCTTTATTATAACAAACTTGAAACCATTTGTTTGTTTTGTTTATTAAAATTTCAGTAAAACATGTCTAATTTGTTTAAGAATAATAGTCTTATGAATTTTTTTAATTATTTTTTTATGATTTAATACAAATATATTACAAAAATGGTGCTGTAAAACAGAAATGTACTAAATTAAACCCTGGATTAAAAAAATAATAAAATATAATATTTTTTAAATATAAAATGTTTAAATAATGTATTATTATTATTATTATTATTATTATTATTATTGTTATTTTGACAAAGTACGTTCTATTGTAGGCCTACAATAATAATATATTTCTGTCATAATTTCTTCTAGTTAAACCAAACTTTTATTTAGATGGGTTGTAGTGAAGACCTGTTTCAGAGTGTATTTGACAGTGTTTTTATTCAAATAAAATGATGAAAATGCTCATTAGGGGTTCTCTCAGATTAGCTCTGAAAATGTTCATGTGTTCATTTCCAAATATAGTTTGTGAGACGTTATAAACACCACGCATACATGAATATGTAGTAGATGAAACGGCACTGCTCATTCACACAGAGACAGAACAAGCAGATCATATACACTAAAGGATTATTAGGAACACCTGTTCAATTTCTCATTAATGCAATTATCTAATCAACCAATCACATGGCAGTTGCTTCAATGCATTTAGGGCTGTGGTCCTGGTCAAGACAATCTCCTGAACTCCAAACTGAATGTCAGAATGGGAAAGAAAGGTAATTTAAGCAATTTTGAGCATGGCATGGTTGTTGGTGCCAGACGGGCCAGTCTGAGTATTTCACAATCTGCTCAGTTACTGGGATTTTCACGCACAACCATTTCTAGGGTTTACAAAGAATGGTGTGAAAAGGGAAAAACATCCAGTATGCGGCAGTCCTGTGGGCGAAAATGCCTTGTTGATGCTAGAGGTCAGAGGAGAATGGGCCGACTGATTCAAGCTGATAGAAGAGCAACTTTGACTGAAGTAACCACTCGTTACAACCGAGGTATGCAGCAAAGCATTTGTGAAGCCACAACACGCACAACCTTGAGGCGGATGGGCTACAACAGCAGAAGCACCGGGTACCACTCATCTCCACTACAAATAGGAAAAAGAGGCTGCAATTTGCACAAGCTCACCAAAATTGGACAGTTGAAGACTGGAAAAATGTTGCCTGGTCTGATGAGTCTCGATTTCTGTTGAGACATTCAGATGGTAGAGTCAGAATTTGGCGTAAACAGAATGAGAACATGGATCCATCATGCCTTGTTACCACTGTGCAGACTGGTGGTGGTGGTGTAATGGTGTGGGGATGTTTTCTTGGGCCCACTTTAGGCCCCTTAGTGCCAATTGGGCATCGTTTAAATGCCACGGCCTACCTGAGCATTGTTTCTGACCATGTCCATCCCTTTATGACCACCATGTACGCATTCTCTGATGGCTACTTCCAGCAGGATAATGCACCATGTCACAAAGCTTGAATCATTTCAAATTGGTTTCTTGAACATGACAATGAGTTCACTGTACTAAAATGCCCCCACAGTCACCAGATCTCAACCCAATAGAGCATCTTTGGGATGTGGTGGAACGGGAGCTTCGTGCCCTGGATGTGCATCCCACAAATCTCCATCAACTGCAAGATGCTATCCTATCAATATGGGCCAACATTTCTAAAGAATGCTTTCAGCACCTTGTTGAATCAATGCCACGTAGAATTAAGGCAGTTCTGAAGGCGAAAGGGGGTCAAACACAGTATTAGTATGGTGTTCCTAATAATCCTTTAGGTCAGTGTATTTATATAGTGTTTTGCACTTTAATATTCACAGACCATGTCGCGATTTGATTTATTGTACAGCTCTACTTTCGATTTATTCATTCATCCATCAGTTTGTGTGTTTTACGTGACATCTGCGTTATACAGTAGCTAAATTCAATTTTCATGACTGGATTCTGGGATTCCCTCTGCATCACAGAAATCACCTTTATCTGCACAGAGGGATGGTGTTCCCGAACATAAATGAACAAATTTGATATCCTCCAGGACAACACCGCGCTATTTTTTTTTCTACATCCAAAGTATTTCCATACTAGCCAGGGGTTCACGACGGCGTTTGCTTTCAGCTGGGTCTGCATCACTCACCCACCCTTCAATTCAATGCAGTAGTTTGTGGAGCGCGATTCCTCCCACCCCTTTCATATTATTATTATTTTATTTTTTTACTCATTAACGGTTGTGGTTTAAAACAAAGAACAATACTTCAAGCAGAACATACTTAAGTAAAATTACAGATTTTTAAAACTACTTAAAGTAGAAGTACACAGAAAAACTACTCAATTACAGTAACGCGAGTAAATGTAATTCGTTACTTTCCACCTCTGTGCATAACTGTCTGATCATAACACTCAACTTACCTCCATCAGCACCTGTCAGGAACATGAACTGCACTAACAACACCTCGTAACACACCTCAATTCACAACACCTAGATATATTACTCCAGAAATATAATTTGGTATTGGTTACAAATTACATGACTAAAACTGTTTTAAGTTATATATCTATGTAGATAACACATTTTAGGTAATCTAATCGGATTACCTAAATTAAAACATTTTATCAACTCTATAAAGAGTATATCTCCTGGACAAGTTAAAATAGTACTGATGCAAATCACATGATTTGTAGATCAGCAGGCTGGAAAACATGCGTGCCATCACTTCATTTCATGGAGGGACTTTAGCCCTTTTTATTGCAGGGCAGGACTCAAACACGGAGCATTACTGCGTCCTATACCAGGAACTCTGTGTAAATGTTTATTTCCTTTACGGTTTTATGTCACATATCATTGCATTAAACAACCATAAATCACAGTAGTGTTGATTAACATGGATATCATTAGGTGTCCAGGCCACACCTTTAATAGTTACTATGCGGTTTTTTTCTGATCAACAGGCCCTAATGAACGTAAATGCTCGTTTGAGGGAACTATACCCAGACAGCGAGGAGCTGTTTGATATTGTGCTGATGACTAATAACCACGCCCAGGTCGGAGTTCGTCTCATCAACAGCATTAATCACTACGGTATGAAAAAAAGAAAACATGGAATTCTGTGACAAAGAGACTCAGAATTCCTATACAGGATTGTCTAAAGCTACTATTCAACCAAACAACATATATTGGCCTACAATTTAGCCTTTGATAATGATCAACATTATATTCTTTAAAATATATTTCTTCTATGCAGACCTAGAGCAACAGGAAAAAATTTAAAAAATGTCAGTGCAGGCACACAGACCAGAATTTGGCTAAAGAGCTGTCTGGAAAAACTGTCCAGTGATTTACATAACGTTTTTTTAAAGGTTAAAAAAACAAAAAAAAAACACACACATTTACTGCATAAAGAGCATATTTAATGCATTAAAAAAATCATATTTACGGCATTAAAAAAAGCTGATTTACTGTGCTAAAAAAGCATATTTACTCCATATTATTCAAACAACAATTACATCAATTCTCTCTCTCTCCAGATCTAAATATAGAGAGATTTTGCATGACGGGTGGAGAGAGTCCAATTGGTTACCTAAAGGCCTATATGACCAATCTCTACCTGTCCAAGGATTCAAAGAAGGTACAAGAAGCTATTGAAGAAGGTATTTAAAATTATCTAACTGGGATTTTAACTTCAATACAGAAAAAAAACAATCTTGCTTTAAATGAGCTGAACATGAAGCTAAATGTGTTTTAAATGGTCATTTCCACAGGAATAGCTGCTGCCACAATGTTCACATGTGACAGTGAGAACGAGCTCAGTGACACACAGCTACGTGTAGCCTTCGACGGAGATGCCGTTTTGTTTTCCGACGAGTCTGAGATTATCGTGAAGGAACATGGATTGGACACCTTTTTTAAGCATGAGAAAGAGTTTGAGAACAAGCCTCTTGCTCAGGTAAACTAAGGCTGGCTGCCATAAAAAAAAAAACTTAAAAAAAAACTACTAATGTTCATTATTAATTCTGATTAGGGGTGCCACAAGATCTCGCAATATTAATGTGATGCGATTTCTTGTCGAGTGAAAAGCTGTCTCGCGATATATTGCCATGACGGAGCGTGAGGGTGAAATTAGCATAGAATATGCCACCGCTGCGTTTACATTACCTCATCCACTAGTTTTGCTTTTTTATAGAAATAAAAAACATTTAATTCAGTTGGAAAATAGTCGTTTTAAGGTGAGATGATTGACAGGACCATGGCGGAAGATTTGTGTGCAACAGAGCCTGATAGAGTGTCTGATAACACACGCTCAGCACCGCCGGTCCCTGTACACAGAGTACATGCAATAGCGAATCAAAAGCGAAAGTAAATTCGTGATTCGTGCAAATTAGGCGACATACAATAGCCAAATATAATACAATACAGCTCTGTTCTCTGTTTGCACTTTGAATATTGAGAGAGTAATTTAATTATGGTTGCACTTTATTGTTTGCATTTAAAAGACTAAGAAAAAACGTATTTATTTTTGTTATGTATACTGTTTTTATTTCTATGTTCAATTTGTGGAAAGGAGTTGAATTAGGAGGTCACACACAGCCTCAATCAGAAGTTCTGGAAGCTCATAATTCATGGACTCATGTGAAATCATGCAGGAGAGAAGCCAGTTTGTTACAGTGCTTGTATATTGTTGTCTTTCAATGGATATGATCATTCATTCTCAGATGATTCACAATCATTACAAGATGATTAGTTAAAGCATTTCAAAATGCACCTGCAAACTATTTTTTTGTCATTGAGGATTTCTTAAAAATACTGTGCAAAAATCTTGCCTCGTTCTCATGTACCCAATCTCATCTCTCGTCTCGTCGCATGAACTAAGTGTCTCGTCACACCCCTAATTCTGATACTAATATTTTATCCATCTTCTTGATCCTTCATTTGTCTCCTAGGGACCCCTGAAATGTTTCCTGGAAGCATTGGGGAAACTCCAGCGCAAGTTCTATGCAAAAAACCAACGAATCAACTGCCCTATTCGCACTTACTTGGTCACAGCTCGAAGTGCTGCCAGCGCTGGGGCCCGCGTCCTAAAGACCCTACGGAGCTGGGGGTTAGAGGTAGACGAGGCCCTCTTTTTGGCTGGGGCTCCTAAGGGGCCTCTCCTTCATAAGATCAGGCCTCACATCTTCTTTGATGATCAGATGTTTCACATCGAGGGTGCCCAGGAGCACGGGACAATCGCTGCTCATGTGCCCTATGGAATTGGACAGAAGTATCATAAGGGGAAACGGATAGAAATTAGTGATGCAGAGGAAAAAATGAAATGATTTGATGATTATCTAATACAAATGTCAGAGTCCCATCTCTTTAGGTACCTCAAGTTAATTTTATTTATTTATTTTTGGTTGCTTCTGAGAATATTTTTAACCTTGATCTGTACAGATGGTTTATGTTAAATGGATTGCTGGAAATATAAATACAAAGATCCTGTGCTCAAAATGACTTACATAGTATATTATGTACGGTACTAATCTGACAGCACGTTTACCAGCCATTATGCCTTGATCATTACAATTTTATAGAATTTTTAATCAAGAGTTTAATTTAGAATATTTAATTGTACCTCAGGGAACATACATTGCAACTGTCTGTATTTGATTTATAGTGTGAGATTTATAATTGTAAAAAAGCTGATTTTTGTCTACATTTAGATGTTGTATTATGATACTTGAACTCCATCCTCAGGCAGTTCCCCTCACTAACAGTGTGCGACCCACCACCATTGTTCCTGACAGATCTTGCCACAATAATAAATGAACTGTGCCCTGAGTAAATGATGAAATGAGGACAAGCATGTGGAGAAACAGTTGATATATTGTATTTAGATGTAATACCCCTCTGTGTTTTACCATAAAGTGTACGTGTCTCAAGTATATTTAATTTTCCACAAAACAAAAAATGTGTTGATCACTGTTATAAATGCTGGATTTATTCATTATGATGATAAATTAAATGAATGAACTTATTTAGTTTGTGGTTTATGTTTTGTGCCTAAATAGAGCTGTCGAGTTTGTAGTTAAAACACGGATTTGACTAGAAACAAGCCTAGATAGATAAATAAGGACTGGACTAACCATAAAGATGTGAGTTTACATGCTTGACAAATTGCTCTTTAATCATAATATTTAGAATCATAATATAATATGATTATCAAAAATTCTATAATAAAAGGTATGCCATATCTTCAGGTTTATTAATATTAATGAAAAGTAATGATTCCATGGATTTCTGAACCTCTGTTATATAAACGGTTTAGATGTTAGTAGTAGGAATTGTACAAATTCTTTGGAAGAATTACATGGAATTTTCGGGAGGAAATTTCAAAGAAAAATATTGTAAGATTTTTTTATTTGCTAGAGCTGAATGTAATTGAAAAGAGTGAATGATCATATTTATTTATTAATTTATTGTTAAAATGTAAGCACTGTGGTTTGTATTTTTATTGCTTGTAAGTAAAATAAATAAATAAAGCAATACACATGCATTGCGTTTGAACCCGCTAGGACTTCTGGGTAATGTAGTTCAATAACATTCCAGTTACTTCCCACATGCGTGATTGTTTACGCCTACAAACCTGTCCATGAACTGGACGTTGTTGATGGCCACAGAAGGATCCGCAGTGAAGAAGATATTCCTTAGTATAAACATTTAGATGAATTCGTCGATATGCTGCGGGGCAAAACTATTATCGTGACCGGGGCAAACAGTGGCATTGGAAAAGCCACGGCTGTGGAGCTACTGCGGCGTCAGGGCCGGGTGATCATGGCATGTAGAAACCGAGAACGGGCGGAGAAAGCAGCCCAGGAGATCCAGCAGGAGGCCGGACCAGAGCAAGGGGAACTAGTAATCAAACTCTTGGACCTGGCGTCGCTTAAATCAGTCCGTATTTTTTGCGAGGAACTGATCAAGGTAAAGTACCAAACCAAGCACAGTGTTTGTTACTCATGTAGTAAATATGCATATAAGGCACGCATAACATGGTACGACTGTTTTCGACAAGAAACAGGTGCGCAATACCGACAAAGGGCGAGCAAGCGTCACGGGCTGTTAGGTGAATGATAGCACGCACGAGAAGTTTGGGAAGTGTAGTGCACGTGACTGCGCGCGCATGAAAAAATGCCTTTTGTGTGTCAAAATAATTATAGTGTAGACTGGGCATAGTGAATCATTTCTTAGGCTAGAAAAAAACCTTGTATAAAGATTAGCAGAATAGGCGAAGAAATGAGAGAGGGGTATCTAAACTAGTGTAAATAGTTGTGATAATTTTGTCTTGTCATTCTTGTTGTTCTGAAATACTGCATACATTTACATTTTGGCATATCTGTTGTATCTCAAACAGGAAGAGTCAAGGATTGACATCCTGATCAACAATGCTGGAATCTACCAGTGTCCTTACACCACATCAGAAGATGGGTTTGAGATGCAGTTTGCTGTCAATCATCTAGGTCACTTCCTGCTCACTAACCTCCTGTTGGACCTCCTCAAACGCTCTGCTCCTAGCCGCGTCATTGTGGTGTCCTCCAAACTCTACAAGTATGGCGAAATAAACTTTGATGACCTGAACAGCGAGCAAAGCTACGACAAAGCTTCCGCTTATGCACGAAGTAAACTAGCCAATCTTCTTTTCACACTGGAGCTCTCGCACAGACTCGAGGACACAGGGGTGACCGTAAACGCTCTTACCCCAGGGATCGTGAGGACTAACCTGGGCAGGCATGTCCACGTCCCGCTGCTGGTGAAGCCTCTGTTTAACCTGGCTTCACGGGCCTTCTTCAAGTCCCCCGAGGAGGGTGCGCAGACTTCTATCTATCTGGCCTGCTCTGAAGATGTGGAGGGCGTTCAGGGGAAGTGCTTTGCTAACTGTCTTGAGGAACAGCTGTTAGCTAAGGCCACAGATGAGGAGGTGGCCAAGAAACTGTGGGACATCAGTGAAGTGATGGTGGGCATTACAACCTGAACCTTACGAACTTAATTTAAAATCACGTGTCCATGATTATTTCAAATCTGGCAGAAAATAAATCTTGCAAGTCAAGTATTTTGGAAAGACTTTGTCTAAAAAAAAAACAAACAAAAAAACATGCAAAATGTACTCATGCTAACATCCACAGGAGGGAGCTGTTTTTGCCATTCGTATTCACTTGTGCATTTGAAATGCTAACTGAACAGTTGCAACTGGCAGATTGTTAGTTCTGCTGCAACAATGTGTGTGTGTATATATATATATATATATATATATATATATATATATATATATATATATATATATATATATATATATATATATATATATATATATATATATAATACATTTTAAATTAACCATATAATTATATTTATATTTTAAATTAATCTTAAGTTATCCTGTTTTGAGTTCCAGTTTTCCTGAATTGGTAATTAATCCTGGTAGTCAGTTTCAAAGATTTCAGAACTACACACGTTCATGTTCACATGTTAAGACTGCATGCAACCTTCTTTGAGCTTGTGTGCACATAGAACTGAACATTTCTGACCACCATATGGTGCCTAAAACCGGCTCTATTGGTACACTTTTCTGCTGTTAGAAGTGAAATAATTAAGACTGCATTTGATTTACTTTTACTAAAGATCACTGGACAGACATTCTCAGTTACAGTACTTAATAAAGATTCATTAAACAAATCAAAAGTACATCTCTATTCTGAATATGCACTATAATATAGACTGCACTATAATACAGACAATATAATTATAAAACATATATGGACTTTTTATAAATATTTTGCAGGTAACATCTTAAAGCCAGTGGGTGGCAACTGGCGGCCCGCGGGCCAAGATTTCACGAATTCCATTCAAAAAGTGAAACTTGTATATTATATTCATTCATTACACACAGACTGATATATTTCAAATGTTTATTTCTTTTAATTTTGATGATTATAACTGACAACAAAGGAAAATCCCAAATTCAGTATCTCAGAAAATTAGAATATTACTTAAGACCAATACAAAGAAAGGATTTTTAGAAATCTTGGCCTACTGAAAAGTATGAGCATGAAAAGTATGAGCATGTACAGAACTCAATACTTAGTTGGGGCTCCTTTTGCCTGAATTACTGGCATGGAATCGATCAGTCTGTGGCACTGCTCAGGTGTTATGAGAGCCCAGGTTGCTCTGATAGTGGCCTTCAGCTCTTCTGCATTGTTGGGTCTGGCATATCGCGTCTTCCTCTTCACAATACCCCATAGATTTTCTATGAGGTTAAGGTCAGGTGAGTTTGCTGGCCAATTAAGAACAGGGATACCATGGTCCTTAAACTAGGTACTGGTTGCTTTGGCACTGTGTGCAGGTGCCGAGTCCTGTTGGAAAATGAAATCTGCATCTCCATAAAGTTGGTCAGCAGCAGGAAGCATGAAGTGCTCTAAAACTTCCTGGTGTATGGCTGCGTTGACCTTTGACCTCAGAAAACACAGTAGATGACATGGCACCCCAAACCATCACTGACTGTGGAAACTTTACACTGGACCTCAAGCAACGTGGATTGTGTGCCTCTCCTCTCTTCCTCCAGAATCTGAGACCCCCAAAATTTACTTTCATCAGAGAACATAACTTTGGACCACTCAGCAGCAGTCCAGTCCTTTTTGTCTTTAGACCAGGCGAGACGCTTCTGACGCTGTCTGTTGTTCAAGAGTGGCTTGACACAAGGAATGCGACAGCTGACACCCATGTCTTGCCGTCTAACCACGTCTGTGTGTAGTGGTTCTTGAAGAACTGACTCCAGCTGCAGTCCACTCTTTGTGAATCTCCCCCACATTTTTGAATGGGTTTTGTTTCACAATCCTCTCCAGAGTGCAGTTATCCCTATTGCTTGTACACTTTTTTCTACCACATCTTTTCCTTCCCTTCGCCTCTCTGTTAATGTGCTTGGACACAGAGCTCTGTGAACAGCCAGCCTCTTTTGCAATGACCTTTTGTGTCTTGCCCTCCTTAAGCAAGGTGTCAATGGTCGTCTTTTGGACAACTGTCCAGTCAGCAGTCTTCCCCATGATTGTGTAGCCTACAGAACTAGACTGAGAGACCATTTAAAGGCCTTTGCAGGTGTTTTGAGTTCATTAGCTGATTAGAGTGTCTTCAATATTCAGCCTTTTCACAATAGTCTAATTTTCTGAGATACTGAATTTGGGATTTTCCTTAGTTATAATCATCAAAATTAAAAGAAATTAACATTTGAAATATATCAGTCTGTGTGTAATGAATGAATATAATATACAAGTTTCACTTTTTGAATGGAATTAGTGAAATAAATCAACTTTTTGATGATATTCTAATTATATGACCAGTACCTGTATATCTGTCATGATAGTGTAACGGAGGCCAGCTAGTGAGAGCTGTGCAGGTAACCTCCTCTCTAGTGGCTTACGCAAGAAGTTGCAGTCTTTAGCCTCCATGTTAGAGCGTCAGACTCCCATGCGGAAAGACTCGAGTTCGAGCATGGCTCGAAATGTGTGGTATGATAAAACGAACAGTGAACGCTTATAACGCCGGGCCTCAGTGCCAACATGTGAACAATAACAAGCCAAATTCAACGTTTTCGAGGGGGAGGGGAGTAACATTTTTGATTAAAGATTACGAGGTCATTCGAACAAAAAAAATTATTTGCAGCAATAAATCATTTATAATAAACACTGTAATTCTGTAAAAAATAAGAGTAGTTCATTTTGATTTCATGGTGACTTTAAGTCATTGTCTTTTACCCACTGAAAATAAATTATATATATATATATATATGAGCATGCGCTGACCACGCTCTGTGGCCTATCACTTCATGGCTGAGTTGCTGTTCTTCCCAATCTCTTCCACTTTGTTATAATACCACTAACAGTTCACCATGGAGTATTTAGTAGTGAGGAAATTTCACGAATGGACTTATTGCACAGGTGGCAACCTATCACGGTACCATGCTTGAATTCACTGAGCTCCTGAGAGCGACCCATTCTTTCACAAATGTTTGTAGAAGCAGTCTGCATGCCTAGGTGCTCGATTTTATACACCTTTGACCATGGAAGTGATTGGAAAACCTGAATTCAATGATTTGAAGGGGTGTCCCAATACTTTTGGCAATGTAGTGTATGTATATTATAGGAAGTCTTTGAAGTGCTTATTCATTTTGACAGCATTTCTGATATATATAACTATATGTGTGGTACTGGCAATTATTAGTTTCCTGTTAAATATTCTTAATTCTGAGTGTTTTTCATGGTTATTTTGCAGTATGTTTTGTTTTTGTTTTTTATCTTTAAAAAGGAAATTCTTTGGGCAGCCTTCTTGGTCTAATAAATAAATATTGCACTGTACAAATGACATAGTTCAGATTTTAACTACAGCTCCATCGAGTTTATGTAATTGAAAAGTAGTCTGACGGTTGTTTTTGCGAGGCTCATTAGCAGAACAATTTTGGAATTAGAGCAATAGCCCGCTTTGCTTTCAGAGTTCACTTACCGTCTAATTAACCGTTCTAGGAGTTGTTACAGTACAATTCAACTACTTTCCTTCACAAAGAAAGTACACACTCCTCTCACACTGCATCTCTCTCCCTCTTCATCATGATTGCCTTGAATGTTTTTGCTTAGTGTTAGCTGTCTCTGTGAGAATGGTAGCAGCCCTGATGGGCTCGTAATGCTTTTCCCACCTGTGTTTGCCATTAGGGCTTTTTCAGGATCATTTAGAATATGTTCCGATCAGCCATAAAGCCCCTAAGATATCCCAACATTCATCTGATAGCTCCCTGTGAAACAGGAGGTCTCGGAGTGCTTGGCCATAGAACCTGGAGACTGTTTGTATTTGAAATAAAGAAAATTGGGGAAATTACGAAAGTTAATGGCTTTAATGATGCGTTTCGAAACGGTGCCACATCAGCGACAGAATGCCAAGCTGGTAAACAAAGTAATGCTTCGATTACAATCACATTAAGTTGTTTCACCTCCATATTTTTTCTATTTTGTCTAGTTTTTCCTCCTTCAGAAGACAAAATATCACTCAACAAGCACCCAAAGGTATATAGAAATTCATGGCAAAGCCCTGATATCTTATCTCGTGGTTTGGCTTTAGGTAAAGCTTTTCTCCGGTTGTGCAGCTTTGCTCACCTCAACTCTGCTCTGAGTCCAAACCTGCAGCCAGCATCCTTTCCCACCGTTTGTGCTAGACATCCCATCCAACTTAAACACAGAACTCCTCTCTCGTTTATTATCCAGCGTGTTTGTTTTCTGTGATGGGGGAAGGAAGGGAGATATGAATGCACGTTATTTTTCACAGTAAAGAGAGTTTCCAGCCTTGTGATTGTCGAGCAACTGAAAGCATTGCCAGGTTGACGGCACCAGAATGTCTAAAACATTCAAAACAATCATGTAATTTGATTCCTTAACTTTCCATTACTTAATTGAAAACTGACCAATCTATAATATAAAGAATACTATATAATAAAATGTAGGCTAATCCATTCCAGTTGACGAAGAGCAAGCTTACTGTCTTCTCTGTTTTATAAAAAGTTAGGGTTAAAAAAAAGATTTACAAGTAAGAAAGTTCATTAAAAATGAAGATAAGTACATTATAATATGCTTTGCAAAACATTAAAAACACTGCGCAAGAACCAAGACATGGCCCAATGTGCATACTATCCTTCCTAAATAGTATGTGACATTAGTAATTTTCAGTACTATTTAGGGAAGATGGGGTGGATAGTATACACATCGGGACGCAGGGGTGAATATCCATTACGTTTTTAATTAATTTTTTTAAATATTTGCATTATTTTAAATGTAGGTTTAGGATAGAGGTAGGTATAGATGTTAAAAAGTTCCAAACCACATGGATATGTTGCTGGTAGCACAATCTGATATACACAGAGAAAAAGGGTGTCAAAATTGTACCTTTAGGGGTACAACAGCTTGTTGCTTGACACGGTAGGACAAATTGCCAGAACACTGGTTTAAAATAAAAAGAAAGGGAAACAGCAAAAATGTCTCGGTTATGACTGCATCCTTAGTTCCCTGAATAGGGAACGAGATGCTGCGTCACCGCTTTGGGAATGCCTCTGTGTGACTGCATCGTGAAGCACGTGTGTAATCAGTCCAATGGAGAGACAGAACATCATAACCAGGTGACGTCATAGACCCAGAAGGTATAAAGCATACCGGCAAACAGACGCCGCTAGCTTCTGTAAAAGGCTGAAGCAAGATGCATGCGGGGAGTATGGCAGGGTCACGCAGTGTCTCATTCCCTATTCAGGGAACTAAGGTTACCCCGTCTCGAGGGTGTCCCGTAATAGACAAATAACTGTTCTGATCTCCTCCACAGGGCAGCTCTGTGGACATAGGCATCAAGTGCACGAACAGGGCAAAGCAGATTAAGTTTTTCCTGGTCTGATGTCAGAAACAGAGGAAGACAAAAGGCCTGAAGTACTATGGGTCTCACAGGATTAGTGGGAACCTTAGGAACATAGCCCGGCCTACGGTGTAGGAAGGCCTTAGCCATACCGGGTGCCACAAAGAGGGCTTGTAAATCCCCAATTCTTTTCAGAGAAGAAATCACAAGGAGAAAGATGGTTTTAAGAGTGAGAAAATTCTTAGGAACTTCTTCATATGGCTCAAAGGGAGCCTCAGAAAGGCCTTGAAGGACAATGGCTAAGTCCCAGGCCGGCACCCTGGTGCGTATTGCAGGTCTTAACCTCAAAGTGCCACGGAAAAAACGAGTAACTAGAGGATGTCGCCCCAATGAAACACCACCCAAAGGAGTGTGGTAAGCTGCTAAGGCCGCCACAAGCACCTTTATTGTGGAGGGAGCTAACCCAGCAGAGAACCTCTCCTGCAGGAACTCCAGCACTGCACTCACAGGGCAGTTAACTGGATCGCACAGGCGATCTTTGAACCATGAGGTGAAGAGTCTCCACTTCAGAGCATACAGTTTCCTCGTGGAGGGAGCTCTAGAGTGTAGAATGGTCTCAACAACCTCAGTTGAGAGACCAGAACTTATGAGCTGGGCCCCCTCAGAGGCCAAGCTCACAGTTTCCACAGCTCTGGGCGAGGGTGCAGGATGGCACCACCCGCCTGAGAGAGAAGGTCCCTCCTGAATGGAATCTCCAGGGGAGAGCCATCAAGGAGCGACACAATGTCCGAGAACCATACTCGGGCTGACCAGAATGGGGCTACTAGCAGCAGACGGGCCCCGTCCCACCGCACTCTCTCTAGAACTCCTGGAAGCAGAGCAATCGGGGGAAATGCATACAGGGGCAGCCTCGGCCAATCCTGTACCATGGCGTCCAGTCCAAGAGCAGCTGGAGGCATTAGGGAGAATCATAGACGACAATGAGTGTTCTCGTGTGTGGCAAACAGGTCCACTTCGGTCCTGCCAAATTTCTCCCCAAAGTAGCTCCACCACCTCGGTGTGGAGTCTCCATTCCTCGGGCCTTGCCCCCTGCTTCGACAGGATGTCTGCTTCCACATTCAGGCGCCCTGGGATGTAAACTGCCTTGACTGAGAGCAGTTTCCCTTGGGCCCACAGGAGGATCAGGCAAGCCAACATGTATAACAGGCGAGACCCGGTGGTTTATATAGGAGACCACAGATGTGCTGTCTGTGCGCACTAGCACATGATGGCCCCTGAGATACAGCAGGAAGTGTTTCAGAGCCTGAAACACCGCTAACATTTCCAGGCAGTTTATGTGCCAAGAACGATGATGGTCCTGCCGTAAGCCCTAGGCCGACCTCATAGTCGCTACCCAGCCCGAGAGGGAGGCATCTGTGGTCAGAGTCGCACGCTGATACGGTGCCGGAGCTAGACCGAAAGGAAGCAGCTGATATTGGTACGCTTCTCCCCTGAAAGCGAACCTCAGGTACTTCCTGTGCTGCAGAAGGATGGAGACATGAAAGTATGCATCATTGAGATCTATCATGACAAACCAGTCCTCGGACCTGATTTGAGAAACAATCTCAAATCTTTGCTACTGAGCGGTTCTAAAATAGGGCGCAGCCCCCCCATCCTTCTTTGGCACAATGAAGTACCGGCTGTAAAACCCTGACTCCCTGTCTGGTAGAGGAACCCTCTCTATAGCCTCTTTTTGCAGAATAGTCTGTACTTCTTGAGTCATGCTCGGGGCCCACCAGCGGGACCCCATTGAAACTGGGTGGACGACACCTGAACTGGATGGCGTACCCTTTTCTTATAATCTGCAGGACCCATTGAGATATGTTCGGCAGATTCTCCTACTCTGCCAGAAAATCTACTGATGTACTCTGCACCGCGAATGCAGCGCCCTGAAGCAGCGGACCGGCAGGGAACAGCTGGCTTGACAGTGCCACCTCCCTCCTCAGAGGGCGCGAGCCATCCTCAGATGACTCGCTAGGGCCCTCCACGCCCTGGCACTCTGTGGCGGGGTTGGTGGATCGAACCTCTGAGGACACCGAAGGCAGACGGGCACCGTGTACTGATGTGAACACTGCCCTCACAACCCTGGGCACACTGGCATCAGGGCTTCTTAGACGCAGCATTCCTTGAGATAATGATGGCCCTCAGAGCTCTCTTACCCTTGGAAGTTGGCGACGCTCTGTTTTTGCTGCGCCCGGTGTGAGGAGCTCGTACTCAGCACCTGCTGCTCCCGCACAGCAGCAGACGAGACCTGGGACTTATGGGGGAGAAACTGCTTGAGTGCCACAGACTGTTTCTTTGCCTCCTGGAACCTGTCGGTGACAGTAGTGACGGCGTCACCAAACAGGCCCCCAGGAGAAAGCGGTGCATCAAGCAGAAAGGTCTCATCTTTCTCCTTAATCTCCGTAAGGTTTAGCCATAGCTTCCTCTCCATGGCCACCAGGGCTGCCATAGAACGGCCTATAGATCTTGCCGTCTCCTTGGTGGCCCGGAGAGCTAAATCTGTGGAAGATTGGAGCTCTCTGATAACATCTTCTCCGATCACTTGGCTTTCCCCCAGGTCTTTCAGCAGGTCAGCCTGGTATGCCTGCACGATAGCCATAGTGTGCAGACATGCGGCTGCCTGACCCGCTGCCGAGTACGCTTTGCCCACTAGTGCTGATGTGGCTTAGTGGGCAAAGATGGGGCTTTAATGGCCGATGCTGAATCGGGGGAGAGATGGTTCGCAAGCGTCTCTTCCACCCTCGGCATCAAGGAGTCGATGTTTAGTTTGTCCACAGCTCTGCTCAAAACCTCCATGAGATCCTCACTGGCAGAGGTTTGAAGTGGCGAGTCTTCAACCCCTGCATCGACACTACAGACATCCACCTCCTCAGAGCTGGACAGCTGTAGCATCGATGCTGCTTCCTGGGTGGGAGAAACCACAGCATGGGCTCCCGAACCCAGAGAAACAGCAACGGGCCTGCCAGATAAAGGCAGAGAAAGGAATGAACCCGTCTCTAACCCCTCTGACAGGTCCATTCACGAACCCCACAACATAAGCTGCCACTGTGCCTCGGCAGCAGCAGGGCCTGTTCCGCGGGGAACGCAAGCCGTGGCGCCCTCCTCGAAGAGCGCCCAGCGGGATTGCAGTGCTCTCAGAGGCAGCGCCTCACAATGCTCACAGCCGGCCCCCTCAAGAGCCGACTGAGCATGCTGTTCTCCCAAACAAACAACACACATCAAGTGTGTATCCCCACTCATAATGTAATGAGAGCAGGAAAGAACACACTTTCTGAAATGCTGTTTGCTCGCCATAGTCTCTATATAAGTCAGTTGTGTATGCAAACTTTTGTGAGGAAAGATGACAGGGACAATGATACACAGAGCGCTTGCTGAAGACAACAGAAGCTAGCGGCGTCTGTTTGCTGGTATGCTTTATACCTTCCGGGTCTATGACGTCACCCGTCTATGACGTTCCGTCTCTCCATTGGACTGATTACACACGTGCTTCATGACGCAATCACGCAGAGGCGTTCCCAAAGCGGTGACGCAACGCGAGTTCCCTTGAAAGGGAACTAACATTTATTGTAAGTAATTAATTTGAAAATAATCATTTGACTTAAATATATGTTGGAACTATAATTAACACATTTTATTTTTGTTTTTTACCTCTTGTCAGTTAACTAATTTGGCTCCTAAATATTCCACGCAATATGTTAAAGTGTCCGGCTGAGGCTCAGGCTGCTTGGTTGGGTCCATGAGAATAAGTGCCGTACTAATTGATACAGGATAGCACAATGATAACAGAAAGCCTGTGATTCTCGTAATTCCCCACTTTCTTGGTCACCCCTACCTCAGATCAAACCTGCAACCTTTGTGTTTTTAGCCCAGCCTGAACCGTTTCTCCAACTGACTGCACTAGAGCTTTCAAAGCTTGAGAGAAAACACTTTCAACGGAACAAATACAGATCTGCTGGCACAGAAGCTGAGTGAGCAGTGAACAAAAACATCTTTTCAAACTATTTATTATTCTTTATTTTACCAGGTAATTTGATTGATTGCTTGGTCTTCTGGAGCAGTGACCTGGCCATGGGTTCTGTGTGTACAGACGTATGGTAAAGTCTTTCCCCTGAGGTGGAGCCCTGTGTTTTGACACACTCTTCAAAACAAAAAGAGTTTTTCTCTGGGTTTGGAGAAATATTTTGGTATGTAGCAGGATAAGGAAAACATTTCGGCATTTTTCAGCATTATTCGATCACATTATTCACACATGGAAATGATTCCTGAGGTGTAAATCTTTTCATGGGAAATGTGTGGATTTCCTTGAAGCCAAACTTAAACTGATAACTCAAGACATTTCACAGATTGCACTAGCAGTGAATTTTGGATGGTTTCCTGGGGCCTGAGTGTGGATTTATATGCTGACCAGACTGGTAAATCCAAGAGATTCTTGACAAAAGAACAATGTAACATTCAAAAGCTCCCTTAGGGGGCAGCCGGAATTAAACAACATTATTCAGGAGCTGTATTTTAAATAATGTCATCCATTTGACTTCAGCATGATATATTGAGATGTCATTCACTATGCTAATATAATAGGCATATTTGTTGTCTTAACAGGTCACAGTGAAAATCAGGAGCTAAATCATATTCATATCATCATCTTTTTACATGCATATGAATGATAAAACCCAACTTAAAATTGCAACATCCCAGATTAATTACAACGGAAATCACCACTGATAGTATACTGTAAGTGATGTGAGTCCATGATGTTTGGACTCAAAGCAGAAATTCAACCTAATAAAAAATGTAGCAAATCATGAATAATCATAGATTATATATGACCTCTGAGAGACCTGTCACCTTTCTTACTCTCTAGATGAATACTTGCCAGCATCCAAACCTCGCATCAGAACAAATGCGAGATCATTATAATACAGCAAGGTAGAGATGAACTGTCATAGATAGACCTCTGAGCTGACAGCGTGTGGGAAAAAACAGTCAGGGATCCAAACATCATTTTACAGGAAACTCTTAATATTGCTCGATCAAGTGCTCTAAAGTGAGACCCCAGCCATTAATGTGAACTCTGGGGCTCCATTTTGTCATGATTTACAAATTCTGAATATTGCTGCAGATAGAAATATGGAAGGCAGGAGGGGTGTTTTCTGTCCAAGTGCTTGTGAGAGTAAAAACATATGAAGCCTCCAAAACAAGCACAACTTAAGTTTTAAATCTCAGTCTGAGAATGGCTCAAGCAAGCCATGAGAATGAAAGAATGAATTTCGGATTCTCTGTGTGGTTTTGGTTGATTGCATGACCAGGATGATGATAGTACAGATAAAAGAAGAGTCATATTTTAGGGAGCCCCAGGACTTTTCAGGGTGGCCCGGTCAACATATTGGCAGGCTGCCGAAACCAAATTTACGTAACGCAAATACACAAAAAATTAAAGGAGGAAAAAGGTTGTGCAGTGGTGAGTCTTGGTAAAAAAAACAGCAACATTCACTATAGAGTGGTCCATGCAGGATTCATACAGGTCAAGTTAATCAATTCAGTAAAATCATAAAATAATTGCAATTAAAGGCACCTTACAATTTAAAGCCACCTTACTTCTTATTGCATGTTTACTTTGTAAAATACACTATATTGCCAAAAGTATTGGGACACCCCTCCAAACCATTGAATTCAGGTTTTCCAATCACTTCCATGGCCAAAAGTGTATAAAATCGAGCACCTAGGCATGCAGACTGCTTCTACAAATATTTGTGAAAGAATGGGTCGCTCTCAGGAGCTCAGTGAATTCAAGCATGGTACCGTGATAGGTTGGCACCTGTGCAATAAATCCATTCGTGAAATTTCCTCACTACAAAATATTCCACGGTCAACTGTTAGTGGTATCATAATAAAGTGTAAGCAAATGGGAAGAACAGCAACTCCGCCACAAAGTGGTAGGCCACGCAAAATCACAGAGTGGGGTCAGCGCATGCTGAGGCGCACAGTGCGCAGAAGTGCTTCATGGAATGGCCGAGCAGCTGCATCCAAGCCTTACATCACCAAGTGCAATGCAAAGCATCGGATGCAGTGGTGTAAAGCACACCACCACTGGACTCTAGAGCAGTGGAGACGTGTTCTCTGGAGTGACGAATCACGCTTCTCTGTCTGGCAATCCGATGGACGAGTCTGGGTTTGGCAGTTGCCAGGGGAATGGTACTTGCCTGACTGCATTGTGCCATGTGTATAGTTTGGTGGAGGGGGGATTATGGTGTGGGGTTGTTTTCAGGGGTTGGGCTTGGCCCCTTAGTTCCAGTCAAAGGAACTCTTAATGCTTCAGCATACCAATACATTTTGGACAATTTCATGCTCCCAACTTTGTGGGAACAGTTTGGGGATGGCCCCTTCCTATTCCAACATGACTGCACACCAGTGCACAAAGCAGTCCTGACCTCAACCCGATAGAACACCTTTGGGATGAATTAGAGCGGAGACTGTGAGCCAGGCTTTCTCATCCAACATCAATGAGTGATTACTTTATTAGTGAGTCAGTGATTCATTCATTCAACCGATTTGTTCAAAAAACGAGTGAGTCATTTATTTGTTCAGGAACAAAACATCTCTGTGTGTTACTTAGAAACAAAACAGAACTATTTTCATTGGCGCAGCAAAAACAGACTGGCAACATTGTGTCAAAAATGTAAGTTACTAGTAAAAGCAATATCACTCTCACATGTGTACTGTTTTTCCAAATATCACAGATGTGATTGGGCTGTAAGCACAACACCGAACACGATTATAACTGGCTCACATAAACTGCCTGTAGTTCTCCCATCATCCCTTTAGGGTATTGAAACAAAACAAGGCCTCTACATCATCACATTCCTACATCACTGTTAAAATGGTGGTGACATTTTGGGTCAAAGTGGCAGATGACATGCGTCTGCAGGCATGTGGTCTGACTGCAGCGAACTTTACTCATCCTGAGAATGTCGATGCAAATGTCTCTCAATTGGACACAAAACAGAGACACTTTAAACCCAAGTGGGATCCTGGACATGGCCGCAGCTGCTGTGGGAATGAGGTCTGACATGGGATAATTGCATATGGTGATGAAAAGCCTATAAGAATGCTGCTTATTGCAAGATTTAAAGCACACCACATAAAAGCAGGCCTGAGAGGAGTCTCTCATACCCTACACAGAAAAAAAAACTGTGGGCACTCTTTATGTCATTTAATAAAATTATTAGATTAATTTTTTTATTAAGTTATTAGAAACCTTGCCCTCTTGCCCAGACTATGTGTTACACTGTAAATATTATTACATTTGAAAACTACGATAATCTAAACTAAGAGTGAAATAAGCATAAATCATTTTAATATGTATTGTGAATATGGTTTATATTGTCCCTCAGTTGTGCTGACATTTCCTCCACAAATCCACTGTGTATACTAATATATACTGTACACTTGAGATGAAATATGAGATTGATATGTGAAGAAGTTTTTATTATCATTTCCATCATCATATGTAATTTTCACATTGTACAAAAAAAAAGTGAAAATATTATGTCTATAAAAACCTTACCAAGACAAAGGAGGGGGCAATTTTCTTTTTTCAAAAATGTAAAAAATTGAATTTCCACCAAAACATATACATAATTTCCGATGTGGTGGACTTACACATTAGTACCTAGTATTTTACTTCTAAATTGCATCAACACAGTGCAGAAGCCAGCAGCAATTGATTCATGAATTATTACTTATTGTCCAGGTAGGATTTGTGGATTCACAGTCATCGCTGTGGCCAGGATTCCCCATTTTGCGGAACAAGACTTTAAAACCACAATATAGCAGTTCAGTATCTCAAAATAACTCCATGAAATAGACTCATAGACCAACAGGCTCCTCTGAAAACCACAGAGTCTCTAAAAAGAAGCAACATTTGAAAGCAGCCCAATGCGTGCGGCTTATCACACTGTGAGCTGCTGCGTTCTGCCAGACAGAATCCACGTTCCACTGAAATCATGAATTACACCAGCAGAAAAGCCAGAGGTGGTCAGGGCTGAAGATTAGGAGCAAAATTGGTAGCAGGTTTAAGGAAACGCTCCCAAACACCAGCTGTGGGTGGTCTTGTGTTTCTCCGTTGAGTTTCGCTGCACTACCTCAAATTCCTTGCATTGCATTGCGAACTGTTTAGTGTTCAAAAGTGTCAGATATTGCCTTAAAAACAACCTTTTGTTGTTGTTTCCAGCTTCTGTTGTCTTGGTTGGAGCAGATCTCCATTATTCTGTAGAAGAATCTGTCATCTGCTTCATTCGCACCTTTTCTTAATTTCATTTCTCTACTGACTCGTTTGGCCTCTCTCTCTTTCTATGATTAATGTCCTGGTTATTTATCTCTGTCTGTCATCATCTCTCTTAATGTGTCCTGGCCTTAAGCCAGATCCACCTCGAGAAGCGAGAGAGAGAGAGAGAGACAGCCGAGCATGTTTAGTTTGGCCCCATGTCGTCCTCTCGTCCACCATCTCTCCGGAGCGCCCAGAAGATTCTCCCGTCTGAACTTTTCGACCTTTGGCCGTGTTCACGACAAATTACCCCTCTCTGCCGTTTCTCATGTCCTTATTGCAGCTCGGTGTTGGGTGGCCATTAATAAGAGAGAGGGTTAAAGTGGACCCCTCGCTGAGTGATAGGAGCGCTAAAGCTCAGATCAGCTCGGAGAGGAGTACTCCACATCCTATGAACGCTTACATAAGCACACACACACACACACACACAAACTCCCCATTCACATAGATAAGATACACACAACCACAAACCCAGAGAAATCAAACGTGTGCCACAGAAAAGTGAACCGCGTGTTAAAGTGCTTTAATTTTTTTCCGTCAACTAGTCAAAAATGTACACACTTGATTGAACTGAATGCTTGAAAGTTGGGAACTTATAGAGTACAGTTGTTCATTTTCACTTTTTACTTTATAGAGGTGCTGAATTTTAGCGTAATGGTACAGTTCTATTGTATTTAGTATATACAACTTTGTAAATTATAAAGAAAATGCAATTTTATACATTTCAACTAATTTTACATCGATTATGCCTGCCTTGTTTTCTTATTGACATGCCCCAACTCAAAGAAAATCCAGTGTTTCCCACTCAGAATGATGACATTGTTGACTTTAAATATGATCTTTCTGACATGATTAATTCAGTTTCACTGCATTTGGAAATAAATACAGACTGTGATTGGACTTTACATGTCAGTCAAACAGTCGTTTCCTGTGGCTGGTTCTTGACCTTACGTATGCAGCTGACAGCCTCACTGTCTCATAAGCAATGACTCTGCAGGCACCTCACAAACTGATTTCGGACAGACTTCTGAGGCAGCGTAACAGTTTAATGAGCTACAGCAAAATAGAGAGAGCTCTGGTGAGAACTAAACAAAGATTTAATTACTACAGTAATTTCTCACTAGAAATTACATCAGAAGTGGAAAACGTTGGTAAAAAATGTACATTTACACACAAACAAATTTCAGACGCCATCTTTCTTTTTCTAGCTCAACTGTTACCGAATGGAATGCGCAGGAAATCAAAAGTAGCGAAGGATACATCTATGATGCCTTCAAAAAACAATCAGATGAAGGCGTCTCAGATCAGGAGACAGGAAGTGAAGCTAACATTGGATTGCCTTCCTATCTTGGAATGCGTCCTCTGAAGGCAGCATTTATCACTTTTCTGATGAAGCCTGGGTTATTTAGGCCCAGTCCCAAATGGCACACTTCATGTGCACTTGCAGTCTTGTGGACTTACAATGGCCGCCACATTCGTGTGTCCGTTAGGTCCACAAAACCATAGGGTAACCCATTTGTCATATTAGGTTTCCTTTCAAGTTGCCCACCTTTGCATCCGATATGCGCCCTCAATGCAGACGTCTACCCTACGTAAATGTGGACCCGAAGGAAGATTGTGAGGGCTTAGGGTTCCATTTGGGACAGGGCATTATATGATGCAAAACAATCATGCAGACTATATCAACATTATTAATTGATTATTGGCTAACATATATCAATTATTTAATTGTTCATGATCATTTTCTCTATTTCTACATTTAGACAATTTAAAAATTTTACAAATCTCAAAACGAATATAAATTTTTCATACTATACACTCGCCTAAAGGATTATTAGGAACACCTGTTCAATTTCTCATGAATGCAATTATCTAATCAACCAATCACATGGCAGTTGCTTCAATGCATTTAGGGGTGTGGTCCTGGTCAAGACAATCTCCTGAACTCCAAACTGAATGTCAGAATGGGAAAGAAAGGTGATTTAAGCAATTTTGAGCGAGGCATGGTTGTTGGTGCCAGACGGGCCGGTCTGAGTATTTCACAATCTGCTACTGGGATTTTCACGCACAACCATTTCTAGGGTTTACAAAGAATGGTGTGAAAAGGGAAAAACATCCAGTATGCGGCAGTCCTGTGGGCGAAAATGCCTTGTTGATGCTAGAGGTCAGAGGTGAATGGGCCGACTGATTCAAGCTGATAGAAGAGCAACTTTGAATGAAATAACCACTCGTTACAACCAAGGTATGCAACAAAGCATTTGTGAAGCCACAACACACACAGAAGAGTCAGAATTTGGCGTAAACAGAATGAGAACATGGATCCATCATGCCTTCTTACCACTGCGCAGGCTGATGGTGGTGGTGTAATTGTGTGGGGGATGTTTTCTTGGCACACTTTAGGCCCCTTAGTGCCAATTGGGCATCGTTTAAATGCCACGGCCTACCTGAGCATTGTTTCTGACCATGTCCATCCCTTTATGACCACCATGTACCCATTCTCTGATGGCTACTTCCAGCAGGATAATGCACCATGTCACAAAGCTCGAATCATTTCAAATTGGTTTCTTGAACATGACAATGAGTTCACTGTACTAAAATGGCCTCCACAGTCACCAGATCTCAACCCAATAGAGCATCTTTGGGATGTGGTGGAACGGGAGCTTCGTGCCCTGGATGTGCATTCCACAAATCTCCATCAACTGCAAGATGCTATCCTATCAATATGGGCCAACATTTCTAAAGCACCTTGTTGAATCAATGCCATGTAGAATTAAGGCAGTTCTGAAGGTGAAAGGGGGTCAAACACAGTATTAGTATGGTGTTCCTAATAATCCTTTAGGTGAGTGTATATTGTGAATGTGCCTAAAATCACTTAACATTAACATAAGTATCAAATTTATATTGTATCATATACATGTTAAATTATATAAGTATGAAACATATTTCAAATGTAAAAATAATATAGAATTTGAATATCAGTTTTCCTCATCTATTCCATTTCACCTTTTTTTCTGTTTTTACAAAGGGTATATACATGCATGCATTTATCCTGAAACACACACTTCTGTCTCTTTTGCACTCTCCAGAAACACGCACATTAATCTTCGTCTGCCTGCTGAAAGGTCTCCTCGCCGTCCTGATGCACTGAAGCAGGGCTAATGTTTAAAAGAAGAACAGAGGAAAGACCGAGTCTCATTCGCAGATCACTGGAATTAATCAGCACAAGGAAACAGAAAGCAGAAAACACAGAGAGCCTCTGGGAACAGAACAACAGACCAGATGCCATCAGAGTCACTTATGATGGGACTCAGAGGATCTGAGAACAGCAGTATTTGAGAATGTGTGTGTGTGTGTGTGTGTGTTTGAAGAGGGATGAGGGAGTCTTTGATCCCTGACATCAGCAGCTTCAAGCACTGGAACACTGCAGTATGAGTCTGTCAGAGTCTTTGTACACTAAATCCACAGGATAAACTGGTTGTTTTGCCCCTTAGGGAGCAGGACACAGCTGTTAGCTGCAGGTCTCACTGCATCAAACTGAGTCGCACTCACTGCTTATTTATCAATAATACTCAAACTTCATCCTCTCTGTCACACTGAGCATCACTGAACTGTATTTATTATTAGTCACAGTTAGATTCAGTCTGTCAGGGGGGCTGACTTCACTAAACCACAGCAGCCTGTTTAGTGTCTCTGTCCCCAGAACACTGCGCAGAAGAGCCAGAGCGCCATACATCACAGAAGACAGATGCTCTCAGAGCGCTCTTTTAATGTTTAACCAACAATAAATGTGCATCTGTTTGGTGCTTTTTTTCGTACTTTTGGTTTACATTTATGAATACACAGCATTGTAGCCCCAAATGTATTCGGACACTTAAATCACACTTTAAAGGATAGTTCATCCAAAAATGAAAATTCTGTCATCTTTTACCGATCTCATCATGTAATCACGCCGTCCAAACTTGTATGAATTTCTTTCTTCTGTGGAGCATAAAAGATGATATTTTGAGAAATGTCCCCATGGTTTTTGTTTGTCCATGTCATGAAATTCAACACTTTTCGGTTACTAACAACCTTTAGAATCTCTTCTTTTATGTTTTGCATTAGAACGAAGCCATGCAAGTTTGTAACAAAATGAGGGCGAGTTAAATCAATTTTGGGTGCACAATCCCATTAAAATGTCTGAATGTCACTGAATTAGATTAGACCATCTGCTGAAGACCCTACACTATTAAAAAAAGCTAGAGAGCGACACACCGTGCGGCGCAACAACATAAAATATAACCCATTATAATCAGTGATAATGTCTACACTGGATGAGACCGACAGTAAACGAATGTAAACCCGTTCTGTTTCTGATGTGCTCCACACGTTTGTGCAACTTCCGACAACAGTACAAATGCATTCAGAACTTTCACTGTTCAGTGTAGGCAGCTTTAAAGTTACTGTAGATAACAAAATGTTCTAAGAACGTTTCGCTAACATTTCCCATTAAGTTATTTAATGTTCCCTGAATGCTCAAAACACAAGTTTAAATGTTTTCAGAGCGTTCTTTCTTGGTTAAGCAAATGTTAGAGAACACGTTAAGGGAATGTTCCAGTTAGTAACTAAAACATTTCAGAAAAATGTATAAATATAGTTTTGAGAATATTATTAAAGACCAGATATCAACTTTACTGGAAGAACGTTTGTTCACAACTTTAAGAGAACCTTGTGAGAATGTTAGCCAAGGAAAATGTTCTGAGAATGTTTGTGGCATGATTTATTATATATTAGGCTATAGAAAGAAATGTTGGAGTGTTGCCTTCTCTACTGTTGCTGCACTTGTTGGGGTTTGAGAAAGGTTAAAAAGGTTTTCACAGAGCTTTTCAGGAGACCTTCAAACTTTAACGATTTCAGTCTCGCCAAACTGAGCTGAAATGTGTTTGTTACTCACGGTCCATATACAACGATATATGGCTAAGTCTGAGAGTCAAACACTGTGGTTACACTGTGGAAACATAAACGAATGGCTAATAAACCCACAGCTACAGGGTGTAAAACACTAACTTTACTCTTAAACACTCATAGCTTGCAAAATCCTTGATACACTGAATATACAAACGAAGTGATAAAAAAACATGACCAGAAAAAAAAAAAAAAAAAAAAATCCATACCAATTAAATCTCAACAGCATCCAACCTTAATTATCTTGAGAATATGATTTTTCAGTGTAGAATTTGTATGGAGGAGATATGACACACGTCTGCACCTTGACAAAGGCTTGTAGCCAAAACGTTGGTGAAATAAAGTATTTGTAATAAAGTAATTGAGTGTGCGTTCATATATCCTTCATACGGATTTGTTTTCTTTGACCTGCACCTCGGGTG
This sequence comes from Paracanthobrama guichenoti, assembly GCA_018749465.1. NCBI lineage: Eukaryota > Metazoa > Chordata > Actinopteri > Cypriniformes > Gobionidae > Paracanthobrama > Paracanthobrama guichenoti. Next base: position 24,462,441 of record CM031955.1, on the reverse strand, counting down.
GTGTGCGTTTGCTTAAGTGTTTTATTTCGGTGTAGAATTTACCTACAGACCAAGGATAATTTATTGGCATAGTGTCAAGATCTGAATGGATAAATTGCTGGTAATCAAAATCTACAGCCATTTTTAACCTGCAATCACCACATTTAATCCTCCAAATCACTCTTATTGACAGCTGTGTATCCTAAATCACAGATAACTCAGTTCAAAGCAAGCACCTTTCCTCTACAAACACACTGGATCCAGTTACAGCCAATGTAAATGAGGTCATTAACCGCTTACAAAACGAGTGGAGACGCATTGCGATGAGCGGAACCTCTCCTCTCGTTTTGCTTATCTTAAAAGATTTATATCTGGGATTTTTTTCTCTCCCTGTAACGCTTCTCTGTTGACTCCTGCAGATGTTTTCAGTTTACGGAGCAGAGGGTGGGCACACAGTGTCGGGCAGCAGGCTGACCTCCCACCTGCGGCTCTGACCTTTACCCTCCACGAACCGGAACACCTGATGACCCGACCTCTTTGCGAGCAGCGTGACGTCATGATTGCGGTAGAAACTGGAGGGAGCAGCTGAAGTCGATTTGATGTCTGAGAACATTTACTGTACACACACACACACACACACACACACACACACGCATAGCTCTTCTTGCACAAATCTGGGCATGTGGCTCCCCCTGCAGGTAAAAGAAAAAAAAAGCAGAAAGAATCTAAATTGCAAACCATGTTAAACTATAGTATTTGAATACATTTTAATAAATATATTGGAGGTGGAGAGAACACATGCATTCGAGTGCCTTTTTTTTTTTTTAAATGGTGATTAAAAAAAGACAGAGAAACAAGGACAATGTTATAATAACCAAGTTATAAAGAGTCGTGAGTGACAAAAAACAAGAAGTCATGTTTACTACATATTGATCCATTCATTTATGCGAGTAATATAAAAGACAAGAAATATTACATAAGTAATATGCTTTAGATTTGTATTATGGAGAGAAAAACTAAATTATAAAATGTTTTATAATCCATTTATAATCAAATGAAGCTAAACCATTTTTAAACAATCCAGACTTTTTCATTCATCAAAAAAAAAAAAAAAAAGCAACTCAACAAAAAGAATAAGAATATTTAAATATGAGCTTGCCGGCAGCAGACTTTAACTTTGCAGATATTACAGGTAAAATTAAATTTAAAAGTAAAAAAACAAAAACAAATAATTTGGACTAATCACAAGCATTTATACTAGGTCCATTTAACACCATTTACTATGTTGAAATGTATTACACAGAATTTCGCTACAAAATCAGCACAGAAAAAAAACAAAACAAAAAACTATTCCATCTGGGTCTGTTTATGTCCAAAACCAAAGACTGAGAATAGACTTATTAATACAGACAATCCTGTTCACACACAGAACTGGCAATAAAAACAGAGCACATCTTACCTTTTATCATCCAGATCTTGAGGGATTATAAGAACAACCTCTGTTCTGCCTAAGGAATGAAAATCAGATCGTGCAGATGGAAAGAAACACCTCATTTTTTCCATGAAATCATCACTCACGGACGTGCCAGAGAATTTTGATTATTTGTTTATGACATGAACAAGAAAAAGACCCAAAAAGGGGTCTTGGCATGTTGTTGAGTAAATATGTGGTCTAATAAAGAACAGAATGACTCTTGAATGTGAGCTGAGCTGCAGTGGCATGTCTGCTGGTCTGACAACAGTTTAACTGTGTGATTTTGTGCTAAATACTCAGATTTCAGCAGGAGAAACTGGTCCTAGACCAGTGCAAACATGGTTTCTGTCTCTTGGGGTGGGCTCCAGGCCAATAGTATTTAGCATTAAAGTGGCTGTAAAAGAACATGCTAGTCTAATGACCTGGATTTGGACCAGTGCACCTGCAAAACTGAGCATAAAACACAGTCAACACACACTTACGTATAATTAAACACACTAAACCTGCAAACACCCTAATGTGGTCTATTAGGCTGAGGTATGTACTAGTGTAGCATGTGTTGTTCTTCTTGCAATGTTGCAACAGCGCTACCATTCATGCCAATGTCAGTGACACATTTATTGTTTTTTGAGCAGTGTCCTGTCAGCAAAATGCAGTGTGTGTTGTACAATTTTATTGCTCTGAAAAATGGTTTCACACCACAACTGGCCGTCTATCAGTATCGTTCTCTCTCCCTTTCCGCGTCTGATTTATTTTCTGTTTTCATAAGCATAAAATCTGGACCATCGGTTGTTACACTCTTCTACTGCCAAACATTTAAACTCACAACATATGCAGCTAAATAGCTCTTCCCTTTACTGTACAACACACACTAATTCAGGCCTGCACATAAATACTCAACTCTGGATACAAGTACGCACACATGTGTACTAACATGCAGTGCTGGACATATAAGCATTCACTCACACAAATACTCAAATATGAACATACACACATACTCTCTGAAAAAGCATAAAAACTATATAAATAAATCTTTCCTGCTTTTCATCAGGCAGGATTAGTGATTTTCTGTATATGATTTCACAATAAACCAGTATTTATTTATTTATTCATTATTTTTTATTCTTATTCTACTGGCAAATAATCATATAACCAATTAAATAACTTTAAGGGGTCATGAATTGAGAAACTACTTTTCCTTGAGCTTTTGACATGTAAGAGGTCATCATACTATAAGAATATCCTGTAAGTTTCAGAACTGAAAACTTCCTTGTTAGTCCCAAAACAGGTTTTATTGTAAGGACTCATTGTGGAATGTGCCCACCTATAGATAGGTGAAAGACTGCCTCTGCAGAAGATCAATGCCTACTTCATCATCTGAACTTTTGCCCCGCCCACTGGCGTGTTAGTGAGATGACGAGGAGAGAAAAGAGATACAGGATTACTGGACTACAAATCATTACTTTCCAAAGGATCCTAATGCTAGGAATGTGCTGATGTATTTTCAACAATGTGAATGTCTCAGTTGAGCATTATTTATTTGTATCCGGTACATTTCACTGAGGATTCTTTGGTAAATCAGTCACAATTTCGGCGCAGACTTTGCAAACAGACTTTTACTACAAAATATGGACTCGACAGTAATGCCACAACATGCAAGTAAATGTGTCAACTCTAATGCCTGATCTGTGATCAGTGATTTCTGATATGTAATGACTCATGTGCAGTCAGATGTTCTTTTTCTATGTGTCAGTAAATCAAGCCTGTGACTAAACAGTCAACTTCACATTGTTTCTCTTAGTAGGATGAAAATAATCTGTTATTTAACCTGTGATTAAATTATATATAGAAAGCGATCAAAGAACGCTCCCTTTATAATCACTGGAGCTGTCAATCAAACAGTGCAAGTTTATCAGTAACGGAGTTCTGGACTCGCAACAAAACTCCCATTATAATCAGCTAATCTCTTATTTAGATCGTGTTTGCACTGTTAGTTATGGTGAAAGCATTCGTGAGAGTTCACTGCATTCATGCGCTCAACATGTCTGTGATCGGCTACATTGCTCATCGCTGCCACAATCTAAATATAATGCTATAATCAACATTTTTCAGTTAAAGGAGTACTTCAGAGCTGGGAAGATGAATGTGTATTTAAACTGGGTCATTTATGTAGTAGAAATGTGAAATTATTTTTGAATTTGGTGTTTTCTAGACTGAGAAAAGCCAGAAAATTTATTTTTGGCTCATGTGGATGAAAGACAACAACTCCCAGAATGCACTTGCTTCGCTGCCCTACGAGGCCACTTCCAAAGCCACTGCTACTGGATCACTTGCCCACCGCGGCACCGCACCTACCGTAGTTTTATAATAATAAAATCATTTAGTTCAGTTAGAGAACAGACACTACATTCACGGCGCGTGTTCAGTCTGCCGCATTTTCAGATCATGCCTATGGAAGCTTAACTTTCAGAGGAACTCATTTGAAAAGTTGAAACGCTCACTTTGCTCCGCACCACTCAGTTTACATGAATGCCCGCAGCTGTCCGAGCCGAGTGCTGTGAGTGCGATGCGATCCCACCCATGGGCGGGTTGAAAACATGCGGAACTAGCTCCTACTACTGGCTGTAGTCTTTAGCCTCTGGACAAAAAAATCCTCCGATGACGCAAAATGATATTTGCGTCATCGGAGGATTTTTTCCAGAAATAAAATACATAAATCTCTCATCTCAGGGGGATCATTCAGCATGATCGTTCGAATATACTACCGGATTTCTACTGACACAAAGCTTAATGCTAATCACTGACGTATCCCTTTAATCTCGACAGCTGTAATACCAAAAACGTAGTAACAGTTTTTGAGAGAGTTCCACATGTAATACTTAATTCATATGCAAAGAGCCAATCAGTGGGCATTTACACTGAAGTCTCACAGCGGCCCTTCCAACAGAGAGTTCAAATCAGAGGGCTAAAATCAGGGTAGGAAAAATGCCTTTTATTTCTAAATTATGACGGTTTTTGATGTAAAACTCATACTAACATTTTAAGTGCACCCCAGGAAACATTATAAAACAATGCAGTCCATGACCCCTTTAATATATGTAGGTTATCGCTAAAGCTGACTTCAGTTTGTTTTAGACCTTTAGCAATGATAATGTACCTTGAAAGCCTCAAATAAATTGCCGGCTCTTATAAATGGTATAAATTCTGCACATTTACTTCCTCTCTAAATTCCAGCAGGACAGAAAGAACTTGTAGGTAACAATAAAATCAGGAAAGGCAAAAAGAAAGAGACGTTCACAGCACTACATTTTGGCGTGTCTCTGTTCTTTATCTGACAGCACTCCTGCAGTCTGTCTGTGTTTCACAGCACTTTACTGTCATCTAGTGGACGCTCATGATAGAAGTAAGAGAACGTGAGGTCTTCCCTGTATTCCTGCAATACCGGAGGATGCAGTTTCAGGACCGCAGTTCTAGGACCCTAGTTTTTTGTGACAGCGCCACTATCTACTCCAACAGAGAAACCCTGATTCAAACTTCAAACAACTTGTGCTGCTGGATGTGTAAACTGATATTTGCTTTCAAATTATTTTAATTTGTTCACGTATAAATACACTAGTTTGTAGAGAAATTGTTTTACTGTTTACTGCACGTCAGACATGAAGTGCCACGCTGCGGCTAATGAACTGAAGTCTCGCATATTCACAGAAAATAGTCTTTCTTTCCTAGAAAACTGAATTTAAAATAAATTTAAAACAAATCAGGTTAAATATTTCAACAGAGTTTGGGTTAGGAAGACAACAATATATCAATTAAATTTATACAATTAAACAACTAAATCATTCCTGAAAAAATAATAACAAATACAAAATTTAATAGTCAGTGATTTAAAATAGTGTAAACTGCTAATACATACACATAAAAAAAACTATGGTCCTAGAAATGTGGCCTTGAAACTGCAGCCTCCAGTATTGCAGGAATACCCTACTCAGCCCTCCTGGACAAGAGGATGTTGATGTGTTTGACTGGCCAAATATTAGCTTACCTTTAGCATATTGCTCAGGTTTCATCTAGGGAGTTTTGTGGGAGGAACATCTTTCGGATCTGGTTACATGGCGTAATTCCACTTCTGCTCTGACACAGAAAAGATGGCAAGGTGGCATAAGAAATTGTACATTTAGGCCAGTCACAGATTTGGACAAGAGTTTGTTTTGTTTTTTATGAGAGAAGTGTGCAGAACTGCAATTTAGGCAAAAAGTGACTACTTTGTATGACTTTATAAAGAGCGTAATTCCTTGTATGGGCACTTCTCCCGGATGAGCACGTGCTCACATCAACCAGAGCGAGAGCAAGAGCACCCCATCAACGAGCTTCGTTTGGGTTTACGGAAGCCGTCGGCAGCGCTGTCTTTTTGTTTTGAGACTACGAAATCAACAATGTCATTAAGTGTGTTTTTGGTTGTGAGGGAAAGATAACCAATGTTCAGCTTCCCAAATAACCCAGCGTTAAGGAAACAGTGGATGCAGTTGTTTTTCCGGAGCAGCAACGGAGTTCTGCAAGTGTGTTTGTTTCAAGAGTCGAAGTCGCAAGAGGTCAGTGAAACTGCATCAAATGTCTGTTTTGTTGGCAGTCGGCTCGTAAGTGCATATAATGTAAACAACACGAACGTATAGTGAATCGAAAGTTATCCAGGGATAATGCCATGATGTATTTAACAATGTTGCTCAGTGCATTACTCAAAAGCTTCTAGTTGTAGTAGTGTAGTAGCCTTTCCTCAGTAAGCACACCACTCACCACCACTTAGAAGCAGAAACAATGCCTTCCCATTCCAAGCACTCAGCATTATTATTCTCACTGTGGCACAATGCCCACCCATTTTTGGTCTAGAAACAGTGATTCCTAATGCAGAATGAATGAACCACTTTCAATTAATTCCGCATTTGGGGGCTTGAGTTCATTAGACCATTATGTAGAGCCACTGTGTAGGACACTGAAAGATAAAGCTTCTGATAATGCAGTGTCATTATTAAAAAAAAAAACATTCTGGATGTGGGCCACACTGTAGTGTGGTTCTTGACATAAATAGATAGACATTAATAAATCATCAAAGATTTTATTTTTAAGCATGCTATTGATTTTAAATATTTAAAATATAACCTCTACAAGAAAGAAGGACAGAGGGAACACCCTCGAGATTGATGATTCAGTGAAGTTATAATAAACTATTACCATCTGTGACATTTACTGCTTATGAGAATTCAGACCTGCAGCCACATGAGATTCAATGTTAATGAAGCAGGAAAATTAACTGATGAACAGTTTTTAAGCATAAATCTGGACTCAATCGCACAGCGCAGTATTCGTCCAGAAAAGAGTGTGATGTTCTCTAAATGATTTATCACAGTCAGCAAAAAAACACAAAACTCAGCCACTCACACACATTATTCTACAGCAAAATGTAGACATACTACAGACTTATATTGGTTATAAACAATTATATATACACACACACATATACACCCACCTATCAGGCATAACATTATGACCACTGGCAGATGAAGTGAACGCCACTGGTTATCTCTTCATCACGGCACCTGTTAGTGGCTGGGATATATTAGGCAGCAAGTGAACATTTTGTCCTCAAAGTTGATGTGTTTTCTTCTTCTCCTCACTTTCTCTCTGTGATTGAATCAGTCACTAATATCAGTTTTCAATCTACTTTTCCTTTCACTTTCTCTCCTCTCTCCACTGCTCTAATCTTTTTTTCTGGTGGTTAGTATGTTAAACGACTCTCTAAAGGCATCCAGAGTCAGTCACCTGCACTACAGCATGAAGTGTAGATTCAGCATGTCTATAAATCTCTTCTGAATGAGAACACACCACAGAGATCAACTCATCCCTTTAAAGTAGCTCCAGTGCTCATACAGCATGAATATATTAAACTCAGAGGCAAATATGCATCTATAGGAGACCAACAATGCTGTTTGGGATAATTAAATGCAATTTAATGATTACATTATTGATAAACTGAGACACAGTAGCCTTTTCCAAGTGTGTGTGTGTTCATCTTATGAGCTGCTATTTGTCTTTCAGCATAAGAGAAATTGATGGAGAAAGATACTACTCTTTCCACCCCTTTAATCCATAATGTGCATGTGCCCCAGTCTACAGTTGTTCACTTATACATCTTCATACAGACACACCTCCTTCAGCTCCCCTCCTTCCATACTTCTTTTTAGCACCCTCTTTCTCAATTTCTCTCTTTTCATTCATCTCCCCCAACACCTCATATTCCATGACTCTCCTTTAACTCTCTCTATCCATTCCCCTCTTTCACCTCTCCCTCCATTCCTCACCCTGCTTTCCTTTCCTTAAGCTGAGATCCTGAGGGCACTGCTCTGAAAGGAAAGTGACACAAAATGCTAAGCTTTCAAGTCACCTGATGGTTCAGCTAAATTAGATTTAGTAGAAGAGCTTGAAGAAGAAGACAAAAAAGGTGTTGGGTTAGACATGAATGGGGATAGAATTTAACAATTGTAGTTCCCATTCTCATTACATTCTTTTAAATGCAATAATAATTGGCCATACCAAACAATACAAACAACAACAAAAAAAGAGCTAAAACATATTAATGTATCAGCACTGTGATTGACATGACCAATAACATTTTTAGAATAGGATGTTTTTGCATGTTTGCACATGTAAATGTGAGAACATTTATGGAACAAAACACCATTCAATCTGGTATTTTGTTTTTTAAATGGAATCAGTTCTGAATAATAGGGGTGTAACGGTACACAAACCTGACGGTTTGGTATGTACCTCGGTTTTTAAGTGACGGTTCGGTACGGGTTCAGTACAGCAGGGAAAGAAAACTAAATATAAAATTTCTTTTTTTAATTTTTTTTTGTTTGTTTGTTTTTTCAGTGGTTTACTGAACAAATTGTGTCTGTCCTTAAATGAATTCAATTATAACTAAAAGTTTCTTAAAGATGTATATATATATATATATATATTTTTTTTTTTTTTTTTATCTCTGCTAATGCTGTAAAGTGTAAACTATATAGAGAGCCCTTACTTGCACATTACTATAACATAACAACAAACCAACCAAATTAGCCTTAGTAATTAGTATTTATTTTTAGATATAATAATCAACACTCAAATAACATTGTATGCAAGCATGTAAACTTCACATAAGGCAATTTTTGTATTAGCCTGAATTCTAAATCTACAAACCCGATTCCAAAAAAAGTTGGGACACTGTAAAAATTGTGAATAAAAAAGGAATGCAATAATTTACAAATCTCATAAACTTATATTTTATTCACAATAGAATATAGATAACATATCAAATGTTGAAAGTGAGACATTTTGAAATGTCATGCCAAATATTGGCTCATTTTGGATTTCATGAGAGCTACACATTCCCAATAAGTTGGGACAGGTAGCAATAAGAGGCCGGAAAAGTTAAATGTATATATAAGGAACAGCTGGAGGACCAGTTTTCAACTTATTAGGTCAACTGGCAACATGATTGGGTATAAAAAGAGCCTCTCAGAGTGGCAGTGTCTCTCAGAAGTCAAGATGGGCAGAGGATCACCAATTCCCTCAATGCTGCGGCCAAAAATAGTGGAGCAATATCAGAAAGGAGTTTCTCAGAGAAAAATTGCTAAGAGTTTGAAGTTATCATCATCTACAGTGCATAATATCATCCAAAGATTCAGAGAATCTGGAACAATCTCTGTGCGTAAGGGTCAAGGCCGGAAACCCATACTGGATGCCCGTGATCTTCGGGCCCTTAGACGGCACTGCATCACATACAGGAATGCTACTGTAATGGAAATCACAACATGGGCTCAGGAATACTTCCAGAAAACATTGTTGGAGAACACAATCCACCGTGTAATTTGCCGTTGCCGGCTAAAACTCTATAGGTCAAAAGAGAAGACATATCTAAACATGATCCAGAAGCGCAGGCGTTTTCTCTGGGCCAAGGCTCATTTAAAATGGACTGTGGCAAAGTGGAAAATTGTTCTGTGGTCAGATGAATCAAAATTTGAAGTTCTTTTTGGAAAACTGGGACGCCATGTCTAAAGAGGACAAGGACAACCCAAGTTGTTATCAGCGCTCAGTTCAGAAGCCTGCATCTCTGATGGTATGGGGTTGCATGAGTGCGTGTGGCATGGGCAGCTTACACATCTGGAAAGGCACCATCAATGCTGAAAGGTATATCCAAGTTCTAGAACAACATATGCTCCCATCCAGACGTCGTCTCTTTCAGGGAAGACCTTGCATTTTCCAACATGACAATGCCAGACCACATACTGCATCAATTACAACATCGTGGCTGCGTAGAAGAAGGATCCGGGTACTGAAATGGCCAGCCTGCAGTCCAGATCTTTCACCCATAGAAAACATTTGGCACATCATAAAGAGGATGATGCGACAAAGAAGACCTAAGACAGTTGAGCAACTAGAAGCCTGTATTAGACAAGAATGGGACAACATTCCTATTCCTAAACTTGAGCAACTTGTCTCCTCAGTCCCCAGACGTTTGCAGACTGTTATAAAAGAAGAGGGGATGCCACACAGTGGGAAACATGGCCTTGTCCCAACTTTTTTGAGATGTGTTGATGCCATGAAATTTAAAATCAACTGATACATTTTCTCAGTGTAAACATTTGATATGTAATCTATGTTGTATTCTGAATACAATTTTGAAATTTGAAACTTCCACATCATCGCATTCTGTTTTTATTCACAATTTGTACAGTGTCCCAACTTTTTTGGAATCGGGTTTGTAATTATAAAATTATGTTTTTACTCCAATTTGTTGTTGAAATATAATAATTTATACACAGTGGCTGTCATTATAGATTAATTTAAACATATATTAAATAATCAAGACATCACTAACAGGTTAAGTAGAATATAATGAATAGGCTAATATAGTGCATATATTTAGTGACAGAGTTTTCATTTCTCTAGTGAACTAACCAGCTGTGGACAATGACTGACTTCTGAGGTAAATGTTACATGACCAGTGTTGCCAACTATTTTCTAAGGAAAGTAGCTAAAGCCTGCCCAAAAAGTCCCTAAATGATGTCATGCGTCATTAGCATATCCGTGACGTCACCACATCGTACTCGCGTTCTGTCTGCCTAATGTGTTTTCTCTCCTAATCCGTGCTCACATACTGTATTTTAAAATAATATAGCTGACTGTCCAATAAAGATGTTCTAATTTTCCTATATCTTTTTGTCATACAATAGAACGAGTATGATATAGTGAATTACCAAATCTGTAAAATAATCGAGAGAGAGGTCAGAAACTGGATGGACTAAAGCTCTGTGATAGTGAGTAATATAAGTGATAAGCACAAGAGTAGAATGGAAATCTTAACAGGTCAAACTAAATTCTTTAAATATAAAACAAAGGAAGCAGATAAGTAATAAATCTGTGGCAACACTGTATGCTCATGTGGAGCTCGCTTGTTCACGTCTGTCAGCAGCTGTGTGCGTTCAACGGCATGCGCTGCTCCTCTCAGCCATTCAGTGAACAGGGTAGACGCAGAGAGAGGTGTGACGGAAGGGGGGGAAGCAAGACCTTGCGCTCCCAGGACAGTACTGGCGACATTTGTAAAGTTACTGAGGTTTGTCCAAAAAGTCACTAGATTTGTCGCTAGTCGATTTTTTGAAAAAAAGTCGCTAAAGGGGCCTGAAAAGTCGTTAAATATATCGACAAAGTCGCTAAGTTGGCAACACTGTACGTGACATTGTTTACAAGCTAGTTTGTTGACGTCTTTCCGCCGTTTAAACACTGATTGAGCGATTACATGACATATGATACGTTTCAGTAAGTTGTAATGTATCCTCAACATACCTTCAGAATCAGATGTTGATTCATGTTTATTCTTTGACTCGGAAGAGATGATCATGTTCAATTGCTCGCCGCGTTGCCGCTTGAACTGACGCGCATATAGACGTGCATATACAGTGATCTGTCACGTCAAATTAAAGAGCATCAAAACAGCATTTATCCTTTGAATTTCATGATAAAATGGAAATAATGCTTAATATGTTCGTGTGGGAACTCGAATTTAAGTCTGTTCCGCGCGTAAAACAAGCCTACTGTTAACTATTAAAGATTGCATTCGTACCATTCGGTACACACGTGCACCGTACCGGAAGCCCTGTATCGAAACGGTTCTACGAATATGTGTACCGTTACACGCCTACTGAATAAGAACCAGTTCTCAGTTCTTAAAACCTAATGTAGGACTACTTTCAGCAACAACTGGGGTTCCACTTGTGGCATGTTACTACTATGTACTAACATTAAATTAATGATTTGAACCCTTAAACTTACACATACAACCAAACCCATCCCTAACCTTACCAATACCGCACCTCAATAGCAGAAAAAGTGTTTTGCAATATATGAACACAATTTTTCAATATATGAACCTATTTTTTTCTTTTATGTAAGTACATAGTAGGTAAAGGGTTAGTTCACTCTTTAATGAAAACCACCAAAACACTTTCAAGGCCCAGAAAGGTAGTAAAAACATTGTTAAAGTCCATGTGTGGTTCAACCTTAATTTTATGAAGCGACGAGAATACTTTTTGTGCGCAAAGATAAACAAAAATAACGACTTTATTCAACAATTTCATTCTAGCCTGTGTCAGTCTCCTATGCAGTTTCAGTTGTAAACAGTGCAGCACTTTCAAGTTTTTGGGTGAACTATTCCTTTAAGGACACCTAATATAAAGTGTGGCATAACTGGAACTGGGTATTCTTAGCATATCTAGTTAACAACAAATTCATACACTACATATGCAGACTACCAATTGGAACAATTCACATTGAAGTTTTATTTTGTCAGTGCTTTTAACCCTTTATATAACTTCTATTATAAATAAAGAGTGATCTGTTTACATATCTGCACTCACTACACAGTCCAATCCCTTTTGAAAGATATTTCCCAAGAACACTGTAATGACAGGCTTGGCCATGAAGGCAGTACTGTCACCATTGTATCGATCAATGTGAAACACTCTTACCTGACAGGTGATCATAGAGTGCAGTAGAGGGGCAATAGTCATCTTTAGGGTGCTGTAGTACTGTGCCCTGCCAGCACAGACACATACCATAGTCTCTTAAGCAATTACTCTGTGGGCTGTGAAGGTCAAGGACACTCTGATCAATCAAAGCAGAAACGCATTAAACCATCCAACACACCTTTAATATGACCATATCCTTGTTCTCCGTGTCATTGTCCAAGATGCCCTCTGGTGTAAAATTACATTTCCATTTTAATATACTGTCATGGCATAATCACACACATACACTCAGGGGAATCCTCTTTGATCTTAATTAGTAATCTATTGCCCTAGAGCAGGCGGGACAGTCATACATTCTTCAACATTAACACAGAAAAATGACTGTTCAGCATCACTATTATGAAGATTTATTAAGAAGTCTTTGAGAGTGATTTCATAGCAATGGAATTATTTAGTGACACAAAGGGTCACTCGTAGCCTTTTTGCTTGAGGTTTCCTTTTTGAGATATTAATTAGGGATGTCATATAGATATAGATTTAACATATTAATATGACAATCCAATATCAGCAAGCCTTATAAGGCAAAATGACTGACAGGTAGAGGGCGTTTAGGATGAAATTGTGGGCTGCTCTTTTTGAGCTGTCACCGACACAATAATTACATTGATATTAAACGTGAACTATGTAACTTTTCCATCCGCTAGGTCGCCTATTCAAAACAAAGGCGTAGTTTGATGATGCCAAGTTTGAGCGCAGAATCTTGGGGACATGTGGTCTTCACCTCACAGCCGGTGGAAAATAATTGGGAAAGGACTCAGGCATTTACATTTTTATGCATTTGGCAGACGCAACTTTATCCAAAGCGACTTACATTGCATTCAAAGTACACATTTTTTTACATTTTGTCAGTTCTTGCTTTCCCTCACTCTTATTGCTTGAGCTAAAGGAAAGCTGTAAGAAATCATGTTCATGGATGCGCTTATTAACATTACTGTAGTATGAAGCAGAGCAGGACCGAATGTTGTGGGAGCTGAGCAAGGCCGCTGGAGCGACTGTTAATAAGATGAATGCAACACACGCCTCGCGAGTAGCGGGACTTTTATTATGCCACAGGTGCCGCGCCATTTCTGCTTTTAAGGTCATGAGTATGAGGTAACGCAGCTCTGTTGATCATATTAGATATATCTGAGTGTGTTGAAAAGGATGTTATGACGTTACTCTGTGCGTTCGCTCAGTGGCTGCTATGACACTGCAGTAAGAGTAAAGCGTTTCTGCAAAATAAAACCTTCCGGAAACCGAGGGTAACGCAGATATGACGCCACTGACAGGCGACTCCCTCACACGTCCCGGTACATTGGTTAAAATAGTAATTTTCTCACGATTTACAAATAGTTGGAAACATTTGGGATATTGTAAGCACTCAACCGAACAAAATAAATAACACTGGCCTAGTGGTTTTAGGATATTTTACTGAAAAAAATTTTACATAGTGCTTTAAGTATGAAATATCGCCTACAAGTTAAGCTACTTTGATAATGGTTTCTCAGCTTTGAGGTGTGAGTCCTAATATTAATTAATAATCTTCTTATAAGGTGGCAGTAAAATCTGAAATGCACTTGATGATAAATATGTGTATGTACTACTAGTCCTTTGAAAGCACATGGAAAGAGAGAGAGGGAATGTGAGTAAGAAATAGATATGTTGCTTACCTTGCCAGTACAGATCTAGAGAAGGCAGACCATTAGTCAGTTCTGCTGTGCTGCACTTACACTTTAACAGTTCAACACACACAAGCAAACATAGATCAAATATGACTCAGGTTGCAACTGTCTTTTAATAAGTCAGTTCATGAGCGAGAGGTTTGGGAGGAAGGTTGAGATAAGTCTAGTTGAGTGATACAGCTGCTCTTTCATTCATCAGATGCTACTGTGTAGTAATTCTCTCTGTGGTGAAGAACACACATTTACATTTATGTTACATATAGCAGGCCTTCAGAATGGGGATTGACTTTATTTCTAGGATTATGAAATATTAAGTAAAAACAGAATTCAATAAGTAAAAATAAATCTGAAATAGTAGCCTTAACAACCAAAGAACATTCTGATCTAGTGATAACGTGATTATTTTAAATGTTCCTATCTAAACTAAATGGCATGTATCAAAGTTAACGCTAGAGAATTGCAGTTCTCTAAACGACCTCTCTATAACTCAGCATAATAACAACACCATGAACCCATCTTTGCATGAAACATCGTTTGGATGTAAATTTGAGAGTTTTAGCATCACCTTTAACTTCAATCCAGATCTTGAACGTGACGGGGATGATTGGATCCGAACCGCCTGCCAGCGAGCAGCACTGCAATAGCTTTTCTCGAGGCATAAATAAAGAGAGTTTATAGCGCAAGCAGGGGGAAGAGGTCCTTTATGTCATTAAGATGATGAATTATGCCGCGACACTTCAGACAAACTGCATTGTAAGTGCTGTCTAAGTGCGCTAAACGGATGCGACAAGCGGGGACTCGTTTCAGCGGGGAGGTCGATGGAGTCGTGACAGAGATCGTCGTTTGCTGATTGAGTTTGAGTCGGAGTTTGGCACACGCGCTGTTATTTTCCCGCCGCATGTGTGTAGATTTACTGCGAGCTGTTGCGCGTGATCTGCGCGGGGAAATCAACAGCAGTCGATCATATTTACATCTTCTCATAGGGATAGGCGAGGAGATAAGAGACCAGGGGACCCTGACTGCTTTTTTTATATAGGAGGGAGGTAAAATCAACACAGTGCGTGCGTTTTGATGATCGTGCAGGTTTCCACATGAATAATGCACTGCCATTATTTTTAGAGATCGACCATCTCAGTGACTTTTTGCTGAGATCTGCAAGGATGTATCAACCCATCACTCTTTCACAGGCATCCCTCCCCCACCCCCTCTCTCTCTCTCTCTCTCTCTCTCTCTCTCTCTCTCTCTCTCTCTCTCTCTCTCTCTCTCGCTATTACCATAGGCTACCTGAAATATCGTTATCGTGACAAATAGCCTTAATGTGACATATTAAACCTTTTTTTTTGTTGTTGTAATAAATAGGCATGTATTTTTCAAAGTCAACGCCAACGGTGTTCATGTATCTTCTTAGGCTGCCTATTTTTTGTAAAGTTTTGTAAAAATGTTGTTTCAATCAACTGTAGCTTCGAAATCAGTCCAGCTTTCTCTTTAAATACTGCAAATATTGTTGGCTTTTGTATGATGAATTGTTCATGATGTTCATCACCAAAAAGGTTCTCCAAAATGTAAATGTAATGCAAATCTTGCAATTGTCCACTAACCCCCTGATGAGCAATCATTAAAAGTTCAGCATCACACGCATGACTCATCAGTTCTCTAACAGGAACCCTATAAGCGGTCAATGTTTAATTTACCAGAATCTTACTCTACATTATTTTCAATGCTGATTGAAAAAAAAAAAAAAAAAAGGATTACTGGTGGATGGCACAGTTCACTCCTTTGCGGAAATCTATGTGGATGTGCAACATTCAAACCAACATGGAGATTTCCTTACAATACATTAGAGAGGAAAAATACATGTTAAGTGCATCATAATTTGTTGATGTCTGCTAGTAAAGCCAAAGCTGACTAATGCAATAGACCATGTCAGATGCAACAGTTTCCCCTTTAATGGCCATTTGAGTGAAGACAAAGCACCGGAAAGAGAGGCAAAGATAAGACACCCCTCAAACAAAGCCCACTGTTCTTTTGAGGATGCTTGAAACCCCCATGAGGCATCAGTAAGGGCAGAAGAGCTCTGTATAGTATGCTAATAATGGTATTTGAGTAGGAAGAGGAACCCTGCAGCTGTCTAAACGACTCAGCTATCTAATGAATTACTCTCTTTCCCCTGAACAACTTCTGAACACTTTTGTATGAAAGAAAATAACAAACCATTTGAACCATGTAAGTTTAGAGTGCAGATCAAATCGATGCATCTACTTTTCAAAGAAACTGGGATCGACTAGGCAATGTTTATGCTGGATATAGTCATTTCGGGAATTTGGTGTGTTATTCTTCTTGGATGAACTTGGATTTGCTAGAAAACTGGACATTATTCCTGTCAAAAGCAATCAAACAAAGAGAGTCCAGCTTATGGTGTCAATGAGGTAAAGAGCTGGGGCCAGCTGCATAAAATGTTTGGACAAGTTAGTAATAAATAAATAAAAATCCTTCAAGACTGGTCATACATTTTTTAAAGTCAGTTATTAAAAGGTAGACTGGTGTAATGGGCTGTTTATGCAACTGGACTGGTACTATGACATGACTAGTCTCAGCCTCAGATGTCACGCCCACGGACCGTGGGCTGAATGTCTGATGCATATGGCACATTTATCTGGAAACACGTTAGGAGTTTCGAAGGCATCATCTGATTGGTTGAATGAATTCTACAGGATATCCATGAGACCTGTGAGTTGGGTTCTTTAACCATCCACCTGGAAACAAATGCCGTGACGTCAAACCCCCTCATTCAAGAAGAACACTGTCGTGTTTACAACTGTGACAATGAGCGTTTACCAGGATCAACTAAACGCTGGATTTTCAAGAGTATGTGAAGTTTGCTGCTCCATTGTTGCAGTAAACTTGTACAACATTCTTGAATGAATAATTTATAGATTTTTAGATATTTATTACATTTTCATGCCCCTAAACAATGAGCGGAACAAAACAAACTTGATTGGTTGTGTTACATGTCAGTCAAATGTCCTCTTGGGTGGTCCTTGGCCAATGAAAGCTGCGATAGAATCCAGACCTTCTGCTGTCAGTCTGAAGGTCTGGCTATGCGAGACTATGACACGAATAAAGCCTGAGGCATCCTAAGAACTGGATATGGATGGAACAGACATTTTGCTGTGAGATGACACATGGATTATAAAAGACAGATGAAGATTGCTGTGCCCTTTTGCTAAAAATTCCAGCACTACTCTGGATCCATCTATCGATTTATCTAACTCAGGGACATAGTGTTCTAACCCGCCCCTCCTCCTTAGCCTATTACAGCTCAAATGTCTTAATTTTGACAAAAGCATAATAAAATTACACCATCTCTTTCATCATCTTTCCTCAGGGAAATTACATTAAAAGCATACATGGGAGGGGGGTCCACATAACATTAAAAGACACATTAAAAGATCAACTTAACTTATGCAATTTATTATTTTACAACGGATTAATGCCTGTTTCCAAATGAGCAGGTAAATCATTCAGAAGTAAAGGAATAGTTCACAAAAACAACAATTCTGTCATTTACTCACCCTAATGTTACGCCAACCCTCTGACATTTTCTACCATGGAAGATATTGTGAAGACATACCTTTCCATGCAAATATCCTTCCTTTTGTTTCCCCTTGTTTCTGGTAAACTGTGGAGGCTAGGATAAAACTCAATTTAAGTTGTATATGGTGCACATACATTTTTACAAACTAGATAACGATGCTTTTGGGAAAGATGATATGAATGAGAAGCTTTTAAACAGGTATTTAGACCTTTTTAGTTATTTTTATCCATACAGATCCCTAGATCCTACAGAATCTTTTTTTTTTTTTACACCTGATAAGTGTTAAGCGGATCTGTTTTGAGGCGACGGGTGGATCCATACATTTTATTCCTGAGAATATGTGTGTGGAAACCTAAATTGATTGATAAACTTTGTATTCCAAAACTTGCCAGAATGCCAGTTGGGTTTGTGAATGTCGCACTGTGCCCATAGAGTACATTAGCAGCTCAACCCAACTGTCCTTTGATGTGCATGAAAAATCGATTAAGTCACAGTTGATGACTCGTACAGAGAACATACACGAATTTGCTTTTTGAAAGGAAGTGAATAAAGTGACAGGAAAGGAAAAGATAAGGAAGAGGACAGAACAAAGACAAAACGTTGACTAAAGCACAATTAAACTTATTTTAGTTCATAATACCAGAAGATTAACTGATCTGAAAGAATTGTAGATTTGTGGCTTTTTGCTCGTGTCTATTAGCTTTGAGATCATTTACCATTACATTTATAAGCTATTTATGGAAAACTGATACTTAAAATACTCAAAAAACACTATTCTAGAACATTGTTATATATTTTGCTGACATTATCCCAATTGTTTCCAGCAATGTTTAAATCCAGAGAAACCATGAAAACACCAAAGACGCTTTAACATATGAAGGTGCAAAAGCCTCTAAGTCCGTCTGACGTTTTTTTAAATAAGCATTTTTGTCAGGCTTCTATGTATAGGCTTCTACCCAAGTACAGGTACTTCTGAATGGGCTGAGGCTGGGGTTTAGTGGGTTTGAAGTCAAAGTATTTTATGAACATATACTATATGCGGAGAACCTTCATTCAGTATCGTTATCTCATTTTTGACCAAAGTGACTTTTAGAGGCTTTTGCATCTGAACTCTTCATATTATGGCCTGGTTTTACGGACAGGGCTTAGATTAAGCCAGGATTAGACCATAGTTCAATTAGGACATTTAAGTATATTTTATAAACATGCCTTAGAAAAAAAACATTACTGGTGTGCATCTTGAGACAAAACAATGACAATGACATATATTTTAAGATAAGCCAATGCAAGTTGCTTTCAGTTATAACAGCTCAAACATGCATTTTAGTCTGGGACTAGCTAAAGCCTTGTCTGTGAAACCGGGGGTATGTGTTTTATTAGACACGTGATGCGAGCAACTGTCTGGATACCTTTACCGACAGGAACTAATCATTTTATATAGCTCAACATGGTTAGTCTTATTGTTTGAATTTACCGCGAGTAACATGTTAGAAAGTTAACATTATTTGCATGCCATTTAGCAACACAAGTCATCCAGCTTTCATTATGACATTCTAATATCGATCTATCTTACTGCAATGTGCAACAAACAAGTGTCTCATACCAGCCACCGTGCAAACAAACACAGAGTAACATTATTACATAACTCAACACACTCAAATGTATTTTCAGTACGATTGTTTTGACCAAGTAAAACAGCGCAGTGTTACCCCACAATTGTAATTTGTCCAATAAAGTGACCTGTATGAGTAGTAGCCAAATTCAGCACTTGTGGCTGTTTCATTAAAATAAAATAAAATAATGTGAATTTAGCTAATCAAACGTAACTGTAACAAAGTAAATGGCAAATGTTAAACAAAACTTGAATCGTAAAATATGCATAAACAACAAAAGGAGCGCAAGCAGCCGACTGTGGCATATAAGCATAATCCAAACAGTAATGTAAAATGTCCCAGGCTCTCTGCCCCGTCCTGCTTCATACCACAGTAATGTTAATAAAACTTTAATACATTAGCTCCCCGATAAACATGATTTCTGCCCGAGTCCCATCGGATTGCTTTCCATCAGCTGTGTAGGTAAAAACGACAACTCCCATAATTCCATGCTCATTCACGGCATCATCAAGCTACGCCTTTGTTTTTGCTTTAAATAAGCAAATTCTAGCAGCAAAACGTGCATACTGAGCCTTTAATGAAACTTTGTGTATTTACTAGTTGTCATATCAACAGTATATAGAGAAAATTGCACCAATATTCAAAAGTCTTTGGAAAATATCACTGAACATTTATTTAACCATAGCAAAAGTACATTTACAAGTTGATTTTTCATCTCTGTTTTTTGTGTTTATTTTAAATTAGACAAATCTGATATTATTGTAATCTTATATCTGTTATTGAACAGTTGCGATCGTTCTTTAATGCTGATCTAACAGCAGAAGACACGAGCCGTGGTTTAAATCCCAGTTGTGCAGGTGGGGTGTGTTGTAACACTGTTACAATGAGCCCCTATTAGAACTACGCTATTACATTCTATACTTTTTTGAATTCTTTTGAGAAACCATGAAAAAGGCTGAATAAAGACTGTGAGTCAATGTTCAGAAATTATTCATTATTATTATGTTTTTAACTCTGCTGTATTTAGCAGTGTGTTTGTTGTCAAACTCTATTTTTCTTTTTTTATGATTAAAAATGCCATTATTTTATATGAAAAAGCTGATAATTGTATTTTATTGACAAAATATTTTAGTTTTTGGATATTTTTTTGATTATATCAGGTAACATTTTAAGCTGTCATTTGGTCATGTTACGTTGTGCCCCCTCACATGTTACAGTGTACCCCACCTATGGGGCATGTTGTCACATTTCACTTCCATTCTTTCGGGGTAAGTCATGAATAAAGTATACACTGTATTAATGAAACAAAACCACATATTTGTACTAGATGTGTGAAATTAATGTGGGAAAAAAGAAATACTCTGAATCCCAAGTGGATTTACACAAACTGAGAGTCAAAAAGCGTTAGGTTGTGCCAAGCTCTCCCCTACCACCAGTCACATGCAGGTGCATAAATAAATAACACTGCACAAATAATCGAAATGATAAGTGGTTATTGAGCTGATCTTGAAGCATTACCAGTTGGCTGGTTGATATATGCTGGATTCTTCAGCAAATCATTCTGGATTATGGCAGAGGACACACATCGGACCAGTACACACTTTGTTACATTAGTTCCAGCTCTATACAGTTCTTTTTTTAGTAGAATTCAAGCTTCAGTCGGCTTCAATAAAGTTTAAGTGTTTACAAGAAGGAGAGAGGATCATATTCATTCTACTTTTGAGCACTTGAAGCTCTGGCAGACAAAAACAATGAGGGCATCTGCACATGCTGTTCCCTTGGTTACCAAACAATGACGAAGAGGAAACAGCTGCTTTCAGCATATACAGACTAGACTTCCGTTTCTCAGTCTGTTGAGGTTTCATAAAGCAAGTCATAAATCACTAAATTAATTCAAAGCATCTTTTCTGACACGTAAACCCAATTACGCAATATCATATTCATTGCAACAGTGCTGTTGCAATGAACAGTTAATATTAAGTAACTTGCATTTGAGAGCAAATTTGACCAGTTAGTTAATTTTCTTTCTGCCAACTTTTGTAAAATAGCTAAAAAAAAAAACATAAAAAAAAAAAAAAAAAAAAAAAAACAAAGCAAGCAATTTCAGCCACTGGAATTTGCCTATGAATATTTTTTTTCCTTAGCATATTCACTTTTAATGCATGCAATTCCTCACTGATAAAAACCATTCTGTGGTGAAGTGAATACTACAGGAAAAACAAAAACGAACATAGGCCTTATTTCTACGTGAAAAAGTTAGCTCAGGCAAGAATGAAAAAAAAATAATAATTTTAGTACATTCTATATTAGTACTCAATTCAACAAAAAATTAAGCGTAAATATCACCATTATAAAATTAAGTAAATCTACTCAACTTTTCTAATACTGGTAATATTAGAAATATTTTCTAATAATTAATAAGGTTACTTTTCTGCTGATTTCCAGTTGTAATTACACTGCTTTTGTTGTTAGGTTTAGTAACTTGACATTTTGTGACATTTGGAGTTCACGAAACACTACCCATTCATACTCAAAAATGATCCATAATAATAATAATTAATAATAATTAGTTACATTTATATAGCGCTTTTCTGGGTACTCAAAGTGCTTTTACATATAGAAGGGGGGAATCTTCTCAACCACCACCAATGTGCAGCATCCACCATGCCATACTGCGCCAGAACGCCCACCACACATCAGCTGATTGGTGGAGAAGTGAAGCAGCCAATCAGGATAGGGGGATGATTAGGAGGCCATGATGGACAGTCCAGAGTACTGAGTTTACTATTATGTGATGTCTTCACAATATCTACTTTATTATTTACTTAGATGTGTCTAAGTAAGCATATACTTTAAAAGCGTGTTTAGTTCAGTGTTATATTGTTTGAGTAAAAAGTATTGCAAATGAAACTTCAACTAAGTAGAAATTTACTTTAAAAATATGCATGCGAAAGAAAATGCTTCAGTTTTTTCAGTGCTCTTGTATAAGGAACGATAGTAATAAGCAACTTTGACTGAAATAACCACTCGCTACAACCGAGGTATGCAGCAAAGCATTTGTGAAGCCACAACACTCACAACCTTGAGGCAGATGGGCTACAACAGCAGAAGACCCCACTGGGTACCATTCATCTCCACTACAAATAGGAAAAAGGGCCCACCAAAATTGGACAGTTGAAGACTGGAAAAATGTTGCCTGGTCTGATGAGTCTCGATTTCTGTTGAGACATTCAGATGGTAGAGTCAGAATGTGGCGTAAACAGAATGAGAACATGGATCCATCATGCCTTGTTACCACTGTGCAGGCTGGTGGTGTAATGGTGTGGGGGATGTTTTCTTGGCACACTTTAGGCCCCTTAGTGCCAATTGGGCATAGTTTAAATGCCACGGCCTACCTGAGCATTGTTTCTGACCATGTCCATCCCTTTATGACCACCATGTACCCATTCTCTGATGGCTACTTCCAGCAGGATAATGCACCATGTCACAAAGCTCGAATCATTTCAAATTGGTTTCTTGAACATGACAAGGAGTTGACTGTACTAAAATGGCCCCCACGGTCACCAGATCTCAACCCAATAGAGCATCTTTGGGATGTGGTGGAACGGGAGATTCGTGCCCTGGATGTGCATCCCACAAATCTCCATCATCTGCAAGATGCTATCCTATCAATATGGGCCAACATTTCTAAAGAATGCTTTCAGCACCTTGTTGAATCAATGCCATGTAGAATTAAGGCAGTTCTGAAGGCAAAAGGGGGTCAAACACAGTATTAGTATGGTGTTCCTAATAATCCTTTAGGTGAGTGTATATTTATTACAAAATATACATATGCACATATATACTTTACAGAGAATGTTATCTGACATCAGCTCACAATTAATAGTACTATTGTATAATATCCACCAGAGCTCAGGACATACTTAGCCCTAGAATAAGGCTTGATCTTAGTTCTGAACATTGTTCTCTGAGCGCTTTTTCAAGCGGGCCATTGAAAATCTATAATGTTTCATTAGCAGCAGTGCAGAGCTAATCAATCCACCCTGCTGTTCTGCATCCGAAAGTTCTTCCAAACAGTTCTGTAACTACAGTAGCCCTATATCAGATAGCTCATCACACCCTATCTGACAGTGTTGAAACAGCAAATCTTTATGCATGCTTGTTGCACAAACAGTTCAGATTGTTAGTATACAGGAATTCATCAATTTAAATCCAGGCTAAAAAAATAATGCTGACATTTGGGTAACCTTAGCTGGAGAGTCATGGGGGAATTCACCAAGAATAAACTTCACCATTTATGTATATGCACTGTGTGCTTTGTTTTAGTGGCCAATTCACTAAAGGAATTAAGCAAATTAGGAAAAATGTGCAAATGTGTCCACAAAATCTGCATTGAATGCAATTTGCACTTTGCAATTTTGTTCTGATGGCTATGTTCTGCAATATCAATATCCTGAGTATCCAGCCCTCACATTGTGTTCCAGATATTGTGACTCACAATTTTCTTTTTCCCAAAAATGCTTGTTAAAGATATAGCTCACCCAAAAATGAAAATCCTGTCATTATTTACTCGCCCCCAAGTTGTTCCAAAGCTGTATGAATTTCTTTCTTCTGCTGAACATAACAGAAGATATTTTGAAGAATGTCGTTAACCAAACAGTCAATGGGACCTCCATACTATGGAAGTCAATGGGACCCATCAACTGTTTGATGACTGACAATATCTTCTTCTGTGTTCAGCGGAAAAAAATGCTTATAAATCTCTCATTATGCTATGTTATTGCCAAATATTGTATTATTATTATTATTATTTTTATCAAATGTTTTTCTTTCAATTAGCATAAGTTTTGTATTTATTTTTGGAACTGATTGATCAGGCCTCAATGATCTTAGCTTATGCACTTCAGTTTCTTTTTCTTTTTTTCTTTTTTTTTTTAGGTGAATAAGCTTGAGTTGTCTTTTTTTCACTCAAAACCTGAAGTGCATAATGATCCTACGATCAATCAGTCCCAATCAGTACCTGCAAATTGAAAGAAAACAAGTCGACAAAAATATTGAATTCAATATTTGGTGATAATATAGCATAATGAGAGATTTACAAGGTAATTTAAAAGGCAGCTCATTTTTACTGGGAATATCAAATTAGGTAATGAATTTTAACACAGTACAATAGTTAAATAGATTAGGAAAACTTAACCATCACAGTTATTTTATATATTACAATCACATGCTCAAAACTGGTATGGAGAGCTGAAATCTATGACTATTAATAGTTGGTTAGCTGACCAAATGAATTTTCAAATTATGGGGTAGACTGTGATTAAGCTCATGAGTCTGAGCGTGAGCCTGCTTCCCATAGATTTATCTCCTCTGGTCACGTATTACCTCTCTAATCTTAATGAAGGTAGCAAATACTGCAACTTCTCTTTCTCTCTAAAATTGTGTAGCACAGAGGCGCCATATCTGTCACATTTACTGCCTCCAGTGTTCACTCGCGCCACTGAAAGCTGTTCTAATTGACCCTGTATGACTGTAGTGCTCTGAAATACTGTAAAATATAATCTACTAATCGTGGCGCCCATTGTGGGGGCCAATGGCCTTATAAGAACTATTACAATTTCTCTGGAATTATCTCAGAACACATCTGTACTTAAGTTAATGACTTAATCAGGCTTAATACACTCTGCAGGCACACGGTTTTGCAGGGTGAGATTTCTAAGCTCTTCTATGACATTTGTTCTTTAAACAGACCATAGGTTAAATCAGTCCTCAAAAGGCGGTTGGTACTTACCAACTAGAATTTATTCTTGTGTATCAGCAACTCTCATACTGGTTGTGCTCTGTCCACTACCTGCTTGATAAGACTGTCTATTTTTCATTCTCACTAGAAAAAAAAAGTAGAAACTTTTACAATATATACACATGCAAAAACATCAGCACCAGGGGCAATTATATAGGCAATTCTATAAAAATTCCTTTTTGGACCTAGACCTGCTATCGTCTCAGCCAGGGATCGCAATGAAAGCAATGCATCCTCAAAAAAAAAAAAAAAAAAAAAGAGAAAATTCATACACTCTTAAGAAACATTGTTCGAAACAGTATCATATTAGGGTTCTTCGGCTTGTAACAATAGCAGAACCATTTTTTGTGCTAAATAGAACCCTTTTTATAAGGTTCCATAAAGAACCATGCTTTGAAAGTGCTATATAGGACATTAATGGTGTTATAAATAACCTTTTTATTAATAGTTTATTTTTTATTAATATTAGTATATTAATATCTTTACAGTTAGTTTATTTATTAAAGTTTTTTAGTGGAGGCAATGCCTCCATCACGCTATGATTGGATATCATTGGTTATGGTTGGATATGATTGGTTCATGGGCCAGTGCTGCTCTTATAATTTTCACGTGTTTTAAGTCTTGTCATTTTAAACATTCAAGTGATTTTAAGCCATTCAAGTGCAGGACGCTGTGAAAAGAACTGTGATAGAGAACACAGAGTGCTGTGATAGATTGTTTTTGTGTGCACACACACCTGAAGCACGCACACAGAAAGCCACCTCATAGACAGCAAGCAAGTACTGAATTGAGTACTCTTTCACACCTTCTTGAGCAAATACACACAAAATTACATCAGAAATGCCTATAAGGGCAAGTAAATCCGATCTAAATCTTTTTGTTTTTTAGCTAGTTAACAGTTGTTAATAATGATATGATGGCAATTTTCTGGTAGTCAAACAGTAGCCTAACTTGATTTCTGTACAGAAAGACTGGTATAATTATATAATTTATAATATTTTTGCATTGACCACCAATTTTTTATTTTGTCTAGAATGTATCGTGTTGTTATAATAAGAAATCATGTCTAATAGTACTCTGCTTAAGAGCGGGAAGTTAGGAGACCAGAGATAACAGATCATTTATGGTGAGGGTGGGGACACAGTCAACCCTGAACCAAGATGATCCCCAAGTAGCTAGAATCCATCCAAGAGGATGGGCCAATATTTTGAGTATTAAATCTCAGAACATGAACTAGAAATCAGTCTAAAAGAAACAGTGTTGAAGTCAGTCTAAAAGAGAGACAGACGATCAGACGATCGTGGCAGACCAAGATCTGAGAAAATGGGTTAACAATTTCATTTCAAGCCATCTGAATACTCTCCTCTCACTTTCCTTTCTTTTACTTAAGTTTATTTTCTTTCTGCTGAGTCAAGTTTCGCTGCAAAGTTTCTCTCGGCGACTCTACAGCGAGCGCGCTTCAACTTCAAACAACACCTACAAGACTTTCCATCCAGCCGCAAAACACCCCAGGTGATTGGCTTCCCAAGATATCCATCAAAGACAGGCAAGACCATCAGCGAATCACCAAACCTGGGAAACCCCTGCAGCCAGGACCCAGGAAAAGGGAATTCCCCATTCAAAGATGACACGAGACACAAACGCAAGTAACCTCCAGATTCTAAACTGAACTGGTGCATTGATATCAAATTTAACCTCGCCTAAGAAACGATAGGAGGGTTAAGTTAATGACTGGTGGTTCATTCAGGTCATGTTTTAAATGCATATATTACTAGAAACTTGGGATTTCATAATTCCTCTCTCTTAAAACTCATTCTTTCCTCACTTTCTGCAACGTGAGTGAATGTGTGTGTGTGTGTATTTGTGTTAGATATTAGTTTTATGTGTCAGAGTAATCAATAAAGTGTTTTTATTTAAAGATAAGTGTTCTTATGTTATGTGCTTACGAATGTAATGTTCGTAATTGAACTGCTGATCTATGTTCCCTGGCTAAAATAGTGTTTCACTATTGTGTGGATATTAATATACGCTGCAGAGTTGATAGTTACAGCCCGTTCAAATTGCTCGGCCGTAAAATAGACTCTTTCAAAATTCCCTATGAATTAATTCATAAATTCAATTGAGCTAAATAGACCTGTTTCCCTTATACAGAGTTCTTACATAGGCTACTTTTGACTTACTATACAGTTATAGGCAATGTTCTCTTGCTACACATTCTAACTGAGGGTTAAGCACCCCTGATGATGAAATCTTAGAACCACCCCTGACCAGTTCTATTTTTCCCCTACTTGAGTATGTGTATTGGCAGAGGATATTTGGCGATTGTCATAGGATGTTCAGGATGTTCTCTTTATATATTATCCATGACAGGACAGATTCTGCCCTTAAAGGAGCTGTTTCACTTACCCTGCTTATATGATGGCTTATTTCTACTGACCAAAAAAATAAAAAATCTGGCTTGTTTTTAACATGGTTCAAATTTCAGAGCAAAATCTGTTCAGGGCAAAAAATTCTATCATTAAAAGAGGATTGTTCAAATCCAAAATGTTCTGTGAGGAAAATTGACTTTCCCTATATCTGATCTTGTTGAATGGAGCCATTGTCTCTGTGCCTGAGATATTATAGAAATTAAGTTAAATACATTTTATGTTCAACTGTATTGAGATGAATACTAAAAGGTATGATAATGAAAGAAATTCTCCATGGAAATTTATCTTTATAACTATTTAGCTAAATGAATTTGAGGCAAACCCAATTTAATGCTGGAGAAAAGCTATAATAATTATGATTTTATAATGGAAAAATTAATAGAATAGTAAGAAAAAGAATAAAAATACAATCAACAACATCTATTTATATTATATAAGGTATTGTTGTATAAATCTTTACTTTGAACAAGAGGAGCAGGGCAAGCAGATTTATCACTTGCTTGATTCAGAGGACTCTTTGTGTAATGTGGTTTTAGGGCACATTGTTTTACTCTTGTAATTAGATTGTGCAAACTGCTTTTCATTATCCACCCTGGATTCAATGGAAATGGCTTTTCCCTCACAGTATCTTTTTATCCACACAGGTAATTCCTCAGCGGTGTCCCATTAAATGACCTCTTGCAGCCAGTGGTTGCTTGTGTTGAAGGACAGTTCTGAAAGGACGTGCAGTTTTATAAAATGTTCAAAAACAGAAAAAAAAAAAAAAAACATTTGTACAGTTAATAAGTAATAACTACTAAATGTGACTCAATTTTCAGATTTATATTGCATTCTTTGTCAAACATGCAAGTAATTAACATTGAATCAATCTACATCTGTCGGTTTTCACCAACAGGGAGGTTGTTCAGCTTGAATGAGAATAGAGATTTTGCTTTTGCTGACCGAGACTCACGCAGGATGACTGAGAGCCTCTTATGGAGAAAGACATTTTTGTTCAGAGCTAATGAAGAGACACAGCAAAACACACACACACACAAAAACAACGCCACTGATTTTATCAGATCCATAAAATGATTAACTTTCACAGAGGATACTTCTCCACTTAGACCAGAACTACATAAAATCAGTGTTAATTATGTCTGGCCACAGAAAACAAATGATTTAAAGGAGTTGTGTAATTACAAATCTAAATCACCTTTTCTGACCCAAATTACCCTTCCACACCTCTCTTTTCCAACCTGTTTAAAAAGACTATCCAAATGACACACGGTTGTGTTTTCAGACAATCACACTGAAGATTAATGCAGCTATAATATTTGGATGGGAATATGTGTACAAACCCGATTCCAAAAAAGTTGGGACACTGTACAAATTGTGAATAAAAACAGAATGCAATGATGAAGTTTCAAATTTCAATATTTTATTCAGAATACAACCTAGATGACACATCAAATGTTTAAACTGAGAAAATGTATCATTTTAAGGGGAAAATAAGTTGATTTTAAATTTCATGGCATCAACACATCTCAAAAAAGTTGGGACAAGGTCATGTTTCCCACTGTGTGGCATCCCCTCTTCTTTTATAACAGTCTGCAAACGTCTGGGGACTGAGGAGACAAGTTGCTCAAGTTTAGGAATAGGAATGTTGTCCCATTCTTGTCTAATACAGGCTTCTAGTTGCTCAAATGTCTTAGGTCTTCTTTGTCGCATCTTCCTCTTTATGATGCACCAAATGTTTTCTATGGGTGAAAGATCTGGACTGCAGGCTGGCCATTTCAGTACCCGGATCCTTCTTCTATGCAGCCATGATGTTGTAATTGATGCAGTATGTGGTCTGGCATTGTCATGTTGGAAAATGCAAGGTCTTCCCTGAAAGAGACGACGTCTGGATGGGAGCATATGTTGTTCTAGAACTTGGATATACCTTTCAGCATTGATGGTGCCTTTCCAGATGTGTAAGCTGCCCATGCCACACGCACTCATGCAACCCCATACCATCAGAGATGCAGGCTTCTGAACTGAGCGCTGATAACAACTTGGGTTGTCCTTGTCCTCTTTAGTCCTAATAACATGGCGTCCCAGTTTTTCAAAAAGAACTTCACATTTTGATTCGTCTGACCACAGAACAGTTTTCCACTTTGCCACAGTCCATTTTAAATGAGCCTTGGCCCAGAGAAAACGCCTGCGCTTCTGGATCATGTTTAGATATGGCTTCTTTTTTGACCTATAGAGTTTTAGCCGGCAACGGCGAATGGCACGGTGGATTGTGTTCACCGACAATGTTTTCTGGAAGTATTTCTGAGCCCATGTTGTGATTTCCATTACAGTAGCATTCCTGTATGTGATGCAGTGCCGTCTAAGGGCCAGAAGATCACGGGCATCCAGTATGGTTTTCCGGCCTTGACCCTTACGCACAGAGATTGTTCCAGATTCTCTGAATCTTTGGATGATATTATGCACGGTAGATGATGATAACTTCAAACTCTTTGCAATTTTTCTCTGAGAAACTCCTTTCTGATATTGCTCCACTATTTTTGGCCGCAGCATTGAGGGAATTGGTGATCCTCACTTTCAACATTTGATATGTTATCTATATTCTATTGTGAATAAAATATAAGTTTATGAGATTAAATTATTGCATTCCTTTTTTATTCACAATCTGTCCCAACTTTTTTGGAATCGGGTTTGTAAAATGGGGACAAGTTGTTGCCCCTGAGAAAGCAATAAAACAGCACTTCAGCTCAGGCAAAGGTGAAGACACAGAGGGGGACCTGAGGCTTACTCAGGTTAAAATGGGTTCAGTTTAGCGCATAGAACTAATGCAGCCAACTATATTTCAAGGAGAGAGTGAATTCAGAGGTCAGAATCTTTATCTGGTCCTCATTGCAGCTGATTCTGCCTGACTGTTCACTAAAGAGACTATTAAGGAGCAGGGTTATCTGAAATGTATATATACACACATTTATATGCAAAGCCTAGCCTAGAATGTACAAGTATACTCAATGCAGAACGTAAAGAGCAAAACTTTAGTCAAGGATGAAGCTCATTATACAAAAGTATCATCTCTGGCCAAAAAAATAATTTAAAAAAATCAGTGCATAAACAGAATAAAGTATATTGGCATTCCCAGAGTGCCTCTAACAAACCATAGGGGATATTTTCAAAATGTGCAGCATTTTAAAGAAAACAACAGCTCCTTTTTTCTCTGATGACAATTTCTGAAATGAAAAGAGACACTGGAGACTCAAGAGCCAGCGTAAGTGAATTAAGGGTCTCACGTAGGTGATTTTATTCCATTTTTAAGCAGTTATGTGTGCATGGGGAGAGGCTGAGGCATTGTGTGCTGTACCAGTAGTAATATTCTGTGATATACACGTATAGTTTAATAGGCTGAGAGGAAATTTCCCGGACCACCCCTTCTAATAACGACAGGATGAAGAGGTTGTATATGGAATGTTAATGCCCTTTTCCCCGCACTGGAATATCACACACTATTCACTGTTTTCGCACCTGAAATGGCCATGGAGTCAAGCAGCCCTCACCGTCTCATTCTGGTCCATTGGGTCCATCTCATTTTTGTTATTGTCTCTGTCATTGCAGGGATGGGCTATCATGTAAATACATAAAAATCTGTGTTAGAACAGAGCAAAAGTGCAGTATTGGGGAAATGCATGCTTATGTGCGTGTGTTGAAGAGCTTGACTTGTATCAATATGCAAGAGCTTACACTTCCACAAAGCAACGACCCAGAGACCTTCACACATCCGATTCACCTGCCATTATCTCCACCTCATAAGTCTTACGGCTTACACTCCATCACACACATAGGGAGAGACAGATAAAGAGAGCGGGGGAGATAGAGAAGGGGTGAGATATTGAGATAAAGAGAGAGAGAGAGAGAGAGCCTCAGACATGTGACAATATCAGTTAATATTCAGAAGAGAACTGAAAGGCAACAAAAGAGGGAAAAAAATTGTATACTTGTGGGTCCTCAGTATAAACACAGATATATTATATCATTCACCATATCAGTCAAATCCAGTCTCATCTGCATGCATATTGGACAATACACTTACATACTTAAAGACTGCATGAAATTAAATCTATTTTCTAAATACACGTTCATCCAATTCATCCATGCATGCGTTTCATGTGTACATTTATTTTTTTGACCCAATACGTCTTGGGTGTCAATCCATGCTACTTTAACTGCACAAAAAAACAAAACAAATATGAATATAATAGCGGAAATGTGTGTAGACTTTATGTATAGCTTAATTTTCAATCATACACTACTTTTTTTCAGTTGAATTAATATTTAACATAATAACGTAGCATACTTTTTTCATGCTTTGGCTGTGCTACAGTAGGCTATATCACGCTATCATTCATTCAACTGCTTTTAAACCATTCAAGTTCGATAAGACACAAAAACAGATTAAATCTGTACAGGCAGTGACAGACACACACATGCACACAGAAAACCAATCTGCACCATACGCCGGCCGCACTGAGTTTTCTCTCCCGCTTGAACAGAGAAAAGAACACAAAAGTATGGATATACTTTGGTATATAATGTTATATACCAAAGACTGACTGACAGAAAATGAAAAGTTGTGATTTTCTAGACCGATATGGCTAGGGACTATACTCTCATTCCTGCATAATGATCAAGGAACTTTGCTGCCATAACATGGGTGCAGTGGCGCAATGATATTAAGCAGCGCTTGAAAATAGGCTAACTTCCGTCAACATAACCAACGTGATAACCTGCTTGCACAGAGAGAATGCTTGGGGCTATTTTCAGGTGCTGTGTGAAATCATTGCAAAGATCCTTGATCATTACGCAGGAATGAGAGTATAGTCCCTAGCCATATTGGAAAATCACAACTTTTCATCTTCCGTCGGTCTTAATACACAATGTAACTATACACATCACAACATGTAAATAGGAAAATGTTGGTGTTATTTTGTCACTTATTGAGCAGTAGGCTAGATGGAGCCATTTACCTCCAGTTTTTGTGCTAAGCTAGGCTAGCGGTGTGTGCGTCAGACAGGGTTATGGCACGCATGGAGATGAGTATGGTATGTATGGACTTATCTAACTCTGGGGGATACGGTGAATAAGCTAAAGTCCCAAAAAGTCTGCGTGTTCCTTTAATGCTAAAAGCAACCCTTCTCTTGCTTTTTTTTTTAATTAAATGTTTTTTGTATTTTGTTAAATGAATATGATCCATTATATGATTTTTCCATTCGTTGGCTATGGCAGTTCACAATTCCGATGGCAGTTGCCGTTCCATCAGCAAAAGTTGCTTTTACCGAACTAAATAATATAATATAATATAATATAATATAATATAATATAATATAATATAATATAATATAATATAATATAATGACCAATTTTCTCAACAACTTGAGAAATAAACTCTAGAAAGCAGTCTTCATCACTTCAGTGACTTTATTGGTGACTGCTCTTCTCAATATTTTTGTAAAACTACAATAGAAAATATTGATGAATATTATGTTCACATTTAGGCTACGTACACATTCACTTTAACATTATAGTTTGACTTTGTACATAGTTCCTTTTTAACATTATTTTAAGCAATAGGCCTATGCATATTAAGAAATGTTATCAAATGAGATACAAATAGAAGTGAAATTAACATATTTGTTATACCGCTAGCACATAGCAATAACACAAATAGAGTGTGCTTAGGCAACAACAAAACATTTTTAAAAAATAAAGTAATAAGAGTGTATGTTGTGGCAAAGAGCACACAATTCCTTCGTGAAATTGACAGGGGCTGAACTATTAGCAGATTTACAAAGCAGATACTGAAATGGTGTTCAACTAATGAGGCAAATGATAGAACAAAAGTACATGTCAACAAAGACAAATGGCCAATTGAACTTGATGGTTTACTAAGGACAAATAATCTGTCATTGATTACATTAGTTTGGCACTTTTCTGTAAAACTTGAAAGACGCAATTCACTATATGCTTTGAGCCCTCTAAAACAATGTGACCTACAGAGTGTTATGAACATTTGTTTCCTGTGAAAAAAGAACGTAATAACCTGTCAGAACATTTCCCCTTTAGGGCGAGAGGAGGGGGCTTGGGGGAAAAAAACAATGTTCATTTGCACTCCAAAACAAAGGGCAGGAGTTCCTCTAATGAAAGTTATGTAAAGGGAAAAGAAAGAGAACGTGTCGAAAAGAGAGAAAGTCTCAAAGCAACATAGTTTTGAACATTTTAAAATCCTTTGAAGCAGGTCAGTCTGACATATGTATGTATTTGTTTATTATTGTTTATATTATATGATACATTTGGATTCAAAGTAATGATTAAACAAAGAAATGAAACCAACCCTCATTTGTTAAAAAAAATAAAAATAAAAAATTAAATCCTCCCTCCTGAGGAATCAGATTAAAGCTATAAATTCTTAATATGGCCCCCCAACCAAGAGTAAAACTGCTGGAGAGTGAAGAAATGTGCCATCCCATTAAATGCCTCACTGGACACCTGTCCACCAACTCAGCCTCTGGAGCGTTTTACACTTAGGAATTACTAGCACATTTGAACCATTTTGCGACCCTAACACGGGGATGGATTATGACATTGATGTGCCTTGGGCACGGATGTCTCAAAGTGCCGCCTGACCACATTTGCACCTGTATGTCCCTATTCTGTATATAACTGTGTATGTGACAAATAAAACTCTTGAATCTCATCATACAGGATTTACAATGACACCAATACGTGGAGAATGCTACAGAATATTCTGTACTTTCACACAAAGACACCAGGCTCCACCGTCACTCCCTCACAACGCTCACTATATCCAGAATTTACCCATCTGTACGCTCATCACCATAAGCACACACCTCAGTCACACTCATTGTCTGGTCTACAACATGGATACAAGACTCAACTCTCTGTGAATGACTTACCTGAGTTACTTACCTCCAGCTTCTTCTACCCCTTCATCCTCCATGATCATTTCAAGTCTCTACTCCCGCTCTCCATTCCAGAATCTCACCTCTTCAGTCCTGTCAGTTTCCCTCACCTAAATCTCTCTATTCACCAGCAAAGACTCAGTTACCCGTTATATCTCATTCCACTGTCTTTGCATGCATCTGATACTCACCTGTTGTGCTTGTCCCCTGTATATCGCTCAATAAACAACTAACTTACCTTCTGATTCTCTCTCTCGAGTCTTATTCGTAACAAATATAAATTGGTTATTTATACCTCACCAGTATCCATCAACATCTAAAAAATCTTCTGACCTCTCCAAATCATACTGCTCACAGAACTATAAACCACTCTTGACTCTACTCTGAATTAGAGGTCAAAGCTGCATGGAGCACCCGAGACCCGTGGTACAGGTTCGGGTCTGTATTTTAAATGGTCAGCCGGGTCCGGATCGGGTACCAATCTATTACTTCGAGTCCCGGGTCTGTTTAACATTGTGTGTAACTTAATACCCGAGTCAATCGCTAGAAAATGAGCTAGAAAGCGGGCAGCACGGTAATAATATAGCCTACTCATATTTAAATAATACATTTCAAATCAGCAACAAAATCTCAGGCGAACTGTCACATAAATGTTTTCTATGACACTCAAATTGCGTAAAAAAAGCTCATATTTCAGGTTGCTCCAGCTAACGTGCAAGTGCAGTCTCACACGCTTGTCATGCTTCTATAATGACTGTAATGACTTATAATACGAATGAACCGTCTTGTTTATGTAATCTTAAAGTTTTGGTGGTCAGACTCGGCTCACAGAGATTATAGCAAATAAATAATGCTAACGTCAGCGGCCATGGCACTGACCAATATTAGTTCAAAAAGGCAAAATTCAAAGTTATTAAAGTTAACTCGAGGCGAAATGCAAATCTGTAAATTGCCATAAAGTGACATAAAGTGGACTTTTACATTTTACATTACGATAACAAGAGAGAAATAACATGGATATAACTTTTTTCTTAGCAAGGATTGTAATGCATCACAATCAGGTAACGTTAACGTTACAAGGAAGGGAGATGACGGCTATAACGTTAAGTAGGCTGAGACAAAAAGTTAAATTTTTTCACAACTTGTTTATTGACTTGTTAAGAGCAGTTTATTGTGGAATATGAGACAATCGGGTCCAGTCGGGTCTGTGTCTTCCCGCCGGGTTCGGTTCCAGCTTTCAAATAATAGACGGGTCAAGGTCGGTTCCGGGGTAACGCTACTACATTTTTGGCATTTCTCGGATCTGCACGGGTTCGGGTCCAGCTTTTGAAATAATAGACGGGTTTTTTGTACTCTGAATCACTGCTATCATGGTAACTTATGCTAGCACCATCTTCACTTGAAGCAGCAGAAGGAATTGTTGTTATTATCAGGCATGTTTGCAATGTTTGCAACATTCATGGCATATTTAAATGCATTTTAGGGAGTGAATTACAGTGTAAAGTATGCCATTTCCTGTTCCTGAATATAACATCTAAGACCTTAAGATTAGACTGACCAAATATGATGTTGTTCTAGTTAAATCTCTATGAGCAGTTAATCACAGTGTAAAACATGCCATTTTCTGTGGCCAGCAGGTGGCGTTATGACTGTAACCTAATATTGGCATGTAGATGTCTTCAGGCCAGGACTCTGATAAAACGTGACGTTTGTTATATGCCCGAGTTACAACAATTTCCTGTTTCATGGCGAAACATCGAATTTTGTCAGGCCGCAATGTACACGCCCTTCAGGGAAAACTTAAGATCTTCGCAATTTAACATCACCAAGGCCTTTAAATTAGACTGTGCAAATATGATGTTGATCTGATTAAATCTCTAAGATAAGTTTGTTAAAGTACAACGTCTGGAAATGGCAAAAACTGCAAAAAAAAATAAAAAAAATAAATAAATTTACTGAGAAAATTCTAAATATCTCACTTCCTGTTTTCATATTTTGCTCGGGGAAGGGGGACTTTTTTGTAGGCATTGGGCTTACACGTGTCTACCGAATTTCATAATTGAACATGAAGCGTTTTTTAGGTGGCGCTATCGAGCCATTTTGTCACACCTAATTCTGAAACCCATATAAACTCACTTCTAACGTGTGTGCAAAGTTTCATGAGTTGTCGAGCATGTTTAGGCCCTCAAAAATGCGATTAATTTCAATAATAGACCGAGCAATTCTAATAGAGTCCTCACACCATCGGTGCTCTGGCCCTAAATATATTGTTAAAAAAAAAAATACACTGTAAATTTGCTAGGGCCCCCTGCTAGTCTAGTGCCTCGGGCAAGTATCCAGTAGGCCTGTGCGTGCCTGCCCTAACACACTTTAGAAAGTTTCCATCCAGGGAACAGAGAAGTTACACTGCACCATTTTTATGATATGACACTGAGGCTGGAATCACAATATTTAGCCGTTAGAGGTCAGATGAGGTTACCCTCAAAGCTCTGACAGGGCTGTTTGACTGGTCGATACATTCCCTGCTAGGGACCTGACCTGAGATGCACTGCAACACAGAGCAGCACAGCAGCTGAGACTTTAGAATGAACCGATCAAACAGCTAAAAAGAAGAGAGAGAGAGAGAGAGAGAGAGAGAGAGAGAGAGAGAGAGAGATATATATATATATATAATTACTATTGTTTTATAATATATAACAAATAGTTATAACAATATTATATTAATATATTATATATTAATATATTAATATAACAATAGAAATTTCAAGCAGATTGAAAGAAAGGGACAAAGGCATACAATGATAGGCAGTCTAATTTTAATATAAAAAGTAGGCTCAAGTGCAGCTCAAGAAACCAAATTCAAAGCATTTCTTAAATTCTACATAATCCTAGCTAACATGGAACTTTCTCAGAACTTTGGCTAACATTCTGGCAAGGTTCTTTCAGAGTTATGACAAAAAAAGAAAAAGTTGGCACACCACAGCACCATAAGTAGAACAATTATTTATTGCATGGTTCTCAACCAAAGGTTACATTTTGAGCTACGTGGCTCTTCATCAGACAATACACACATTTACAAGTATAGGTCCTTATATACAACAGAGAAATGCATCACATGATCTAACACATGACTACATCACATTACAAAAAAACAATAAAATAAATAAAGTAAAAAAAAAAAAGATGTACCATAATGACGTCAATGGCATCTAAGTGAAAACATCAGTTAACTAGAACAATAACCATATATACTGCAACAAAGCACACCTTACTGCAAGAAATGATGATACTTACTTAATGGAAGAAAACATTCATCCATTAATGTTAATAGAACATTCATTCAAAATTATCTAGACTTTAATGTTCTCCAAACAGTAGCAGAAAATTGTTATTTGTACATCGTTTATGAAATTTTTCTAAAAAAATTTTTAAACAACATTCAGAGAGCATTCAAAAGTACTGTTCCCATAATGTTTGCAAAACGATAACATGGAATGAAATGTTCCCTTAACGTTCGTACAACCAAGAAAAATGGTTAACACTTTATTTTGATAGTACACTTTAGATACTTTCAAACCTTGCAACTACAAGTCAATTAACTCTCATTAGAGTATTATTATTGTCTGCTTAATGTCTGCTAACACATTATTTTCCTCCAACAGATACTCTACTGACTATCAGTAACTTTTTAACTACGTCAACTTATTCTACTAACCCGGACCCTAGCTCTTAACCCAAACAGTCTACTAATACTCTAATGAATGATAGTTGGCATGTAGTTGCAAAGTTAGAAGAATGTCTCTGCGGTAAAAAAGTGTTACCAAAAATTATCTGAGATTCAGTTTGCTGGTTCTGACAGACTTACTTGACTAAAACATGTACAACCTTTGCAAATGTGTATGAATTCCTCTTTCTTCCACACCATCGTTTCCAGTAAAAATGCAGCCTCATACAAACAGCACACTCAGACTCAGGTTACAGTTTTCAATTTCAGGTTTTCAGAATAGGCTGATGTTTCTGTGAGCTCTGCTTTAAATGTTGGCCTCCGGATCAAATGTCATTAAACTGCAGAGGTTTATAAATCTAATGCTGGTTATATACAAACGGATACAACACTGCTCTTATTAAATAAGCATTTTTAAAACACAGCAGGTTTTAAAGGTGTCATGAACTGGCTTTTTTTTTTTTTATACTGTTGTCTGAGGTCAACTAATGACGTTCGCATGGTTTTTACATTCAAAAACATCATAATGAATAAGTAATAGGCTATTTTCTACCCTGGTTTTGAGGCTCTCTCAAGAAACACTCAGTTTTTATGGGCGTGCTGCACTGTATACTTGGAAGTAAACGTCCACGGCTAGGATTGGATAAGATTTGCATATTTAATGAGCTTCAGCTCCCCTGTAAGTATACGCAAGGGATTTTTTTGAAAGCGGCAACCGGAATGATTCGCCCACAGGGCTCACAAAATGTCTTTATCAAACAAACACAACGATTTATCTCTCATCCACCCGTGATTGATTGGAATGTTATTTTTTTTATTACTTGGCCCACCCGATCTGGGGATATAAGCGTGAACTGCGCACACACACACACGCATTTCAAATATCAAGTCAAGAGAGTGAACAACGCAGATCAAGAAAGGAATGTTATTTCACTATTTAAGATTCACCGGCCTGCCGACAGGCTTACGTTTTGGTAGCCCGTCTGGAAAACACATAGCCCCAGGACGTCGAGCTTTGCAAGCCCTGGCCCATATATATCCGAGTCTGATCCCGAATCGCAGCACAAATAAAGGCTTCTCCAGTCTGTGACAGCGTGCTAAGGTATGTTCAGTTAGACACGTACACATAATCAAAACGATGTGTAACAATGCAATCACATATAAAAAAACATGTTTTACTCACATAAGTGTGTTGCACCATTCCTGTCGGATCCAATATAGAAGGCACAGCATTGTGTTTTAATCACAATAGGTCTGCAAATCCAGTCTCGACCTGAGTCTTGTTTACAAACGATTCCGTGGTGAAATGAAGCAAACAAACGTGCAATGTCTTGCGCACATGAGCTGGAACTTTAAAAATAAACTTCAACCACTCATTCCTAATATTAGAATCCGAAGGAAGCTTCTGCAGCGACTGTGTTCTTCCACAACCAGGCACAGCACAATATCTTGCTATCTTCGGCAAGTTCATTGCTTGGTAGCGTGATTCATTTAGCTCCATGAGTCGGTGGGCGGGGCTACAGAAGCAGGCGTACATATTTATCTGTTGAGGCGGCGTTTCTGCATTCCATGACGTCAATGGTCGACATATTCTGAGATCTCTCGTTTGCTGGGCCTGGTGTCAATAAAAGCTTTGCTTTGACTAACAATGAAGTTTTCAGTTCCGAAACTTACAGGATATTCTTATATCACGATTAACTTTTATACATCAAAGGCTCAAGGGAAAGTTGATTTCTCAATTCATCACCCCATTAATATTGTACCCTTGAAATTAACAAAATTAACACCCGACAAATGCGGGTGGATTTCAGCAGTGGTGTGACGCAGTCACTCCTATTAGCCATTTTGAATTTTATATATACATTTTTTCAATTTAAAAAGGCATCTGAAATAATAAACACTACAAAGTGCAATGTAGTGTTGTCAAAAACAAATATTTTTCTACATATCGATACTGAAATAGCTGAAATCTGAATATCACTCACTCGCTCGTTTCATTTGCTCCAGATGAATATTGTTGGTGTTACAGGGCTTGAATTCCGGCGTGGGATTGAGCATATTGCGCATCATTTTTCTCATTCACGCAGATTTTGTACCTACACCCATATAAAGCCGCCTCTCAGTCCTAAATTGAGGTGTTTTTTCCCTGCTTATTTCACTATAACAGTCAAATACACACAAAATAATGTCAAAATGTCAGTCTTGGCGCACACATTTGTAACAGTAAAATGGATCCATGTGCCAGATCCTAAAGTGACAGCAGCCTAATATACATGCTGTCAAATTATGAGATAATTCTAAAATATTTACATTCAAACCAAAATTTCAGACACCTTCAAACATTTCTCACATTATCACAGTTTATTCACTATAGTTTAGAAAATGGTAATAAAATATGTCAAGAAGTTAAACTGTGTCAAATTAATCTTGATAATGTCAGATAACTTTGATAGAAAGGTATGTAATGGATTACAATCAACCAATCAGCTGTCAGATGTTAACTTTAATTTAGATCAACCAATTACCAAGCAATGCTTCATTTTGTTCAGTCTGTGGTGTAAAAGGTCGCATTAGCAATTAAAGAAAAAAAACACTAAAGCAAAACATGCTCAGGTCAAAGATTCTGAATAATTTTGGTCCCACACTTTTATACATTTTACTGGTAGTCCACTTTATGAAGAATTTTTGGGTATATGTCACAGTTTACTTTATTTTTGCTATCCTCACTTACATAAATGAACTATAGTGTCCTGCACCCACTAGTAAAAAACTATATCTGGTGTCTGATGCAGTTTTTCTCCATTGTATCGATGTCAAAATGTTGGCCAGTGAAAATGCTGGGTGGCTAGTAACTTTGGAAAACCACTAGCAACAGTGACTGGTGAGCAAAAATGTTTATGTCAAGCCCTGACTAATATTTTGCTTGGGGAGTTTTAAAGAGTAAAAGCCTGTACATATTCCACTTAATTCCACTGGGACTGCTGCACATTATGTGAATGAACTATCATTTTCTTGCGCACAGATATTTAATTATGTATCATCAATTTCACATTTACCTGCCATAAATGTCCTGGTCAACAAAATACACTATAATGTGCATCAGAATTTACATTGGCTCTCTGAGACTACTTTGGTATTATGTACATTAATCTTGCAAAAATAAATAAATATGCCCAATTTATACATATAATGTGAAACAGGCCCCAGCACACATTTAGACGCATGAAACAAAAGCCATTACTGTACAGTATATTTATGAACTCATTTAGCAGAGGTGGGAAAAAAAGCGAAATATTTTAGAATACAGCAGTAGATACTCGTTCATCTCTTTCGGTCTCTCGCACATTTAACAACTCAAGTAAAAGCTTTATCTCAATTTCAAACAGTCATTCAGCGTAGCTCTTCATCAGTGCACACACCTGTGTAAGATTAACAGACCAATCTCTCTTTCTGTCACACTAATCATGATCAGCGTGCCGGAAAAAAGGGTTTTAAAATTCCTGCTGCTTTGCCCTAATTATATATATTAGCAAATAGGCAGATGACATAAAGATGGTTACAATGAGTGGTGTGACAGTCTCCAACACAAAATGTAATCAACTTCCTTTATGAAGCTTGAAAGTCTCAGTCTGCATTAATTGTAAATAAATGGAAAGGAGTTACTAGCAAAATTCTTCCTTTTGTGTTTCACAGAAGAAAGTCTGTTTGAAGGTTTGAAACAACATGAATGTTAATAAATGATGACAGAACTTTCATTTGAATCATGAAAACTCTCAAAATAGTTTTAGCACGTTATTGAATATGGCGATGTTAATGTATTTGATGTGATTGCTGGCAGAGTGCATGTAATGGACATATCAGTCTGCGCCCTCTTTTCATGAATGAACTAGATACACTACATTGCCAAATGTATTGGGACACCCCTCCAAATCATTACATTCTTCCATGGCCACGGGTGTATAAAATCGAGCACCTAGGCATGCTGACGCTTCTACAAACATTTGTGAAAGAATGGGTCGCTCTCAGCAGCTCAGTGAATTCAAGCGTGGTACCGTGATAGGTTGCCACATGTGCAATAAATCCATTCGTGAAATTTCCTCACTATATACCACGGTCAACTGTTAGTGGTTATTATAACAAAGGGGAAGCGATTGGGAACAACAGCAACTCAGCCACAAACTGGTAAAATCAAAATGAGTGGGGTCAGCACATGCTGAGGCGCTGCTAGAGTCAACAGCTACAGACCTCAGATTGGCCTTCAGATTAGCTCAAGAACAGTGCGTAGAGAGCTTCATGAAATGGGTTTCCATGGCTGAGCAGCTGCATCCAAGCCTTACATCACCAAATACAATGCGAAGTGTCAGATGCAGTGGTGTAAAGCACGCCACCACTGGACTCTAGAGTAGTGGAGACGTGTTCTCTGGAGTGACGAATCACGCTTCTCTGTCTGGCAATCCGATGGACGAGTCTGGGTTTGGCGGTTGCCAGGGGAACGGTACTTGCCTGACTGCATTGTGCCAAGTGTAAAGTTTGGTGGAGGGGGGGATATGGAGTGGTGCTGTTTTTCAGGGGTTGGGCTTGGCCCATTAGTTCCAATAAAAGAAACTCTTAATGCTTTAGCATACGAAGACATTTTGGACAATTTCATGCTCCCAACTTTGTGGGAACAGTTTGGGAATGACCCCTTCCTGTTCCAACATGATTGCGCACCAGGGCAAAAAGCAACGTCCATAAAGACATGGATGAGCGAGTTTGGTGTGAAGGAACTTGACTGGCCTGTACAGAGTCCTGACTTCAACCCAATAGAACACCTTTGGGATGAATTACAGCAGAGACTGTGAGCCAGGCCTTCTCATCCAACATCAGTGCCTGACCTCACAAATGCGCTTCTAGAAGAATGGTCAAAAAGTCCCATAAACACACTCCTAAACCTTGTGGAAAGCCTTCCCAGAAGAGTTGAAGTTGTTATAGCTGCAAAGGGTGGGCCAACTCCATATTAAACCCTACGGATTAAGAATGGTATGTCATTTAAGTTCATGTGCATGTAAAGGCAGACGTCCCTAAACTTTTGGCAATATAGTGTATTTCTGTGTGAACTATCCCTAATGTCTATTTTGTACCACACTGCCCATTTCAAGAGTACTTCTAACATTTAAAATCTTCAGCAGAAGTTGCACTTGTTAGTTGGAGTAATTTAACACCGGATGTGATGAATTATGCTGATGCTGTCACCATATTCATCAGCATCACTGACAAAGAGAAGCTTCTTCTGAATAATGAATTACATTCTCTATCCATGGTGCTGTTTATTCTCTGAGTAATGAGGGAAGCAGGAGACATGATTGCTGGGCTGCATTT
Source organism: Paracanthobrama guichenoti (assembly GCA_018749465.1). Taxonomy (NCBI): domain Eukaryota; kingdom Metazoa; phylum Chordata; class Actinopteri; order Cypriniformes; family Gobionidae; genus Paracanthobrama; species Paracanthobrama guichenoti. Next base: position 24,418,723 of record CM031955.1, on the reverse strand, counting down.
CTACTTCACTTACTGACAGAATATATGATATATATTTCCTGAAAAAAAAGGAATGCAATCTAATCTGTTGGCCCTGTCCTAAATTAACATATTCAGCCAAGAAGTATTTAAGCTGACGTGTAATTATTTCAATGTCAAATGAACCAGCCAAAACCTTGACCCCCTGCCCTGAATCCAATGCAGCAACAGTGGGTGAACCAATGTTTTGAACCAATATTTTGCTTAAAATTTTTATGCTTTTATCTGTGTGGAATCATTCAACCCTGATATTAGCAATATATCAAGTATTCTGTGTGATACTCCTGCATGCATTATCATTCATGTGCTATAAAAATATGCTTTAAGAATCTCTATGTGCAAATAAAGCTGAAACATAAATCTGTCTCATCAGTATAAATTTGACAGACTCAACCATAACAGCCAATTAATCCAACTAATGAGTGTTTGTTTTGGTGATTCACAGATTTTGCTCATAAATCAGATCCATAACACTGATCAAACGAGCCTTATTATTAGCCCTCAGGGAGAGAATTAATGTGTCTTGTATTTCCACATCTTGAATTAAAGCCACTCCGAGCCCCTAAAAGCAAATATGAAACTTTTTTATTTTATTTTATTTTTTTTATCAAAATGTGATGTTGGATTCACTGCACTGCGGATGACTCTGTCAGCAGTGCTTTGATGTGTTACTACTTTTATTTACAGTGCATTGTTTTAATATTATGGACCCTTTTATGCAACCCAAACCATTCGGTATATGACCAATCCCACTGCCCCAGGCTCTCGTTTTCTTTATACGGTCCTGCTGTCCTGTAGTACAGCAGAAAGACAATCACTTTAAATATACACCAGACACACCTCAGGCTTTAGTGTTTTAACAGAAACCATGTGACAGGCCACATTTGATAAAGTGATCTCCAAAAGAAGTAAAGTCTTTATATGCAAACATACACAATAGGGATTCACAATTCTGGGATTTTTCCATTTAAAACCTGAAAACATTTTAGGATTCACATTTTTCTTGAAACAAAGAAATATTATGACATAAAAAGATTCTACACTATGTAAGGCCACTAATCAAATAATTGCCATATGGAAACTTTTGTCCAGACCGTCAGATTCCATTGAAGCACAAGACGCTCTATTGATCATTCTCAAATCATGCCGGTGAACATTAACATCAGATTTACACAAGTTGATGTAGTTCATGCAGCTGGAGTGCTGCTGTTTTTAAAGTAAAGGACACTGTAAACCTGATTAAGTTGGCAAAACTCAAAAAATGTGAGGCAATCAGTTGCCTCAATTTTTAAGTTAAAAATTTAAAAGTTTAAGTAAGCAGAACAGGCAGATTTTTAGTTTGTACATGTACATTTTAATTGTTCTTAACTTGAAATGTTTGAGTACACTAATTCATTTAACTTAAAATGTCATGTAACCTCAACGTGAACATTTTTTATTAGTATAATTTATCTAGCCATAACAAGCTAATTCAGAAAATGCTAACTTGCTAACATGTTAACAGTAGCATGGTATAGCACTTGCTGAATGAGTGCAGCAATATAAAGGATTTAACATACTTGCTCTCAAACCAAACCATATGCACCACTTGTCACCATGTCACAGTGATGGTAGCTCTCCAAAAACTCACATTAACAGACCCACATTAGCAAACAAAACATTAAATCACTACTAAATCTCCCACTTAACATTGATCTTGCACAGAAAACATTATATAGCTTACACATGATTTTAGCCTTTACTCTGCCTTTTGAGTGCCATGGGCAACGCATGCTGGGAAATAGAAATCCCAGCCCAGTTTCAGTTAAACTGAATTAAAATAAATAATTTCATAAAACTCAAAACAATGAAACTTAAAAATATATCAGATCTGTGAACGTAAAAGAAAAAGAAAGTGCTAAATACTCATAAAAAGTTAATTTGACTGAACTAATTTGTTTAAGTTTGTCCTACTCAAACCAATTAATTATTTTGAGCATTAGGGTTTACAGTGCACACTGAATACTACGATACTCAGAAATTTCTGAAACATTTTCACTTCTTTATAGGGCTCGTAATTACAGCTTGTAAGATGGGGATTTTCTGAGAGCTCCTTCCTGTACCATGTGACTGCTTTACCACCTGACCACTGCAGATTCAAGGTGAACCATCCCAGCTAACAATTTTTGACACCAAGTCCACCAATTCCCAGTCCAAAGATGTGAACGGCGCAGAGTAGAATGTCACAGGTTGTCACCTCTAGACTATGGTAATTACTATGGCATGAACATTTTGATTAATATGCAAGTATAATACAGGGCCCTCGTTTTTACATCAGCTTTACGCATCCTCCTGTTCTCATCTCATTACACAGTAAACCAAGAGCAAACACATTTATAAGAGAATACAAGTCAGATTAAAGCAAGGACCAATTTATGAATGTGTTTTCACAGAATTAAGTCCTAATTTGAAATCCATAGTTTTAATGTAAGCACTCTAAATCAAGCAGAAGGTTAATGATGTTCAATTGTGTGGCTAGTGCTTCATGGTTATGAATTGACTTAGCCGACATTGGTCAAATGAAGGAGAAATGGAAATAAATTTGGGATTGCAATTGTTTAAAGATATAAACATAAACAGTTCTTTTAGAGCTGCATTATGATAGCTAACATTTCTACTTTGCCAAAATGCAATAACATTGCTCTTGATTGAATGCAGCAACTCTTAGGACAATACATTATGGAAAAATCCAATAATCTATGATGAAACCACTAAACCACATCTAAAAGTTATCTGTGGCTTCAGAATGGATTCTTTCATCATTACAGAGCAGCCAGAGGCTCAGAGGCATCTATAAACATAAAAGTGATCACTCTGAGGGAATAGTGAGCGCATGTGTGTGTGTGTGCGTGTGCGTGTGCATGTGCGTTTGCTCTTACCACTACTGCATTGCAGCAATCTTTGAATCCGACTGACCAATCAGAATCTAAAGCTACTGAGAAAGTGTATTGCCCATCAGTACAGCTGAAATGCTGAGTAACATCATTAAACTTCATGGGAGTACATTACATGAGTAGCTGCTAATTACACCGGGCAGTGTCTCTCTTCCGCCTCGCTGACTCAGAAACAAGCTCATTCCCCACTGGGCAAATAACCGTATTTCAGCGCTGATTGCTGATCTGAGATCAGTTTATTCAGCAAAACATTTTCAGCTAACACTATCAATTAAATATTTAAAAGATTACGTCATTACAACATTTACAATCATTGCACGATTCTTTGACAAGAACTGAGCAGTATATGGAACAGATTTTTGGGACATTAAAAATTATCATCATTAGCCCCTGTAAATCTGGTCACAATGAAAAGCAAAGCGGTCATAAATATTTTTTTAATGCCGTTTATCTTGTCAGTAAAAAACAATGTGCAGGATTTGCTTTTATACAATCCATTGTTGAACTCAAGCCAGAATGAAAGGCAATGCATCTTCAAACGTAAAGCACTCAACTATATTGCATTCTACTGTGCAATGCTTTACACTTGACAAGCTCAATATTAAACACAAATGATTTCTTTGAGTGACGATGTCCTTTGCATTGTATTTCAGGCTAAACGGTGCAGAAATTGTGCCACAATTAGCTAAATTCACTATCCAATCACAAGCCTGCACAGAACTGGGAGTCAAGCAAGATATCCAAAGTAATACCCAATCCAAATAAACAATTTCAACTTGTACTTGACCTTGTCAGATATGATAGATAAATCTACTTGGATAATGGCAGATTAAAAATAAACTTGCCTGTATTTGGTCAGCAAGATTTTTCTTTTTTTTAATAGAAATGAATACTTTTATTCAGCAAGGACACATTCAAATGATCGAAAGTGACAGTAAAGAAATGTATAATTGTTTGGTATTCCTATTCATCAAAGAATCCTGAATTGGTTTCCAGAACTTTCCACCAAAAAAATTAAACAACACTGATGATAAGAAATGTTTCTTGAGCACCAAATCTACATATCAGAATGATTTCTGAAGGATCATGTGACACTGAAGACTGGAGTAATGAAGCTGAAAACCATCACAGGAATAAATGACATTTTAGAATATACTAAAATTGAAAAGTTCTATTAAATTGCACAATAGTACTGTTTCATAAGATTCTTTTTTTCAAAATCCTACCAACCCCAAACCCCTTTAAGCACTTGTATATTAATTGCTCCCCATTAAAACAAATTGCCTCTAGGCCCTGTGATAGTTTATGATCAAACAATTCTACAAGTATTTGAACATAACTGGAATATAATATCCACATACACACACATGCTGCAGTAGATTTATGACTCTGATAGACCTACAGCAGTGAGAGGAAGTGACACTAATGCGTGTATGAAGTGCTGAGGAGACACTGGCACCTGTCCAGTGGGATGATAACAGCATACTCAAGATTCAAGATTCAAGAGTTTTATTTGTCACATACACAGTTATATACAGAATATACAACCGGCAGTGAAATGTAAACAGGTCCGCTCCATGGACAGTGCAAATTCACAGTTAAAAACACAAGGAAGAAATTATAATAGAAATAGGATATATAAAAAAGTACTATATATATATATATATATATATATATATATATGTCTATATCTGTAGAATTATAAATAATCAAGTCAAGAGAAAAAAAAAGGTAACAAATAAGGATAAAGTGGAATAAAATAATTGAAGTAGACTTTGCAGTGAGTAAACTGTAGACTTATAAATATGTGGTTAACAAATGTATAAAGAGTATAATGTGCAAACAGGTTTATGACAGGTTGTTACACAGTAACAACGAGAACAGAAAGTGCAGTGCAATGTCAGTGTATCGATGTTTATCCTGACGTGAAGTCACGTGATGTTAAGTGACTGAGTTCAGGAGTCTGATGGCCTGGGGAAGAAGCTCCTCCTGAGTCTCTCAGTTTTGGCCATCAGGCTTGAAGCGCTTACCAGATGGTAGCAGCGTGAAATGAGGGTTTGCAGGGTGATTAGAGTCCTTGATGATCTTGGTAGCTCTACCTTTGCAGCGTTTGGTGTAGACGTCCTGCAGAGACGGGAGAGCTGACCCTGAGATACGCTCGGATAAGCGCACGACTCTTTGCAGGGCTTTGCGGTCATGACTGGTGCTGTTCCCATACCACGCTGTGATGCACTGAGTTAAAACACTTTCTATCGCCCCTAAATAGAAAGTTTTCAGGATAGCTGGTGAAAGCCTGAATTTCCTCAGCTGGCGCAGGTGGTACAGTCTTTGCCTGGCTTTTTCACCTGTGTCTGAATGTGAGCAGTCCAGGTCAGGTCCTCGGAGATGTTTACTCCCAGGTACTTGAAGCTGCTCACTCTCTCTACTGGTGACCCGCTGATCATGAGGGGGGAGTATGTCCGTTGCTGTCTCTTCCTGAAGTCCACAATCATTTCTTTGGTCTTGCCAACATTCAGAGAGAGACAGTTGTCCTGGCACCATGCTGTTAGATGCTCCACCTCGTCCAAGTATGCCGTCTCATTGTTGTTGGAAATGAGGCCCAGGACAACAGTATCATCAGCAAATTTGATGATAGAGGTGGAGCTGTGTGTGGACAAACAGTCATGCGTGTATCCACACACAGCTCTCTACTACTGTATGCTTACAGAGAGAGAGAGAGAGAGAGAGAGAGAATGAAAGAGCGAGAGATAGAGATTGCCTGCATGGGCAATGGGACTTTTCCCTTTCAGCAGTATAATAGGTTTAGACCGGATGAAGCAATCACTTACAGGATACAGCATTTTATTTAATCATTTTGCATGGACGGACTGCCATTAGTATCTCAAGTTTCAGTAATTTGAATTAATAGATCTAAACATACTTTGTGTGTACAAGATGTCATTTGTAGCCAAAAGAAAAATTGCACCCCCTTGAGGAAGGTTCATAGGAAACTGACAACATTTGCTGCCCAAAGATTTGGCAGGACTGATTCAGCTGATAAAGCTGAAATCGATTAACCTGTCCGCTCGGTACATCTTTGACATTGCTTACTGGCTAACTATCAAACCACTCAATTTTGATAAACACAGACATTCATATATCTTGAAACAAACTTCTTTCAAATTGCTGGCAAATCTTAGACAAGAAATCTTTTGCTGCCTTTGATAGGTGTGTGTGCATAAAAATCCTGCCAATTCGCCTTCACCAGTGTTCGCTCTATTGAGGTCTTAATCTGAAGCCTACGAAGTAGCTATTTACACAGAGGAGCCTGATCCCTTCCTGTTTTTGGTTCACTCGGATTGTATCCAGTGTTAATCCAGTCCCTTAAAGTCCAGTCATGTTTTAGATGGTATGCTCAGGCAGGTCTATTTGTCAGGCCGCGAATGCACATGCAGTGTGTGGTAATGAGGTTGACAGTTTGACGGTGAGTGTTTCAGTGACAGAATCCTAATGGCGTTGAGTGAGTGCTGTGTTAGTGTATAAGACAGAAAATGCTAATTTCAGAGTGTGTTTTCGGATCTCTTGAGGGTTTAGAATTGAATTCCTGATGTCCATCTCACCCGTGCTCATCAGAACAAACACAACAGAACAGCAAGTAATTACATCAGTCACCCTCGAATAAGAAAGCGTGAGAGAGAGAGATTCTGGCACACGTCCTTGGCTTGAGATGAATCCTGCTGTTATGTTTTATCTAAACATTACTTTCTTGACAGACAGCTGTTTATAATACACACACCCTAACCTCCAAACACACACCATAAACCCAAAACTTTTCTTCCCATAAACTCAACATATTAAATAAACCTCAATTTTAAGTCACACTCACATTTTTTTTTTTCTCATCAAAAATATTGTACACAAAGAAAATGAATGAATGAAATATGATTAAAAGACTGGGGGGGATTGTTTCATGTAGTTACAGGGTAAGTATGAATCTGCGGGCTGTAAATTAAAGTGGTATTTGTTCCCCTCTTGTTTCATGTAGTTACAGGGTATGAATCTATGAGCTGTAAATTAAATTGGTGTTTGTTCAGTGGTGTTTGTTCAGCTGCTGTGAAATTTTAATGATACTTATATAAACACACACAAATTAATATTAATGAATGCAAGCAAATATAATTTAACCCAAGAAAAGTTTAAAATAGTGCTGAAAAGGCAAACGTATTTTCCTGATATATACAGTAGGCTTGAATTGATACTGAATCAAGATATCAAGATCGAAATCGATGTTTGTGAGCCACAAACCCCCCCCCAAAAAAACAAACAAAAAAAACAACCTGAACTTAAAAGTTGGCAACCCTGCATCTAATGCCATAAAATCTCAAAATATGCAGTACTTTCATCAATTTGCCAGCGAGTGTGCTTGACAATCACTGAAATGAATGTGTTTCAATGCTGGAACTATTGGCTGTTTGGAACTATTGGTCACTCCGTGACATGCTTTACTTCCGCATTCCTCAGTTCCTATGGAAATCTATGGGAGTGTCGTAACGCTGTTTTTCAACGGCTCTGCTTACGCAATACTTTCCAGGCTGTAATCTAAAGCGTTACCGAAGAGGACACTGTGAAAGTGATGGCATGTCAACCATGTGATCTCAGTGTATTTTTATGAACGTGTCCATTGATTCTGAACTGTGGATATGACTGCAACCAACAGCTTCATCAGCCTCCAATATTTAGCATTATTGATCAAATGAGATCACATTTAAAGGAACATAAACTGATGAAGAGTAGTCACCTATAGAGCAGCAAAACAAACATACAGCTCCTGCATGTCATATACATCTAAATTAAGCAGAATATGTTGTGTAGTACACACAGGGCTGCTCTATGCAGATAACATGCCTAAAGCAAGAGCAGAGCAGCTGGTTTGTGTGCAGTCAGCATTTATTTGCTCCCGAAGGTGAACATCTGATTTACAGAGCTGCTGGACCACCAGTACAGCATCACTCAGGCAGGGGGTAATTTAGCCTCATGTCCAATTTAGTTAGAGATGTACAGTATATCCACTTAGCTTGGGTGTGTTTGTTTGTATGCGTAAGCCAGAGAGCGTTTTTTTTTTTTTTTTTTTGTGTCGACATGTGCAGAGTCTCAACTAACCTCCTCATATCCTCATCGCAGTAGTGCAAGGTTGAACTCAACACAGCCGGGATGCGTCTGGATTGACCTAGCCATTATTTGCCCATGACTCATCCTGACTACCAGGAAAGACAGAGACAAAACACGCTGACAAAGTGATGTCGCGCTTATGTGAGATTGAAGTGGCACAGCCTTCGATTCATTCAGTGCAGAATGAAAGACTCAATGAGAGCTTTGCGTAGTACAATCATTTATCCACAATGATTGTTACAATTTCATTAGATGGGTTCTGTTCTAAATACACAATCAAGTGATAAAAACCAAAAGGACAACCCTGTTATCTATGTTAAGCAATAAAAACTCCATTAATGCATCTCCCTTAGAAAGCATGTATTTAAATACACAGAGCACTCAGAAAGACCAAAAGATCCATTTAAAATTTTTTGTGCCATTTAGAAAATTAGAAGCCAGAGTTAAAACCACTGTCAGACATCTGTCAAGGAGAAGGCTAATACATATACTGAAAATGTTATTGGATTCAATGCTTAGAAATCTCCAGCAAGCAATCCCATACTGCTTAGACCGAAAATGGAGATACTCTGTTTTAAACTTGTTTGCTGTCCCCCTGAACTCTGAAATGTCATTCATGTCCATGTTGAGATTCAAAAATGTCAGTTTGATGCATCAGACCATATTTGAAATCATAGCCAAATGCTATTGGTTCTTGCATGTGTTGTAACCCAACAACACAACAGTTTAAAAGTGGAATGGAGAATGAGATTTGAGAGCTACAGCAGAAGGGAAGATTTCCAGTGAATAAGCTTACTCAAAGTGATCATATGCGTCCAGAAGCCTCTTTATTTTAATAGTCCACTTTTTCTACTAACTACAAGTAACTTCGCAACTACATGTCAATTAACTCTCATTTGAGTATTTTTAGACTGTAGTAGACTGTTAGGTCAGGGTTAGGTGTTATGCTTCGCAATAAGTTGACATAGATACAAAGTTACTTATAGTTAGTAGAGTGTCTGTTGAGGAACCATCAAAAAGTGTTAGCAGATATTAACCAGACAGTCTGCTAATACTTGAATGAGAGTTAGTTGATGTAGTTGCAAAGTAACTAAGAGTTAGTAAAATGTCTAAAGTGGACCATCGCAATAAAGTGTTACCGAAGAATATACCATTCTTGCGGGAGTACTTCTAAAGTTCCTAATGTTTTGTTCTTTGCTTCAAACAGGAAGGAATATTTAAAGTTGTTAATGAAGGGAAAATGATTTTCCTAAAGCATCCACATGTGTAAAAAGCAACACAAGCAAAGATCTACGAGATCCATAGAGCGTTTCATCTCTAGAGACATGATTTGTGCTCTTAATTAGAATCAAGTCATCCGAGTAACATAGCATTATGAAACACCTCGCACACGCCGCAGATCGTGCAGGCTGCAATAATGCCAGCAGCTGCAGAAGTGACGCGGCCGTAAAGAAAGAGAAAGAGTTAGTCATCAGTAACCATTTCACATGTGTGTGCACTTCACAGTGAGTGTTAACAACTTTCAGACCCTAATTAAATGAGAATTGATCTGAGGAGGGCAAGGGAAAGAGAGAATGAGAGCTGTGAGATGCATGCGTTGTGTTGTGTATGCGTATGCGTATGGCCCAAAGGGACAGTGTGTGTGAGCTTAAAGTGCACACATTATGCTGTTTTAAAGGTTCATCATTTTGTTTTGGAGGTCTCCTACAACAGGTTTACATGCATCAAAGGTCAAAAAACACTTGAATTTTCTCATAATATATACTGCACATCACCACATTTTTCAATGAGTCGCAAATGACTCGTCAGATGAATCAGTCTCTCTAAATCCCTCCTTTCCGTGAGCCTGTTCTGCTCTGATTGGTCAGATGAACCAGTCTGTTGTGATTGGTCTACCGCTTACAGCGTTTGTACGAAGCTAAACGGCCATTATCATAAACTTCAGCTCCGGAGGCTCCCTCAGTCCTCAGCGATTGTACACACTTTAAAGACAGTAACGAGAGTGTGAGTCCAATGATGAAGCACAAAACATTACTAACATTTACTGGTTATTCAACCCGAACCTCCATCACAAGGACGACTTGAGCAGGACGCTTCTCAGTGATACGCTACTCATTTTGAGGTACACTATGAGATGTTGCAATTGTAATTCCTCACCATCAGCATTAACAAGTGATTGTCCATTAACAAACCCATGTGTATATTTCTAATTTATTGCGGTGTACATGTGGGAACTGTATCAATAACAGCACAAATATTAGCCCAGCACTAACATGAATGACTGATGTAACATTGCAAAACAAATCTTACTCCATCCTTTATTTTTACTCAAAGTAGTAAGAACGACAGACAATCTGCATTAACAGACACAGTTTTAGGTAATGGTGGCCCACAGCTGATTTGCAGAAGGATTTCAGTAAGACTTTCAGTAGCTGGAAACGTACACAATATAAAACACAAAACGTCGTATTTTGAACACCCAGTAGAACATATACACATCAATAATTATTTATACTCCCAAGTTGAATTCCAAGATTTGAGAAGCAGTCCTCAGTTAAATGACGTTTGAGGGCGAGTCAAGTTGTTCGCGGGCAGAAAACGTACAACATAGGCGGGCATTATGCAAATGTCTTATTTAGTGGCATAGAATCGTCACGCAGTGGCATTCGAAATACAAACAACTTGTTTAGGCGATCCAGAGTAGATTCTTTCTTTTGGAAGACAATAACATTATTTATCATACACTTTCAACTTTACAACTTACAGCAGAACATGTATATTCACAAACAGCTATATTACACACTGCATGAAAGGGAATATTCAAAAAGCCATAATAGAGGCACATTAACATTCGTGAGAACCAATGACCTTTTGTCCTAACTCACATACTCATATACTAGCATAATTATATCAAACTCGTGACATTTAATGTGCACCTTTAAAACAATATGTCATTTTCAGGCCGTACTGCGAGTGTGTGAAAGACTAAAGGTGATTAATAATGCGGCTCACACACATGCTGACAGATGCAAGAGAAAACGTACACACTCATTTCCGTGTGCATATGTTGAATGAAAACGCCTTCACACTGAAGAAAAATGCTTACTGTGTATTCATTTCACAGCCCATTAGCTGTTTGAAATGAAATAAACTGGAGAACCCTAACCTCCATCTGCTGGGGTAGCCCTGTTTTCCCTCTCTCTCTTTCTCCTGACCAGACCTCAACATCATTCCTTATCGTACAATCTTTCTCTGAAGGTTATGAAGGAAACTCCAGGATGTTTCTTTGAAGGAGACTGAAAGTTAAAGTGTGAACGTGCCAGCCTGGTGCCTCACAGATACACGTTTCCTAATTCTCACTTTGTAAAACAAGGTGCAGTTAGCTCAGCTCTCACTTTTCAGAGTGTCATTCTCTTCAGAAACTACTGTTCTGCACACACATCTACAGCTGCTTTTGGGTGTTTGTGTCGGTAAGTTCTTTGCTGTGTCCTCTGCCATGTTCTTCTTATCAGATATTGGCTGACATTGTGATGTTTGGCTGTGATCGGCCGTTCTCTGATCTTTAACTCAGATAAACAAGCACAAGCTGCTGATAAAGCAAATATTGGATTCTGACGCCATCATCTTCCTCACCTTCACTAAAACAGCAGCAAAGGCACAGTATGAGCATTAAACTCCTACTTAATGACCTGCAGATCTCTCTTCCAAACACTACTTTCACAAAGACTTATGACTTACTTACGAAGATTGTGGTTTTATGGTGTTGATAGAACAATTATGTTGTTCTTTTACCAATCTGTATTAGAAAGTGTCATTAGGTGTGGTTTGTCCTAGTGGTTGAACGGCTTTTACCGTACGCTTCTCCACCTTCGGCACGCACTTGCACCACGGTTCATCTCAAATCTGATGACGCATCTATAATACAGTTTGTTGAAAATAACAACGTGTAAAACAGACAGAGTTAGGTTAATGTATGTTTCTGTCGATGGATACACATTCTGACTTCCCAATACATTACAAAAGAGTGGACAAAACAGTCACTCTTGTATGCGAATGCCGTCTGCTTGAACATGACCCAATCATTAATGGCGTCATCACCCGGGTGTTGATAGAGCATGAGCGCAGACCTGAATACCTTGCATTGCTGTCTGTTTAAACTAAACTAATTTAAGCCATGCCAATTTAAACATTCAAGAGCAAGACGCGAAAGAGAACTCACGCGTGCTGAGAGAAGATTTATGTGTGTGTGCGTGCAGTGTGCACTCAAGCGCGCACATGGCGCATCGCAGATAGCGCACAAATATTGAGTTCTCTTTCAAGTCTTACACTTGAACAGACAAATTCACACAAACATGCCTGTCTTGGTGAGCACTTGGTGCCTTAAGACGTGTTCATCTGTAACAGTATGTTCTGGATCTGTGCATTATGTCTTAAAGGGAAAGATTTCTAAAATACACCGCCTGCAGAATTATTAGGCACATTGATTTTCTGATCATATAATTTTTTTTTCCGGCACATTCGACCAATTCCAAACCACATTAATCCTAATAACTACTATTAAATTAGGATTTAATCATTTATAAGTGATATATAATTGTCTGCGAAGACTGGAAATGAAAAACACCTTATATTCAGGTGTGCAGAATCATTAGGCACATTTTCTTTTACAGATAAAATGAGCCAAAAAAGAGATTTAATTTAAAATTATTAAATGTCCATGAGAAGGATACAATACTAATGCGATACTAGAAATTGCAGTTAAGGTATGACCATTAGACAGTGAAATGCTCATTGGGTCAGCAGGGTCAGACAAAATCAGATGGTGAAGAAAAGACACGTTAACTGTAAAAGAATTAAGAATTAAGATGAAGAATTAAGTGTCAGGAACCCTTTAATCTCCAGCGCCACCATTTTCCAGAACTGCAACCTACCTGGAGTCTCCAGAAGTGCAAGATGTCAGGATCTCAGAGACTTAAGTTAGGTAAAGAATCCTAAAAAAAGAACCCCACTTAATAAGAATCACAAGCTGAAGTGTTGTAAAGTACATGAAGACTGGTTTTTAAAGACTTTATAGACAGACAGGTTGAGAGTGACTCTTGAAGGACCAGCACCACATCCTCTTGGACCACTGTTTGAAGAATTCATCTTCCAGAATCTGGCTGTAAGTTTTGGGAGTTCATCTCTGCAAAACGAACTTCAGACTCCAGGTAGGTTTCACACTTAATTCTTCACCTTAAATCTTAATTATTTTGTGGTTAACGTGTTTTTTCTTTGCCACCCTATTTTGTCTGACCCTGCTGACCCAATGAGCACTGTCCAATGGTCACAGGTTTTTTTTTAGAATTAATAATTGTATTAAGCATGGACACATTCAATTTATTAAAAATGACAAAGACATTTATAAAAGATTTCTATTTTAAATAAATGTGTATTCGTCAACAAACCAGATAAAGGTATAATTTTCCAAAATTAATTAAGGTATAATTTCCAAAATTAACTGTTTTCACCATTAATAATAATAATAATAAGAAGAAGAAGAAGAAGAAAAAAATTCCGCACCAAATCAGCATGGAATGTATATATAACCATCCACTTCTGCTGTATGAAATTCTCAAACATTTTGCAAAAATGTTTTGTGTTTTTGTGTTTTCTTTTGTGTTTCACAATATAAAGAGAATGATACAGGGTCAGAATTATGCTAGGATGAGTGAATGATGAATCCTTTTTGAGTGAAGTATTCAAACAAGGAAATAAAAATCAATATATGTGTACATACATTGTGAGAGAGTGACCTCCAGTAGATGAGAATGGTGTGAAGTGTTGAAGGCCAAAGGGGGAGATGGAGCATGTGACCTCTTCAAAATTCGGAATTTAATTCCAGAACTACGGGTGATTGGACGCGACATCACACCAACCCAGCCAGAGATCCATAACATCCATATGAGCCCTGCAGAACAGATGGGTTTGGGTTTAGTAAAGTGGTTTGACAGCTGACAGGCAATCTTCAGATTGTGAGAAACAGGACTATTGTGAGCTGGAAGTACTTACAGCTTCAGCGAGGGTTGAAATGGCGCCATCGTACCAGCTTCATTGATCAACAAGAAGATTGGGAATGTCGCTTTCAGGGTAGCTGTATTGATTTTGTCATGAATAATCCAGTTTAGTTTATAAGCGCAACACAAATAAAATTAATCTGTTATAGGGTTTATTATTATTATCGTCATATCAGTGTCTCATTGTAAAAACGACAACATCACTTTTCCAAATGGTTAGTGATTCAGGTTCATCATAGTGTAACTGTGTTGGTTTGTTCACACTGATACACATCAAAACCTCTCTGTTTAATCCAAAGAATCAGTCACAGCCTTTTTACTCTGTTTTGAGCCGCTGACAGATGATTTCAACCAATTTCCAATGTGTGAGGTAAGAGAGAAAAAAGGGAAAGCGAGAGACAGAAAGAAACAGTGGGAAAATGGAGAGAAAGACAGTATGATGGGGAGTAGGATGTGTAGTGACCCATGTAGAGGAGGTGGCAAATTGTTTGAGACAGGACTTTATTCAGTGCTGAAGATGTTATGCTTACATAGTTACAGACATTTGGCTGGTGTTTTATGCAGCAGTCATGCCTAATCTTCTGTTAAAAAGTAGTTTAACTGGAAATGTGTTATTGATAAGCTGGTTTATCACCCAAACAACAAAGTTGACCATCACATATGCATGCACATCTCATTACTACGAAGCCCCTAAAGGGACATGGTGATGAGAAAAAATATATAAGTGGGAAAATTACGTCAATGCTTTAGCATTCTCTCGCAACCTTTTGAGCGGGGAAAGCAAAACTACTGCGAGAGAATGCAAAAGCCATAGATATGTATACGTAGATCCCACATTAGAGCACGCCAGACATGCTGGCGCACACAGCATCTTAGAACGGTCAGTGTGTCGTTGATGCCACAACATTGCGGAGCTTCTGGTTGTGAAACCGCCGAGATTTACGAAAATTTGCGAAGAAATGGGATAACCGTACACAAGTGAGAAAGTGTTGGTTTGTGTTTTTACATGCATCAACTTAATATTACAGGTTTTTACAATGGTACTTTTTAATGTTTTTACTTTTACCATGATAACTTTTTAATGTTGCGTTATCTGACGTCTTCGTCTTGTTGTAATGTGTTCGTTTAGCAAAATCCTCTGCTCAAGTCTATTGCATTTATAGATATTCATATATGCGCTCAGTCAACTTTCTCTCAAATGTTCACAAACCGGCTTTGACCATTTCAATATGGCGGACGGCTTAAATATAGCAACCCACAGAAACAGTCACTAATAAGGCATCTATATACATATTTCTATGGCAAAAGAATTGAATTACTTTTTTCCTCCCATCCCCATGTCCCTACATATTCAGCACTGCTGGGACTGATCACTGCTAAATGAATATGCTTGTCTGATTTGTTTGCAGAGAGTCAAACAAAGTTGATTCGGTTCTGCGATCATTTATGACAAGCCACATCAACATAAGCAACATAAAGGTAAAGTGTGTAGAATCGTTTGGGCTTGTTAGTCTTGTTGACAGAATTACTGACAGAAATGTTCACTGATGAAGGATTTTCTGATTAAATAAATAACGAGGACAAGAATAGCACTGCTAGATATTAACAATACACTAACAAAGTTTTTTGAAGAAAAGTCTAGAAAGAATATTACAAATCAAATCATGACATTGTCCCGTTTGAATTTGTTTTCAAACTAAAAGTAAATGCTAATTAAAATTACAATCTATGAATATGGTGGAATATTGTAATATTTTTTAAGATGTCTCTTATGCTCACCAAAGCTGTATTGATTTCAAAAATGTATATCAAACATACAGTAAAACACCTAATATTGTGAAATATGACCACAATTTTATATATTATTTATTCATTTTAATATAATTTATTTAAAAATGGGTTAAAATGTAATTAATTCCTGTGATGGCAAAGCTGAAATGTCAGAATCATTACTTTCAGTATTTTTTGACTATTATCTGTATATATTAATCGAAATATATTTTTATATATTAATACATATCATTTTTGGAAACCATCATACAATCTTTTTAACATTTTTAATAAATAGAAAGAATACAAGAGCAGCATTTATTTGAAATAGAATCTTCTGTAACATTATAGAGGTCTTTACTGTCACTTTTGATCAATTTAATGCATCTTTCCTGAATAAAATAATTTATTTGAAAAAAAAAAATAAATCTTACCAACCCAATTTTTGTGCACGGTAAATTGTATTTCTGGCACAAGACAAAAACGATTACTTAAAATAATAATAATCATTCTCCAAATAACAGAAAATGGGGAGTGTTGGAAATGTGTTATTGAAATTCTGTTTGATGCCAGTAGTGATGCAGAAATTGAGCACTTCTTAAGTACTTCAGGCTTAAGTGCTGTAGAGATGTGGGAACTCGCTTGTTTTTGCTTTCCCAACATCCTAAACCACCAGCCCATATTAGGACAGTGCTGTGATTGCATATATTTTTGCAAACAACATGCTCAGATTTGTGCAAGTTGTATAAACCAAAGCTTTGAACAAGAAATTTGACTCTTTGAGGTGGCCTCATATTTCTAGCAAAGAGGAGGGAAAGAAGCCACCCTACCACAATACATGTCATATAATCAATCTCTGAAAGGAAATTCTTTCTTTAAACTGTTTCCTTTTATATACTAACAAATAACTACCTTTGTCTTAAGTTTTTTAAGCACTCTGATTGTACAATCCCTAAATATCCCTATCAGTATAAGCATTTGTATGAGAAGTGACATTAAGGACAATTTGTATGTTCCTAGTCATGTTCCCCTTGCAATTCTCCATATCTCTGAGTTTGTTGAAGCTGAAAAGGGTCAGCTGTACCATTCGTGTAAGTCATGAGGCATTCAGGTCTGCCCTTAAACACTTCAGCACACAAGCGTGACACATTGATCAATGGGCACGTCTCAAACAGAGGCCGATCTATCCAAGTTAAAGCCACTTGCCAAACGGATGCCGTTTCAGCAGTAATACATCCACCCATGGCAGACAGCCCTAACATTTGGACCTCTTTTCCTGCTGCTAATACAGCCTATCGACATAAGTCACCTAAAAAATGAGAGAGACAGCTAGATGGAGAGAGAATGTGTTCCCTCCGTGCAGAGGACAGAGGATAGGTGAACTTGATGCTCATAAGGCATAATGTATGCATGCAATACATCAATGCTCAATAGACTTAAAAGAAAGTGAGAAAACTCGACTGTGAAGAAGCATTTGAAAAAGATTAAAGGAGAGTCCACCCAAAAATTTAAATTGTCCTCATTTACTCACCCTCATATCATTCCAAAGCCACATGCCTTTCGTTCCTCTGTGGAAAAAAAAAGACAAAAAGAAATCAATTGAAAAATTCATGCAGGTCAGTGAGTTGAGTCGAGAATTTGTAAGACTGATTTCTACACATTCACAAATCAGGGTTCAACACACTGACAAATTAATAGTTCACTGGAGGAAAAAAAAAATTCAAAGTATGAAGATGAAAAAAATTTCACCGTTTGTTTTCAGTCTTCGGAGAATAGTGCACTACGACATGAGGCTGCGTAAATGCATTTTAAAAATTATTTTTCGGCGAACTATCCCTTTAAGATCCTTCAGCTCTCTATGGATCCATGCAGTGATTTCAGAATGAAGCGTAGGGACTCAAATATGCTTTACATCAACACTTTATTCAACTGTAACATCTCTTCCCTGCTTTCTTCTCTCCTCCTTTCTCTTGTGGCCTCTCTTCTCACTTGTTTAAAATATGCATGCAATCTTTCCGTCCTTCCCTCTCTGATGGACACATTAGGGAGGATGGTGTACACCAACATGCCATCTGAAGTCCAGCATTTTAGATGCTGTCACTGCCTATAAAACATTTAAGCATAGTTCTTTTCCCACAGGCACTGCAAAAAGACTTGTAATTAAATGAACAGCTTGCCCAAAGGATAAAAAACACACTAGTCAATCAGTGCTATTAATTGGTTATAGAGCAATGTTACTGTTAGCACTGGGCTATTAAGATTTCCATATGATCCATAAATAATGGAAAGGTTGTGACATTTTCACCCTGAGAACTAAAGAGAAAAAGTGCTGTTGATAGAAGGTCCAGGAGTTTCCCAGAAAGAAACGAGAGCCTTGAGTCTTAGAGTTCGCTAGTGTTTCTTCGACATGTGCTGCGGATCCGTCAGAGTAAGTTTCTTCTTTCTCCATTCGTTTGAGGTTGTGCATATTGGTGTTTATGTTGCTTTGTTGTCCTGTGGCATCCCAGAAGGGCAGACAATTGCCACATCTTGAATGCTGGAAGCGTCAGTGTCGTCTTCCTCGCTACCTTCGCTACTCTTGGAGGATGCGCTGTGCACCAGAGAATTCATCTTATGGCTGTAGAGGTCTCCTATATAAGGAAAAGGCATGCTGGGATGTAGCTGTTTTTCATCCTCTGGCTGGAGCTGGTCGGACTCCACCAGGGCTTTCTGTCTCTGATAATACTTGGAGAACTTGTTGAAGATGATGGAGATCGGAAGGGCGACTACAAGCAGGCCGCAGATGATGCATAAGGTGGCGACAAGTTTCCCAGCCAGCGTGACAGGATACGTGTCGCCATATCCCACCGTGGTCATGCTGATTGTCGCCCACCACCAGCCCACCGGTATGGTCTGTATTTCCGACTCCTCATCTTCTTTCTCCACAAAATAGATTAGCACTGAGAAAATAGAGATTCCCACAGAGAGGAAGAGGATGAGGAGTCCGACCTCGTGGTAGCTGTGACGGAGAGTCGCCCCGAGCGAACGCAGCCCGACCGAATGGCGCGCCAGTTTGAGGATGCGAAAGATTCGCATGAGGCGCAGGATCTGCACAACCCTTCCCATGTTCTCAAGCTCCTCGCTTTCCTCAGCATCGACAGTTTCGAAGGCCAAAGTGGCGTAAAACGGAACAATAGAGGCAAAGTCAATGATGTTTAGCGCATTGCACAGGAATTTGCGCAAGCATGGTGTGACAGCTAATCGTAGGATGAACTCGATGGAGAACCAGAGGACGCAAAAGGTCTCGAATGCAGCCAACACTGGGTTCTCCACCTTTTTCTCATTAGCATGCACCCCATTGAACTCAGGCATGCTATGAACGCACATGGCGGCAATACTCATCAGTACCACACTCAGCGAAAACACCGCCATTATTTTCGCAGAGCACGAGTATCCAGGGTTTTCCAGTCGCAGCCAGAGTTCCTTGCGTATCTCGGAGCACCAGGTGCCCTCAAACTTTTCCAGGTCTTTGTCAAATGCTGATAGCTCCTCCATGGACGAGTCTAAGCTGTCCTGCAGCTGGTTCTGCGGGTCATCATCATTTCCAGAGTCGCGATCTCCTGCGCATTCTTTCTGTTCTTGAAATCGGTTGCTACAGCAAGTATCCAGGTGAAGCTCCTTTATTCCCCAGTATTCCAACTCCTGGCTAAAACTAAACACACACAATTGTTCCATCAGGTGGATCTTTCCAGTATGGTAGAAGTTCAGAACGTAGCGGAAAAAACATGGATTGCGATCGAAATAATACTCTCGTTCGGCCTCGGCGTAGTCGTCGCAAAGCTGGAGAATAGCGGCCTCTGAGCTGCAGTAGAGCAATCTGGCCAGCCGCGTGTGGGGGAAGCGTTGGAGGACCACCCGTTCCACTTGCTGCTTAAAGCCGCCTACGTTGAGGTTGATGAAGCTCTCCTCTGGCCCTCGGCGGTGCAGGACCTGCCCATACAGCATGATGGATGCCAGAACATGAAGGAGTAAGTGGGACTGTTGGGCTTAGCAGGATTGGAGAAAGACTAATAGTGATCAGCTATGGCTTCATTCCTATAATGAAGGAAAAGAAAAGTCTGATTAGCACTTTAAGAAGAAAAAGTTGCCGTCGAAAAAATCTTTTTTTCAGTACTCTCGCCATAGTCTGCTGTACTGTTCCCAACTGTATGACATGACAAAAACGTAATCAGATTTAAATACGCAGACAGAGAGACAGACAGATAGCTAATCTATTATATACTGCTTCTAACTGTAACAACTGTGATGGGATAAAAGCATTCTGGAGCCCAAATCAGCCTTTATAGCTGCTAATGGATATTGATTCTGTACAGTGTCGTAAACAAATCCTCAGTGATCATTATGAGCATTTTAACACTAACACTGACTTTTTCTCCCAGCAGAACTGCTGGGCACTTCAGAATTTCAGGACATTCAGTGAACACTTGACAGTTGCGACGTGCAGTGCTTTTGTGAGGTTTGGAAAACAGACATTCTTATCATGAGATTATGAGACATTTACAGTATGGTATAAATGCCAGACCACTAGTGAAACAACATCAGCATACAAATATTAGCGACAAGTGACATGATTACTTTTTGGCTTTCAAATAGCATTTGGTTTGTCACTCTTCTGCTTTAATGACAGCTGCATGAGCGCCACAAGTTTTGTGCATGATCATGTTCACCAGCATGATTCGAGAATCATCCCAGAAATATCTTATGCTCTTTGAGCGTTTGCACAAATACTGACGTGATTGTCACAAATGTACTTGATGACTTGTAGTGCAGAAGCTTTAATATTTCTTATTTATTTAAATGTCATAACATTTCATTTTTCAGTGTATTCATAATTTTAAATTAGTTTGATTTTCAACATGGTTCTGACTTCTGGATCTCACTGTATAGTAATAATTTCAATTTGTACCACATAAAATGTACAGAATATTTGACTGCAACATAAAAACAGCATTCACACACCTAAAAACATTTAACTGTTAAATTTAAACAAAACATTTCTGAATGGCATACATAAATAATTGTTAAGAAGTTTCTTGAAGACAGCACGGGGTAGAAGTGCGCGCGCTTTGCTGGTCGAACTCCAGCACTAAAGTTTAAAAACATTACGAAACCCAAACTACACAGGAGCAAACATCACATTTTACCTCTTTTCTTTATTTTCTGATGGCATCAGTGGACTGCAAAGACGTTTGGTGTGGATATTGCCATCCTCCAGCGCCTTCCTTGGTCAAGCCGTCCCCGGTGTGTGCTAGTACGCAGTATTTGCCCCATGTCCCGCAGCGGACTGTGTCGGGTGGGACAGTTGGCACATAGTGTGCCGCTAATGCACTCGTGGTGCCTCGGGGCAGCTGCGCGTCCGTGCGTCACTGGCCCGTGGCAACTAGTGCGCGCTTGCGCTTTGCGTTTGAGGACGCGCCTCTCAAGCTCCACGGTGCGGCTTTTCCCCTTAAGCATTAGAGGTGAAACGGGAGGGACAAATGATGGAGTGAAAAATAATGGGAGCGCAGAGGGATGAAAGCAAAGCTAGAGAGAATACTTCGGCCACCCGTGAAGGGCAGCTAGGATTAGAAAACTAATAAAAGACTGAGATTAAAGATCCCTCGAGTTTAATGAGAAAGACAACAGAGGTCCATTAGAGGAAAAGGACAGCTATGCTGAAAAGTTTGAGGGAAAAGAAGCATCAACGTTTTGATGAGCATCACGCGTGTAACTTTGAGATTTAGAAATAATTCCAACACAAATGGATAAGAGCATAGACATACTGCAATTAGTTTAAAGAGTGTCAAGTCATTATACCATGTAAACTGCACGTGGTTGTCAACACGTTCACTTTCCTCAGGTCATTTTCTTCCTCTCACAACACCTGTCGCACGTGCAGAGAAGATTTGACAGATGACGCCCTCTAGAGGCCGTCACGAGTTCATGCAGACGCCTCTTCAATGTTGCTCTTTAAAACATGTACTTTTAAATGTCCCTACCACCAAGTTACTCGAGTTAAAAAGAAAAAGAAAATATTATTGTCCAATAGTGTATAACGTCGTCACTTATGCTCAGCGACAAAATCTCAGAAGCGCCGTAACTCGGGACCGACTGTAGAGGGCAGCATTGCGAGACTGCTAAATTCAAAACCGCATAGTACTCTTACTATTTTGGCCATAGAAAGATATTTTAAAGTGTATTAGGAGCAGTGTTGGGTGAAACTAGTTACTTACTGTAATTTAATTACTTTTCCCTTGAAAAAGTAAAGTAAGGGATTCCTCTTATTTTTCTGTAATTACAGTTACTTCTGATGTAATTGAACTAAATACTGCATAGAGATTGTAGAACAATTACATAATGCAATAGTGGAATTAACATAAAAATGTAACCTTAAAATGCATGTTTTTATGCATCCGTCTCACATTTGTAATGTAATGTGGTCAGTTAATATGAATAATTTATGTAGTTTTATATTATTTATTTGAATTAAAAGAGCCATTTCATGTCAATCGTTGAATCATTAACTAGTCGAGGTTGATATAGGATTTAAAAAGTAATTAGTAATAAGTAATTAAATACTTTTTGAGAGAGTAATTTGTATAGTAATCTAATTACACTGTTCAATATGTAATTAGCAACTAGTAATTAATTACTTTTTTAGAGTAACTTAACCCAGCACTGATTAGGAGTAGTAAGCAATTACGAATGGACAGGTGCCTAAAATTCAACATGTAAATTGCCAATTCAGATCAGAATGGACACACGTGAACAGGAAAGTTTGAAAGAATAAATAGGTCTTTGTTTTAAACATCTCTTTTCATAAATAAAGGGCATTTTATTTAAGATTAATCAAACAATAGAACAACAATTTGCCTGTTAGTGCTAAAATAACAGGAGACACTCAATCAGTTCAAATATTTTCCTTTCTTAACTAAAAAAACGTCGGGTACACACACATACAGTATCATATTAGACAGAGGATTCATTCATAACTTTTCAAACAGTTAAAACCCACACGTTCATAAATTGCCAAATTGCGTTATGACAATTTACAATGTTTTACAAAGAAAGTTATGTATATTTAAAGTGAAAATAATGTAATTATGTACATAAATATATGAAAATGGCATATAAAAGAGATTCAAATGTACAAATATATAAATGTTGATTTGTTTGAACATCCAAACGACATATATTTGAAGCTTTCTGACCCTATGACAGAGTTTATATCCTACAGTACATCAAAGAGACTGACATTTGATTGAGCTAGAGCTGAGCTTGGGAAGGCGATAGGAACAATTTATCCCACTGGGGAATGACAGAGAGGACAGAAGCTGTGTTGTGTGACCTCCTGCTCCAAAGCACAGTGCTTACACACACTGCACATCCAGAACTGGTACTCAGATATAATTCTTCCTGTCACTATACAGGTGGGCAACTTGCCCTCGGGCCTGAGAAAAGAGAGAAAAGAAAAGAGAGAGAGAGAGAGAGAGAGAGAGAGAGAGAGAGAGAGAGAGAGAGAGAGAGAGAGGTTTATTCATTAAGTCAGAATGCATCATCACACATGCTAACCTGCTTAACCAATTTAACATTGTTTTATTAACATAATTGGAAAAGTTAATTTGCTGCTTCACATGTTTTGTGCGGATTAAAGGCCCTTTCACACCAAGAACGATAACTATAAACAATAACAGTATTAGCATCCACACCAGCAGACGATATTGTTCTGTTTATTATAGGTGCTCACTGCGGTTGTGTTTTCTGAAGCTTTAAATGCTTGAGCTCTTTAAAGCAGAATGGATTCTGACTGCCAATGCTTTTATCGTTCATCAGCTGGAAAAAAAATAGTTCAAAAAGTGATTCCAACAATATTGTTTCTCTGTGCCGTCATCGTTATAGTTGTGATGTGAACTCTGCTATTGTTTTATATTTAGAATGATTTTAGAACTATATCTTTATCAGTATCATAGGTATGGGCTTTTTTACTTTACGTTCCCAACACATTACGCCAAAATAGACTGAAACAGGAGAACTTTGCTAGCATAAACAAATCTAATGCATTGAATTCAGTCAATTTGTGGAATAATTTTACCCTGTAAATGTGTGTGATGTGTATTTGTCACTTGGGGCTTTGCAAAGAAGCTAATGGAGTGAGGAAAAAAAGACAACTAAAGTTTGGAGTTAGTAGATGTGTGTGTGTGTGTGTGTGTGTGTGTGTGTGTGTGTGTGTGTGTGTGTGTGTGTGTGTGTGTGTGTGTGTGTGTGTGTGTGTGTGTGTGTGTGCTTGTTTATGTGGTTTGTGAGGACACAAATTTGCATAATGACATGGTATTACACTGGTATTACAACGTAAATGTGGTTCATGAGGACATTTCATATGTCCTCAAATTTCAAATAGTTTTAAAAACATACTAAACAATGTTTTATTAAAAATGTAAAACTGCAGAATGTTTTAGTGTGATGGGTAGGTTTAGGGGGATAGAATGTACAGTTTGTACAGTATAAAAACCATTACGTCTATGGAATGTCCTCACAATGTATTTGCACCAACGTGTGTGTGTGTGTGTGTGTGTGTGTGTGTGTGTGTGTGTGTGTGTGTGTGTGTGTGTGTGTGTGTGTGTGAGTGTGAGTGAGTGAGTGAGTGAGCAAAAAGCAAGGATGCATTAAATCACCAAAAGTGACAGTAAAGACTTTGACATTGGTACAAAAAAAATGTAGGTGGACTTCTGAACTCTCTATTCATCAAAAAATCCTGAAAAAAAAAAAATTAAGTTTCCACAAAATTATTTAAAAACAACAACATTGATAATGATTAGAAATGTTACTTTAGCACCAAATCAGCATATTAGAATGATTTACTGCTGAAAAATTCAGCTTTGCCATCACAGGAATAAATTACATTTGAAAATATATTACAATAGAAAGGTTTTTTGTTTTTTTAAATGTTTCAAAACATAACGTTTTAACTGCATTTTTAAATCAAATAAAATGCAGCCATGATGAGCATGAGAAACTTTTCATAAGTCATACTTTGCGTCAGTTACGATTTTTTCGTAAGTTGAATATGGAAGGCGGTCTGGCAGATGCTAGATATTTTACTTTATAACATGTTAAATATGGATATTTTTCTTACATAAATCATCGCTTCGCTTCAGAAGGCCTTTATTACCCCCTGGAGATGTGTGGAGTATGTTTATGAAGGATGGATGCACTTTTTTGAGCTTCAAACTCGTGAGCCCCGTTCACTGCCTTAATAAAGCTTGGAAACAGGATATTTATTAATACAAAACAAGTGAACGGGAGAACTGTGCTGATGTAATAATCTGAATGGTCCGGAAAATTCCAGTTATCCGGTACGCAGCAGTGATACAAGCCTAAGTCATACACAGTCATGACCCTTACGCCACTCATCTCACACTATTTTACACTTGCGTCACTGTGACCTCACAGCTCCATCTACAATAATATATTGTAACAATAACAAATGACAAACAAACAAATGATCCGCCTCAATTATGGGTTAAACGGGGCCTGAGTTTCCAGCGGTTGTATGCCAAGTAAGGTTATATAGCACATCTGGCCACTACATTCCTGGCTTACCCGTCAGTGAGGCTGTCTCGCTGGCTTTGCCGGGTGTCTCGGGGGCTGTGTTTGGTGAAGATCTCCAGGGCCAGGTCTTCATAAAGCTGCCTCTGATCTGGAGTCAGTGTTTCCAGAGATTCCAGCTTAATAAAGGCACGTGAACACGTACCAAATGCACAATTAGCAGATGAGCAGATGGCTAGCAGAGAGTAAATCTCCACAGCAGGAATAATATCCTCATAATCACGGAGATGGAGAGCTAAAAATGAAGAATAAGGCAATTATTGGATTGCTGTACACTTGAGGAACAAAAGATTTTAATAAGGGATGTTGCTGCCGCCGTCATCTAAAGCATACTAAAAGGAGAATGATTTAATAACACTTTCAAATATGGTTTTTATTAAATCTCAAAATGGATATACATTTTTCATACTATACATAATGCTGTGATGTCTAAATTCACTTTTCACAATTTGTTTTTATTGCTTTATTTTTCATTTATTTAGGCAAAATTGTATATAATTTTAAAATTGGCCATTTATTGGTTATCTGTCATAACATTAAAATAATTACCAGCTTAACAATATTTATTATCAGAATTTCATATCAATTTCATATGAATCCCTAACTTAAATAATTTTTAATAGGACTTTAATAGAATTATGCAATGGAGGCACAGCTAACTGAAAGACAAAAATATTAATCCAAACACATACAAGCATGCACATCTTTTTTCCAGGTGGTCCTGGATATGATGTAATATGAGGTTTACACATTTTGTCTAGACTTTTGTGTAATCAAACAACTTTTAGTAAGACTGTATGTGTGGATGGAACGCTGTAAAGTTTTCACCTTGAGTTTGTTTTCTCTGTTCAGGTAAGCGATTTAACACTTTATGTGCGCAGACAAGGCCAGACATACCATGCGTGCATTCGCGCACACATTTTCAGACAAAGATTTACAATCCTCAGAATATCCATATGCACATCATTACTGTAGTCTGATACAAACAGAGAGAAAGTGTAGGAGGTGATAATGAAGTTGTTCATATATAGTACATAGTACTAAAGATTTTGTTTCACAGCTATGTGTTTGATTTATATTCTAATTGGAGTGCAAAATATGAGGAGTGAGTGATTTACATATTACAAATACACACTCCCCTGCCACTTTATTAGGTACACCTTGCTAATACCGGGTTGGACCCCCTTTTGCCTTCAGAACTGCCTTAATTCTTCATGGCATAGATTCAACAAGGTGCAGTAAACATTCCTCAGAAATGTTGGTCCATATTCATATCCATACCAATACTCAGGTAGGCTGTGACATTTAAACAATGCTTAATTGGTACTAAGGGGCTCAAAATGTGCCAAGAAAAAGATCCCCAACACCATTATACCACCAGCAGCCTGAACCTGTGATACAAGGCAGGATGGATCCATGCTTTCATGTTGTTTACTTCAAATTCTGACTCTACCATCTGAATGTCACAGCAGAAATCGAGACTCATCAGACCAAGCAACGTTTTTCCAATCTTCTATTATCCAATTTTTGGTGAGCCTGTGTGAATTGTAGCCTCAGTTTCCTGTTCTTAGCTGACAGGAGTGGCACTGGTGTGTCTTCTGCTGCTGTAGCCCTAAATCTGCTTCAAGGTTCGACGTGTTGTGCGTTCAGAGATGCTCTTCTGCAAACCTTGGTTGTTACTGTTGCTGTTCTATCAGCTCAAACCAGTCTGGCCATTCTCCTCTGACCTCTGGCATCAACAAGGCATTTTCTCCCACAGAACTGCTGCTTACCAAATATTTTCTCCTTTTCAGACCATTCTCTATAAACCCTTGAGATGGTTGAGATTAAAAATCCCAGTAGATCAGCAGTTTCTGAAATACTCAGACCAGCCAGGTTGGCACAAACAACCATGCCACGTTCAAACTTACTCAAATCACCTTTCTTCCCAATTCTGATGCTCAGTTTGAACTTCAGCAGATCATCTTGATCATGTCTACATGCCTAAATGCATTGAGTTGCTGCCATGTGATTAGATATTTGCGCTAACAGTTGAACAGGTGTACCTAATAAAGTGGCCAGTGAGTGTAATGATAAAAAAGACCACTGACCATTTGTAGTGGTGTCCGAAACCATAGTGGACATCACTGAGTGTGCTCATTCAATCCCATAATGCAATAAAGATAATAAAGAGTGTACAACCTGAAGTACGCTAGAGAATACCCATAATGCACTGTGAGAGTACGTGCCGAATGAATTATCGCAACTGACCAGAAGATGCCAGAAGAATAATCATCCATCCATTTTCCAAACTGCTGGGTCAATGTGGCTAGAGCGTAATATCATACAGGTTTAAATTTATTTTTAACTGATTATTAAATTGTTTAGTTATGGTTTATACATGCTAGTTTCCATGACAGAGCCTTAAGCTGTGTTCGAAATTACCCACTATACCCTCATTCACTATTCTATACATTACACCACTAATAAAGTCCAGTTGAAGGAGTGAATGAAAACGAGTGAATTCGGACATTGGAAGGCTTTTGCATAGACTGTGCTTAGTGTTTAATAATCATTTGAAACTTAGCAAACTGGCAGCTACAGTAATGAAAAGATGGAAACTAGCATGTATAAACCTTAATTAAACTATTTAATAATCAATTAAAATGTATACCTGTATGATATTACGCTGTACCCACACTGGACCAGCAGTTTGAAAAATGGATGAATGGATGGATGGATGATTCAGCTGCGGGCGTCATCTTCAGGCGAGAAGCAGGAATTCATGTGGCATGACCCTCACAGTGCATTGTGGGTATTCTCTAGTCGTTGAGTGTACATCAGTTTTACACTCAGGTTTGCGGTGCATTATTGGATTGAATGAGTGCACTCAATGTCCACTATGGTTTCAGACACCACTACAAATGGCTGTGTAAAAAACACAGCCCTAGTGTTTTAAAGACAGTTAACATTAGGTTACCAGTTGACAAACCTCAACAGATTGCACCCCAAAGTCACAAAATAATGTAAACATTAAATGTGGATAAGCTATCACAATTCATTGGGATTTTATGTTGGTCACCTGTCCTCATGGCTGCGTCCACCTTGCCATCGTACAGCTGTCTCTGTGCAAGCAGGAAGAAATGATAGGCCTCTGCCCCACGCCAAGCGTCATCCAGGATACGGCTGTCTGAAGACGTCTCATCTTCCTCTAACAGCCCTGCTAATGCACTGGTAGCCTGAAATAAATCACACACACAAATTACCCACCACTAGGCTGTAAATGAGCCCTTCATCACAACTGATTGCTGCCCCTCTGATGCTGTTGGACTCTGAGTCAGGCTGCAGCTGCAGACCACAACTTAACAACTACCACAGCTTTTTGCAGGATAGAAAATAGAAAAAGTCTAAACTACATCCAGCAAGTAGAGCATTTGGAAATAGGAAACGTTTATGCATGTACTGTATGAGGATGTTTGAACAGTACCTCTGATTTCTTGCCCTTTGTTTTGCTTTGCTGTGAGCTCTTGATCTGGGTGTGGAAGTTTTCCACCAGCAAGGCAGCGAGCACATACAGCTTCTTCACTCGCAATGGCCGCGTTCTCTTTTTTGCCTCATCTTCAGCGATCTAAAGTGAAACAAAGTGTCATCTAAAAATCTTTTAAAGTTACAAAAATATCTCACTTTAAAAGTTAAGTGTGCTAACTAACAGAAAATGAAATCTCACTACTTGGTTGGGCATAACAAAATTGGTTTAACAGAAACAAAACACAATTTTTTCACGATATTCCACATTTAAATAATTCCCTGTCCAAGGCATATGCAAAAAAAATTGATATATAGGGTTATATATTAATTAATATATAGGGTTGAGACCTGGTTAAGTTTCATTAGTAGCATGTTGCAGTTATGGTAAGGGGCGTGACATTTCCGAAACATGCTCAAAGTGGTCGACCAATCGAGCCGACCACTCAGAGCACAATGCGCTTTTAGGAAGGACGGGCTTAACCCTTAAACGCATACCTCGGATCTTTAGTGACCCGGTACCTCATTCACTACCCTCCTCATTCATTTTTTTAAAAGTTAGACATCAACCTTCTTAGTATTCCTCAATCAATCATTATAAACAATATGACTAGATTTTTTTTTATAAAATTATAAAAGAATGCCTGTATAGTGACTGAGGCAAATCAGATACATAAATGCCTGTTACATTTAACAAATATGTTTTAAATGCTTTGTGCTTAGTATCAGACCTTCCCCCAACAGAGAAAGGTCCTCCGTTACCCTGGATACCAACTGATAAGATGTTTTATGGCCTAAAAAAATGTGGTCACATGGAAAAGGCCATAATTAAGACACAAAGCCTGTAAAACACACGCTTTTGCCTCAAGTTATAGACAAACTGTGAACATGCACCCCAGGGCATTGTATGTACGCATATAACTGTCTTGTAAAGTGTCCCTTGTATGTTATTTTGTCTATGCATCTATGCGTCTTATGAACAACTTCATGTAACCTCATATATGTTGTGTCTCCTATCAAATTAATGCTCACTTCACGACTTACACTTTCATGTATGTCACTTCTTCGTTGGAGGCAATGTGTGTTTTTTGCATTAATTGGAGTATATATGGGCACAGGCCCATTGACTCTTGCTCGAAACAAAGACCCATAAATCTCCCACAGAGGAATTTCCCATTGGCAAAGCCCAACAATCCCATTGGTCAACTTGACCATCGAGGGTGGGATTTCTCTAAGACTCTTAAGAGAGATGCCCAGATCCTCGCCCTCTCTCTCTTCTCTCTCTCTCTCTGGCCGAACCAGCACGTCATCGTGGCTGGCCCTGAGCCAGGCCACGTAATGCAGGCCCTCCAAGCAGGGTGGGCCTACAGACACAGAGCCATGCCAGACCGTTAGGCCAGCAGGCCCAAACTCCTCATGCTACGTGCAACTTCCTCAACCTCGACGGAGTCGAAACAACCATGCAAACTCATAATTTCTTCACTCAACATGGAAGGAAACGATCGCAACTGTAAAATCATCGGACGGAACCCTCAAGACGTTCTCATGCGACCATATATATATCCAGGCAAATGCAAGTAACGTACCACGAAATACAAATCGCTGTGTAGTTAGTAAAACTGTAAACTCCTTTGCTCCGACAAAGGAGCTTATCAGGGATGGTTCTTCCCAGGTTTTAGACTCTTTGCATAACTTCATCCATCTGTACTGACCAGGTTCTTCTAACCACCTTGACTTCACCTCTCACCATGTATATGTTTTGTGTATATGTTGTATGTCTGTTTAATCTTGTCTGTAATTTAGTTATTAAAGTTTGTGCACAATATATGTTTGGTTCTGACTCCCCGCTGCAAACAAATTGTCACTTAAATAATCAATCTTGTTATGCACTCTAAGCACTTATGTAAATACAAAAGGAAGAATTATTTTTCTGTGGCCATGAAAAATATCCTTTTCTTAGAATTAATTAATATTTGATACTGAACATTCATAGGATGAAGTGAGTGATTGATTGTAATGTAGCTACATCAAGTTAATATATTTAACTGATTAAAATATTCATAATTAATCATAATAAATAATCATAATGAGTTATGAATCATTATTAATATTTCTCCTCTGAGCTAATTCGCTACACCTCATTTCCCATTCACTTTTTGTAAAAATGTTATATGGTCACTAATGACCCGAAGTATGTAACAATGCAAGTAATTATTTTTTTTAATTTTTTTGCACAGCAATGACTGAATCTTTGATGACTGAATAAGTGCAATTCACCTTTATTCCACAACGTGGCAATATCTGATATGCAATGATGAAGTGACGTTTCACTCATAGTTACCGCAGGCATAAAACAAAAGAATAACAAAACTTCATCAGCAGAACTTGAAATGGCTCAGCGGTTTACTGCAGAGCAAGTACTGAACGCAATCAAATATTAGTGTCACTGTCACTTGATGGTGGATCTGATGAAGAAGCTGTTACTGATCAAAATATTGATTTTGAAAATGTTGAAAATTATAGTTTTGAGAATATGTTTGAGATGGCGAATATGAGCCAGATGCTAAATGCACTGGGAAATGAGCTCTGACGAGGACAGTGATGATGGTATAAAACATCTGCTCAAGCTCAAGCCTTCCAAGCTCCAAAAGGTAACAAAATATGCTTTATTTTATTCTTTTGTAATTGTGACACTAATTTCAGGAGAATTTTATGTTATCGCAACAACTAGAGATCCAGCTGTGTTAGATAAAGATCCGGGTCGCTAAAGACCCGAATATGTAATAATGATTGGCGAAACATTTATGCATTTAAGGGTTAACAGAGCTAGGAACTAAACAGAGCGTTACTGACAGACTGGGAAGAGAGGTGCTGCTACAATGTGAAATATCTGAAAAATAAAGGGGGGTTTTTAACATTCCAGCATGAAAACGTATTCTAGTAGACCCTAAAAACCAAATCAAGACTTTGTAAAAGGGCATAATATGCCCGCTTTAAAATGACTGTCATCACTGGTTTCATAACCTGAGGATCACCAATGACATTTTCTTGAGCTGATACAGACGTACCTTAAACATGAGTTTGGCAGCATCCAGGAAGTGATGGGCTTTTCTGTAGAGCTCTACAGCCTCTAGAGTTTTGTTTTTCTCCAGCAGATGTGAAGCGTATTTGGACAGAAGAGGCCCAATTTCCTTCATACTGTGGTTTTTGGCAAGTTCCACAGCTTTATTCCACTGAAAAAAGCACACAATTAAAATGTATTTTTTTACTGTTGCTCATTTGTTTTTATCAAGCATCTAAACATTCATCACAGTCAGGTTTCATGAGCAGATGAGTGTGATGACGTTACAGCTGCAACTGGATCTTTCAGTAGAACTGATGATGAGCACTGTGATCTCTCTGAACCTCTCATTTAAACTAATGACAGACGCGACACTATCTCTCAATGCTCAAAAAGCTGAAGAAAAGGCAGTGAGTCAGAATGTATTCAGTGAAGAGAGAAAGAAAAAGATGTCTTTTGAGAAATGCATATTAAATAGGGCTGTCAAAGTCTCAATTTTTTTTTTACACAGATAACACATTTCCATTCAGTACAACATTATAATTTAATTCTTTTCTGTGTGATTTCTAAAGACTCATTAGAACCGTTGCAAAAGAAGCAGCACAAGTGTGTGTGTTGTTTATCAGATCGGTACATGATAGAGAAAATACCTTCTTTAATGGATAATTAATTTATATAAGAAATCCAGGTGCGTTTATCAAATATAACGTTTTATGCAGACTTCGGCTCTCAAGTATTATTCGAGTAGAATTCAATTATTAAATATGTGTATGAAACAGATTTGTACAAGTGTGAATAAGAAGACCATCTGCAAAAAACCTATTTAGATACTGTAAATATGCATGAATGAATCTATAAGTGGACTAAATATACATTTCCAATATTGTTTAATATTATTGAATTATTTTGAGTTTGGGTGTGAATTGGGTATAATCAGTTTTCTATGCAAATGAGAAATCTTTGTTCTATGTATTTTTCTTTAAACAATAATCCAAATGCATTACAAAAATGAAAAAAGGTTAATCAGAATTAAATATTGACAGCAGTAATATACTGTAATATCAATATAATTAATGCAATTAATATAATAATAATACATGCTAAACTTTTAATATTCATAACATATCAAAACCATACAACAAGCTAAAGTTCTGTGTAGGTTTTTGCATGAACTCTCACCTGGTTTAGATGTACACAGGCATCCACAGCTGCTTTGGGCTGGTTACATTTCAGAAATGCAGTGACGGCTTGCTCACACATTCCCACAGTAGCAAACATCTGACCAATGTCCTACACACACACACAAAAAATAAAGCACAGTTCAAGGCATTTTAAGAGAATCTGAACCAAAGATTGCTGATTGGTCTGCTGACAAAGCATAAGAAAAAGGGTCAGAGAGAGAGAAAAAAAAAAGAGAAAGCACCCACTGGTAGCAGTTTATGGTTTTCTGGTAGGGAGTTTGCAAGTCTCTCCAGACCATCATAGTCCTCCAGCATATAATAACATTCAGCCAGACGCTCCTGATTACGACCCTGCAGGTAATACTGCACTGCATTCAACCTGTGGAAAATACATACTTCAAGTTTCTGTTTCAACAGTCATATAAAACACAATTTAACAGTAAGTACACAACCAGTCTTAAATGTCAGGTTTGTGTTCTGATTTCATTCTGTTACCTGCCTGACTGAATGCTGAATGAATCTCTTCGGTTACTATGAGCTTGCTGCTCAACATTCAAATACTTGCCATTGTTTGCTGTTAGCACACTTTCAGAAAGCATCTGAAATCAACATCTAAGATAAGTGTATGCTCTTTTATGCCATATCCTTGTGCATATTGTGTGGTCTGCTATTAATACCTAAATGAGCAATCGTGAGTTTTAAACTAAATGTCATGTTTAACAGT
Organism: Paracanthobrama guichenoti; assembly: GCA_018749465.1. Classification (NCBI taxonomy): domain Eukaryota; kingdom Metazoa; phylum Chordata; class Actinopteri; order Cypriniformes; family Gobionidae; genus Paracanthobrama; species Paracanthobrama guichenoti. The sequence continues at coordinate 24,384,707 of CM031955.1, read as the reverse complement.
CTCGCCTCACTCTTTTGACTGAAAATTAGCCTTTGCCTGTACAAACACAAAAAGCACATATACATACATAAACACATGAAAACACCTACACTTTAACAACCTACCATTTCTGTCTGTCTGCAAAGTAGTCTCCAATAGCGTTGTAGGCTTGCTCCAGAAGAGCATCATCAGAGTCACCTGATCCCGTCTTCAGCAACTGCAGAACCCTGAACCAATCACCGAGCTTTATACGTAAACTGATCGCCAAATCCCTAGAGACCAGAGTGAGAAATAAGAATAATGATAATTATATTATTATAATAATTAATAATAATAATAATTGGTTTTTGTTGCTTTTTCAATTGAGTTTATTAAAATGTTGGCCATAACCGCATAAACAAAAAATCCAGATCCAAGCTAACAGAGACACATTTGGAAACTGATTCAAGTGGGAGTTTTTAATCTAAAAACCATCTATCTATGTAGTTTATTTAATTCAGAACTCTATTAAATTATAGAAGTAATTTCTTGTATGCCAGGAAAAAAATAAAATAGCTATTGTTTGGTAAAAAGTCAAAAATTGTAATAAAAAGGATGTAATGTAGAAATATAAATTAGTAACATTTGTTATACAGTGTTCAAAAAGAGACTTTATCAGCAAAGCATAGGAAGTACACACTGTATATGTTGCATGGTGGCGCATATAATATTATATAATATATATATCATACGTTTTCATTCTGTTACCTGCCTGACTGAATTCTGAATGAATATCTTCGGTTACTATGAGCTTCCTATGCTTTGATATAGATTATATATATATATATAAACACACACACACACACACACCGGGTGTCAACAGATATAAACAAGTTAAATTTAAGATTTTTAAGACCTTTTATTAGGAAAACTAAGACATTTTAAGACATTTTAAGGACTTGCTGCCACCCTGATATATCTATAACCCAATCAGCTCAAATAATTTAATTTAGAACTCCATTAAATTAAGATATGATCATTTCTTGTATGCCAGGAAAAAATAAATAAATAGCTATTGTTTGGTAAAAAGCCAAAAGGATGTAATGTAGAAATATATAAATTATTAACGTGTTATACAGTGTTCAAAAAGAGGCTTTATCAGCAAAGCATAGGAAGTACACACTGTATATGTTGCATGGTGGTGCATATAATATATATAAATTGTGAAAATAATCTAAAGTTTTACTCAATTTAATTAAACTAATTTAACATCACAATTTTTTGAGAGAAGCATGCTTGTCCACAGAGATTTCACACAGCATAAAGACATTTATCATCTCCTGTGTGTACCTGCGGTCCATATCCAGGTACATCCTCTCTGCCTCCTCGAACCTGCTGAAGTAAGCGGCTACCTCGGCCTGTTTCATGGCTTCACTCTGCAGGTTGCTCAGTCTCTTGACAAATTCAATGCCCTGGTAGTCCCTACAGCGCACAAACGCCTGTTCAGCCATCTTCAAATCCAGCTTCTGCAGCGCCGCTTCTGCCAACAGACGCCTGCAAGTGCACACATAGATACAACTGACTGAATCTTCAACTGTCAAGTACAGAAGATTTCACACTGAATACCTTAAATCCCACATTTCCAGAATCTGACACATTAGTTCTGATTAAATTATTCATTTAAAGTATTTGTATTTATACAGTATTTGATCTCAACATAGATTTTTTTTCTCACACTAAAAATTGAGCAACAAATTGTGGACATAATGACACTTTTAGGTGTCTAGAGCAGTTTTGGAGAGCTGAGTCACATAAAGTGGACAAAGAGGGCGTAGCGAGTCCCTCTGGGATCTTTTCATGTGCTCATGGAAAGCTAAGAAAACCTTTGACCTCTGACACGTTGGCATGGTAAGGATGAGCACAATCAAACAACAGAGCCTCTGAGCTCTCACACTCTGAGTATCCAAGCAAACACACACAGACTGAAAGAGGGAGCTGACACATGGCTCTTGCTTTCTTTACACCATATTCCAATAGGAATCCTTCTCCAGTTCCTGTCCGACAGTATTAACAGCAACTTTTCTCACTTAATAATGCACTAAATATGCCGCCTAGTACTAATGTACTGCCTACATTTCACCCCAAAAATCAAAGAAAGGCTAAACTCTGGGAAGGTTTTCAACCCAATGATCCAGTAAGCGAATTCAGTCCAAAACAGCACTAATGTATAGAAAACCAGGCTGATCACATCAGAGATGGCAGAGAGAATAGAGACTCATGTTGCGTTTTCAGTGAACTATTCATTCCAGTGTGTGTCATGTCAATAATGTATGTTAGATAAAGGTACAGTGCTTTGAAGCACTGGTAAAGAACATTAAACATAAGCTAACATGACACTAGGGTTTGCCTACCTGCTTCTGTAGCAAGAGTCCAATCTGAAATTCCTCCTTGTGCTGTGAGAACTGACAGAGCCACTAAAACTTCAGTGGGTTCCTAAATCAATAGAGCTGCTCCGAAACTTTATGGCTACAGGTAACATCTCTCTCGTTCTCATCTCGGTCTTAGATGAACATAACCGTAACCAACTGCACACAAATATTAGTTTATTTTATTCAAATCTTTCCAGACTTCCTTCTCAATGGTCAGGCAGGTGCACTAGGAAAAAGCTCTCCAGAACGGTGCTGCCTTATTTGTTTTATCTTGTCCTGCCAGTGCCAGAATTCACATCATAAAACTGTACCTCACACTTCATTCAGACTATAAAACTGGACCCCATACTTTCCACTTTCAGGACACACACATACACGGACATGTTGCGCACATGCAGATCTCAAAAATGTATAACAAACACACACTCACATACATACAAATAAACAAACTAACACAGCATGTTTTAGCACACTCTTCCGTACCGCCTAACTATGCTTTCCTTAACGCATTTCTCTTTGAGCGTGCAGGTTTGCTTGAATAAATAACCAAACCGCCCCGTTTATTGTGTGGAATGCATGTCTTTCTCTCACCAGAGGCGCGGATGGGGATTGTCCTCAATAAACTGAGAAGCATCTTCAATTCCAACTTTCTCAATCAGCGCCCTGCTGTCCCTCAGTGAGCGGATCTCGAAGTTTATTAAATAATCTTTATTTGGAACCTCTGGAACCTGAAGGATAAAATTATATTCAGGGTTCACACAACTTTTGACAAATTGACAAATTTTATTTTTCAGTCCTGGAAATCTTAATTTTAAAATTATGAAATTAATCACATATTTCAACCAACCCTCATAATCTCATCCAAAAGAACAGATTTGATCTCCAGATCCTCAAAGTGGCAGATGAAGCCAGATGTTTGAATTGGTTCCTGTGTTCAAAACACAACACAAATATGAGCCTGTCAGAAGAGAATACTCACACTAATACTCAGTATTAGTATTAGTATTATACTAATACTCCCTTAAAAAGTAACTAATTGAGGTACTTAGTTACTTTTTTAGAAAAGTAATGCATTACGTTACTTTTGCGTTACTTTTTCTTACCTGGGCTGGGCTCGTTTGTTTTTTCTGTATTTTATAACCAAAAAATGTTTGTGCAAATGTAAAGACCCTTTCACACTAAAATTGAAATAATACTTCTCAAGCTGCGGTAAAAATGCAAATTCACGCATGTATAGTAGAGGGCACAGCTAAAACAAACCGTTCAGCTGTGCTGCCATTCTGGATAATGGAAGAATAGGCCGCAGGAGAAAAAAAGTCCTTCACCAATAGAAACAAAAAATCTATTTTTGCTCATAGTTTAACTGAATCATCGAAGGTCCGCAGCAAGACATTGGTCAATAAAGGTAGATTAAATGCATAAAAAAAAATTTGTTTAATTTAATATTTAATTATTGGAGGTCTGCATAGTCTTCTGATCTTATTCATTTTGAGGAATACTGAATCTTTTTGTACAAGTGAGATTAGTGTAAACATCTACAATAGATCTACAATAACCTGTACACTCACAACACCTCTGCACTTACTCTAGATTTTTCTCAACATGGGGACATGAGAGTTGTCAGTCAAATAAATGTGAAAAAGTAACTCAGATATTTTGTTGTAAATTTTAAAAGTAATGCGTTACTTTACTAGTTACTTGAAAAAGTAATCTGATTACTGTTTACTATGACTCTAGTTACTTGTAATGTGTTTACCCCAACACTGCTAATACTGCTATAAATTAAAACAAATGAATATTTTTCAGAAAATGCTAATTTCAGGCTGATTATTTATGAGAATATATGTTTAATATTAGTGTGACTGTGAATATTGTGTATAATGTGTGGAATGAACCCGTAAACCACACTTCCTGCTATTTTTCTGTGGGGGAAGAAAAAAGCTCTGTTAAATCTCTGCAGTGGGTGGTCTGATCTACAGGCTATGTGCGCTGTGATTTACTGAGGCTGGTGTGTGTGTCACGTGCGTGTGTGTTTATTTGAAAATGGCGGCACTTCCTGAACCCTGTATACGTACGACTACAGTAGCTTTGACAAAACTCTCCTCCTTTCCTTCCATTAATGTGTTTTTTTTTTCTCATGCCACAATACTGCATATATGCACAGGTATGGACATGTAACTCATTTCTCTATGTCTCACCTCAGGGTCCAGGTTTCTGAAGACATACATTCTGGTTTTCTCCATCATGGAGAACAGATCTGGGTTATCATTAGCCCATTTCATATCCCAGACATCCTTGCGCTCAAATTTAGATGGGTCTCCAGCTGTGGACCCGCCCTCTGCGTCCCCTGCTGAAGCCCGCGTCTCTACATCCAAAAACGTCAACACACCCGTAATGTCGATTATAGCCAGTCGGCTGGAAACATAAAATACAAGCAAGTTTAAAAAAAAAAAATCTCACTATACAAGCAGGAAAAAGGAGTGATTAGTCTAACAATGATGGTGCTGATATGGTCTAGGGTTACAATGGGATGGGAAGAGAGAGGAAAGAAGAAAACAGAGGGAGAAATCAGACCTGGAGTTACAATTCAGGGACAGCTGATATGGTCTGGACGTGAGAGAAAATTTCTGCAGGAGGTTGATATTGGGCAGGCTGTATCTTTGTAAGATACCAGACTCACGACCCTGCGGGCATCACAACCACACGTCAAACGCACAGAAGCTTTGGGTTGAGAAAGCGTGTGTTCTTGTGTAAATCAGACTTACCACTAGAAGCATCCTGTCTGATGCTGTGATGCAGCAGATCGGATCTCTGGTGGCCTGAAACAAATGAAACATAAACAGGTCTCACTCTCATGACCCCGTTGCTTGAACGTATGCCAGGATGGTATTACAAAGTGGGCTGCAGTCTCCATACATAGTGCAAAGATGCATTTTCTGACATTTGGGTCCCTTAGAAGAGTTTTTGAAATATAAATTAAGCAGATCAAGGAAAATACAGCAAAAGTACCAAATAATTCATAAACTGAGCTGAGCTGAGCAGTGTCTTATGACACTTTTCCCACTAATCCTCTCACGGGAGGTTGAGAGAGCCACAGGTGAGTGTATGTGATGAGTGTACTCACTGTGAAGGCTTTGGCAAAGTTCAGTGTCCCATCCGATGTTCCGCTTGGACTGTCATCGATGTGATAAACCCTAGAGAAGAGAGTCAGCAAGACAGAGTGAAAAGAGACAGTGTGCGGAGAGCAAGAGAGGTATTGCCTCAGTGTATTTCTCTCATGTGGAAGGGAAACAGAACACTGAGTCCACTCCTGGTCTGTGTGGGTCGCAGGATTTCATCACACAGCCATGAACGGAACTTTTCTAAACTGCTGCCGTCAGCGAGCACACCCTCACACCGCATTGATAGACAGACAGGCAGACAGGCCTGCCCACAGACTGTATGCATTAATAAGGAACGCCGCTTCATCTGATGAAAGCTTACATATTACACAGATCTGTTACTTTCATTCAGCCACTGAGTCTGAGAGATGGGACAAAGCATGTCCTACAACTTCAACTTTTGAAGTAGCTGGATTCCCACTTTGAAATGAATCTGAGAAGATTACTAGAACTAGAACCTGAGAAACGTTGCATTCTCTTGCAAACCTTTGCGTTCTCTCGCAAAAAAATTGTTCTCTCGCAAAACATTTGCGTTCTCTCGCAAATCCTGCTGTGAGTTCAGACAAACACTTCCTGTTTAATTATCCCGCTCGCAGCGTTTCAGACAGCTCCGTACGTTAACAATGGAGTTGTTCATAGAGTTTTGTTTTGAACTTGGACTTAAGTATAAAGAAATACAGTCGGTGCTTAACTCAAGAAGCTCAGTAAAGTTGGCAATGAGTAAAACCGAACCCTACAAAAATAGCCAATAACTGCAATGTTTACACACTGTAGTGTCACCAAATTCAGTTTACACATTAATGGTCTCCTAGTGTTCATACTACAACACTTAGTTTGGTAAAATGTGCTTTTGCATAATTCTTATGATTTTTTTATTAAAAAATAAAATCAATAATTTCACTGTAACATACTGTACTGTGACCAAATTCAGTTCACATCAATGTTCTTCTGCTGGTTATACTACAATACTTAAAATGCAAAGTTTCTCGGGGGAACGCAAAAGTTTTGCGAGAGAATGCAAAAAGCTTTGAAATATATTTTTTCCTCCCATCCCAGATTTTTCCCTTTAGGGGCTCCGTACATTCTTATCACAAATGTACAAATTTATAAAATTTCTCTTTTATTAGAATTATGACTTTGGCACTGTACCCTTAGTTTAAACTGACCAGAAAATGAAATGGCTACCATATTTAATACACGTGTTAAGCAAAATAGGATATTTTGACAGTGCTACAGATTTTCTGTCTGACTGCTGGTGACAATTCGACAGACGGAACTGAAAAGCAGTTTTAAACTAAAGCAGTTTCCTCACTTCATTCATTAATTCAAGTGAATGCTAGATTTGTCAATATTATGATGAATATTTGGCACATTATTTTTGGTTCTGATAATGTTGAGCGGCAGGCAAAGGATTTCTATTTCAAATACATGCTGTTCTTTTGAACTTTCTATTCATCAAAGAAAGTGATGCGTTTTCAACATTGATAATAATAAGAAGAAATGTTTCTTAAGCACCAAATCATCATATTACAATGATTTCTGAAGGATCATGTGACACTGAAGACTGGAGTAATGGAATAAAATCACAGGAATCAATTAGATTTTTATTCAAATAGAAATATATTCAAATATAAAGCAGTTACTTAAATTGTAATAATATTTCACAATATTACTGTTGTACTTTAAGTTTTACCTTTTGAAAGGTAGTGTTTGATTTTTTTTTAATCACAGGTGACCTTTGACCCTCACCTCTCCCGACCTTCCTTTCTTGTTTTAGCGACCTGGTTGATCTCAAGAGCAGTGAGTTTCTTAGCCACACGATACTGCCAAACATAAAACGCCTCCTTAGATGCGGTGATCACATGAGTCTTCGTCACGGTGACGAACAGAGGGTCTGTGACAGAGGAAAAGTGAACAAAAACATTTAGGAAAGAACATCTAGGACGCAATTCATTTCACACATTTTAGGGAATGAGAAAAAAGAAAAGCTCCTTTAACAGTTACATCATTATCAAAAACATCGCATCTATAGATCAAAGCTGACTGTTGAAGGTTTGTGTGATTTCGAAGGCTGTTCAAAAAAAAAAAAAAAAAAAAAAAAAAAAAAAAAAAATTTCACACAAACCTCTATATATAGAATGGGATCAATCATGTTTCCCCTAAAAAAAATTTATGAGCAGCTACATATTCTGTTCTGTGCTGCTTTTCAGTCTCTGGAATCTGTCCATAGAGAGATCAGGGTGAACGGCGGTCCTCCCACAGATCTGCTCTCCCAACCAGGGGAGGAATTTAGCAGGATGCCTGCGAGAGTGAGAGGAAAGAAGCCGGGATTCCCACCGCAGCCGTATGTTGGTGTTATATCATTACATCCTCAAGCCGTCAGCTTGCTTATCATCAAAGAAGCTGTTTTGAATTAAATATGTAAAATATACCTCAAACCTAAGCCTAATAAGACCATTCCAGCACATCTACACATCTTTCTGGAATACTTTTTTTCGATTAGTCAATGACCGCTAAAGTGAAACTGTAGCTGTTTTTCTTATACCACATTGTGTTCTCTAATTTAAAAAATGTGCATTAATATATTTATTTTCTTCAGAGTCCTGATGACCTTGAACTGGAGTATATTTGGGGAAAATGACCTGATGACTGTGCATGATCTCTTACGTATAGAATCAGTGAGTGTGTCGTATTAACTCACCGATGTCAATATATTTGGAGTCCTGTGGGGTTCCAATGGAGTTACACAACACCAGAACATACTGTGGACAGAGGACAGACAGGCATCTCTTTACTGTATGGATACTCTTCATTAAACAGTATCAAGGAAATATCTAAGAGGCTTCTTTTGCAGATGTTCATAATACCTTTCTCCTCCTAGACCGATCCTTTGAGGTGTTGTGATTGGACAGCTCATTAAATGCCTGTGGTAAAGCGGTTGAATCTGATGCTTAAGAACAGCTTTCTCAAAGTTTAATTTAATGAAATTCTATATTAAAATATTATGTCTTTCTACTGTAGACTCTGTCCTCTGTCCTACTGAATGAAGCCCTGGTTCAGAGCTGCTTTTAGTCATTTAGTCATTACTTTACAATACATCATGATACAGTCACATCTGTATGTTTGATCATGTATCTTATTGTATTTGAAAATGGCTACAGTCATGTAGTATTGTTAACTCTCTCCTGGCTGTAACTTTCTGTTGTCCGTGATCAGAGTGCATATGATATAATTTTCACAGCTATTTACTACACTGGAATCTGATAGGTGTCTTTACCATAGCTGATCCAGCCTCACCCTCAGGATCCTCCTGTTTGTGAAATGATAAAAACATTATAGCATTTGATGCAACACAAATCACAGATATGCCTAGTTAACACACTAAATCAAAAACAATATTGTAAATTAAAATATTTTTGTTAAATTAAAACACTTTTGTTAAACTTAACTGAACTTTTTTCATACCTGTGGATGTGTGTCATCCGCTTTGGTTGCCAAGATGCAATAATCTCCACAGGTGGTGATGGACATGAGACTCTTGACATATTTTACAAACTTTTCATTATTCTTAGTGTCCCAGAACACCACACTGTACTCCAGCCTATCAGGCCGTGTGTATGCATACACCACCGTGTTACAGCAGTAACCCCACTACAGAGACAGAGCAGGATGTTAGTTAAGAGACACTAATTGGTTAACAAAACTGTGTTTTATAGCCATTATTTACAGCTAAATTACTTTGTAATCTGGCCGAATGTTGGCAAAGTAAATGTAGGAATCTACAGCAAGTCCAATTCGGAGTCCTCCACCTTCCCATGATACAGCAGTCATCTGCTTGCCCGGAACCTTCAAAGTCCGTAAGTGCTAGACAAACGGTGACATTAGACATGAGTACATCAACAGGAACATTGCCATTAAAGTTTGGGGGCAAATATTATATACACTGTATATATACACCGATCAGGCATAACATTATGACCGTGAAGTGAATTGAAGTGAATAACACTGATTATCTCTTCATCACGGCACCTGTTAGTGGGTGGGATATATTAGGAAGCAAGTAAATATTTTGTCCTCAGAGCAGGAAAAATGGGCAAGCGTAAGGATTTGAGCGAATTTGACAAGGGTCAAATTGTGATGGCTAGACGACTGGGTCAGAGCATCTCCAAAACTGCAGCACTTGTGGGGTGTTCCTGGTCTGCAGTGGTCAGTATCTATCAAAAGTGGTCCAAGGAAGGAACAGTGCGAACCGGCGACAGGGTCATGGGCGGCCAAGGCTCATTGATGCACGTGGGTTAGCGAAGGCTGGTCATATCAAACAGACGAGCTACTGTAGCTCAAATTGCTCAAGAAGTTAATGCTGGTTCTGATAGAAAGGTGTCGGAATACACAGTGTATCGCAGTTTGTTACGTATGGGGCTGCACAGCCGTAGACCAGTCAGGTTGCCCATGCTGACCCCTGTCCACCGCCGAAAGCGGCAACAGTGTGCATCAGAACTGGACCACAGAGGAAGAAGGTGGCCTGGTCTGATCAATCACGTTTACATCATGTGGATGGCCAATCAAAATAGACAGTAAATGCATTTATAATGTTACAAAATATTACTATTTCAAATAAATGATCTTCTTTTGAACATCCTTATCATCAAATAATCCTGAAAAACTACTGATACTAATATACATAATACTGAAAATAATAAGAAATGTTACGAGACCCCTATATGCATATTAGAATGATTTCGGATCATGTGACTGCTGAAAATTCACCTTTGCCATCACAGGAATAGAGAAAAATAGAGACTTTCATAAGTTACTTTCAAAAACATTACAAAAATCTTACCGACCCCAAACTTTTGAACAGTAGTGTATGCATGACAAGTTGTATTATATTTGTAGAACTTTCATATTGTTTGTCTGTACAATACATGTGTGAGATCTGTACTCACCTCTCCAAATGGTGTGTAGAACTGAACAACATTTACGTCTTTCTCTGCTCCGCTGTTTCTGAGTGATCCTCCTATAGCTAGAACACTGCCACAGTGATTCCACTGGATACTGGCCACATGCCACATACCCGTCTCAATGATCACAGGACCTACACACATTAGCACACACAATCAATCTGTTTAAATTGTATTTCTCCTTCACATTCACACTGGAATGTATGACTCCAGCATGCACAAAGAGCGATAAAGAATCACAGAAATAAATAAACTCACTGTCATCACTCTCATGCCGCATCACTTGGCAGTGCCCGTTAGTAAAGCAAACAGCCAGGCAGGGGCAGTCTGGCTCCAGATACCCCTCTGTGCCTGTGTACCAGTGGATGCCTGCTATACTGAGGGCACCTGTTACATTCGCCAAACTACTCATGGTCATCTTCATCTGGGCATAAACACACAGACACACAAACAGGAATTTTGAGACTAAGAACGCATTGATTTATTAGCACTTTGCACACTGCACTTAACCCAGGGTTAACATCACTCTAAATCTCTCTTTTACCTACAATTAGGGGATGTTCCACCGGGGGTTATGACACCCTGCTCCAGAGTAGGGTTAGAACTTGTGTGGTGTAAAACGATGCAGCGTTAGGGCTCATTCACACAAAAACGCGAGATGCGGACAGTGGAATGGTGGAAAAAACACAAGGATGTGTTTTTTAAAAGTTTAACTGATTTTTAACTTGAGCGCCGAGTTTTCAGAACGTTGTGTCATGCGCGAGATGCCGCAAAGATGCAAGACGTGAGCGCAAGAGTCATGCACGTCCATGTAGCGCGTATACATTGAAAAACAAGGAAAAAGTAGCAGTGGAATGGAAAAATGCGTTGTGTATGAACGGCCCCAGAATACCACTAGATGCTTAGCAACAGACAGCCAATCTCATGCCTCACATTCACAAGCTTTGGACAGCGTCTCAGAATTTGAGGGGAAAAATGTCAAATTGTGACAAAAATTAATTGGAGCAAAGAGAGTTTCATTCTTACATTTATAGTCCGATTCCAAAAACTCAATATTACAGTCCGCAATGTATTCCCCCATTGCATTATTATATCTGCATTATTATATTCAACATTATATTAAGTAGTTTAATGTAGTTCTGACACTAAAACCTTTTTTTTTTGGGTGAACTATACATTCACCCAAAATGTATATCTACTAATACATATTGTCACTATCCCCGATATATATTGTTGCATTTTTGTTTCGCAATATATTGAACAGTGTGAAACGTGAAGCAAAGTAAGTGTATTTCCATGCTCTCAGCACTCACAATGAAGTTTCCTTGGTTGTCGTAAATGTGGATCTCTCCATTGGCCATCCCAAACAGCAAGATCTTACTGTCTGGAGACCAGGCCACATGTGCCAACTGGGTCCCCTTTAGTTCTTTACCCCAGATCCTGTTCCCTGTGAGATCACACAGTTATACAAACACATAACCAAACAAACACACACATTTATAATCACACAAACAAAAATGTTCATGCATGAAAATTCAAAACTGTATTATAAAACAATAAACATCTACACCTTGATGGCTTTGTTGCCTTTTAAAAACAATAATTGAAACATAAAATAAGAAAGAAAAGAAAAAATAGTTATAATAAAATGTCCATTAGTGAGAGTATCTGTGCTCACCATCCACCGAGCCCACAATCACAGCACCATCCTCATACACAATGCAGATCTTCAGACCATCAGCGTTCCAGCTCATGCTCCTCACCACAGATTTATTCCTGTTATTAATCATTTCTTCATACCATGAACCTGTTTGACACAGTTAAAGGCTGCATTTTAATTAAAGAAATAACCAAAAATGTGTCATCATTTTGAAGAACGTTGGTAACCAAATTGTTTTGGTGACCATTGACTTCCATTGTTAGAACAACAATAACAACAAAACATTTCTCAAGATATCTTCTTTTATTTTCCAGAAAAGAAAGAAAGTCACTCAGGTTTTGAACAACCTGATGGGGATTAAATGATGACAGAATTTTCATTTCTGAATAAACTATAAGATAGAGTTTTAAATATTACAGTACTTTCTTAATGTTTGGTTATATGACTGTGCACCTTTATAAAGCATCCAGACAATGATGAGGCCGTTCTGGTCACTAGTGGTCAGTTTCTGATACTGTTCATTCCACGTCACAACCTGCACTGCACCTGCACAACCAAATCAAAGCTCAGAGAGTCAGCACACACACAAACACACACACACACACACACACACACACACACACACACACACACACACACACCTGGCACGCTATATTTCTGGGGACTCACCACAGACGTAATAGTTTTTATACTGTACAAACCGTATATTCTATCCCCTACATTAACCCTACCCATCACACAAAACATTATGCATTTTTACATTTTCAAAAGAACCCATTTTGTATGATTTATAAGCTTTTGTACCCATGGGGACCTCAATTTATGTCCCCAGAGTGACACGAGTCCCGTGAGTCTGTGTGCATTCAGCGTGAAGTCCCCACCGGGATAGAAAAACATGCCCACACAATACAAACACTGTAGTGATGTCACACATCTACTTTCTTACCACTGTGGCCCTCCAGTGTCTGATTCATAGAGAGGTTGCTGGGAGCAGCCAGGCCTTTCAGTTTGGCATCATCTGGGAAAAATAAATGTCACTTAATCACAAATTATTGGTTGACTGGTGGATTTAATTCAAGCATTTGTAGAAATAAACTATTCACAATATCTATGTAGAAATAATGGTACCTGTGTAAGTCTCAAGTTTAAGCACTTTTAAAAGACCGTCCTCTCCTCCACAGGCGATGAAACCCTGATCTTTGTTCCAAGACACACACTTTAAAATCGTATTGTTTGGAATCGCAATCTGAGGACACAACACACAGCAAAACCGACAGCACTGATCAACAGCTCATATATGCAGAAACAACTGTCATTATCAGCAAAGAAACGCCTTTATTAAGAAAAGCAACCGAAAATGCGGACAACTAATCTACAACATAATTCCGCGTGATATCAGAAAGAATTACCTTCTTACTGAGATAAATAAACATCTTTGCTTTAGCTTAGCTTGCTAGCCTGCCACAGCGTTTATGGACCGTTTTTGGACGCTTATTAAGTTTTTAGTTCCCGATGATTGTGGGTGATTTCAGCGCTGTCTTCGTTTAAAAACACTGCATAATAAACCAGTTTTTTCAAGGCATTTGAATTTTCTGTGTATTTTCCATGCGTGTATGCTGCTGTAAAGCGGTTTGCTTGGTTTCTAGGTAACCAAAACCCGGAAATGGTGTTGCTTGATTATAGCGTTCATGGAATTTGTAGTTCTCTTCTACATATTCCCTTTACATTTATCGTTTGTTATAATATTATTGTAAATTATTGTCAAATTAATTATACAATTATTTTAATAGATTATAAGCATAGTTATAATTATGGAAATTTTGAAAATGACATTTCCTGCAGTGTGACCTGCTAAACTCCATCTCAAAGTATTTAAACAGCATTTGTCTAGTTATTCAGTAATATTCAATATGTTCAATATGAACTACAGGGACTAAGGTAGTAAAGGTAAAATGGTAATTTTAAAAATAAAATATATATATATATATATATATATATATATATATATATATATATATATATATATATATATATATAGTACTTTTATAGTTACTGCAACATCAGTAAGACTCTAAAATATGCACTTACCTTTATAAATAAAAAAGTAGCTTTAGATTTGAAGGTTTATTTAAAAAACTGTTATGCGTCAAATGTATATCCTCATGCACTCATGTGTATTTGAATATACATACAACTACAATTACAAACCCATCATATAATATAAATACATCACAGAAAATGACATCAAAGTTATTTTATTTGTTATTTGTAAGTATCCAAAATAAAGAACAATATAAAATAATGTGCATATAGCCTACTTTACATATTACCATCACTCACATATGTACTCTTACTATTTATTCCCAAAATAAAAGGAAACTTATTCTGCAAAACATTGAACATGTTGTGTCAACAAAGTCAATATGATATATGTTGATAACTCAAAAATCATACTCAGAACATACTGATATCTAAAATAATAAGCGCAATATGAATTAAGACATTTAACACATCAATGGAACAAAGTGAGGAATGCTACAGTGAGAGATGAAATAATTATTTTTATTTTTTTGAACAATCTGTTCCACTCTAGGCATGACGGAGATCAAACTGCTGCACTCTGTTTGTGATGTCATCCAGTAAGAACAGTTAAGAAAAACACATCACACATCATGATCATTAGGGCCCATCTTTGGACAGAAAACAATATAAAAATATATGACGAATAAAAGATTAAGCACTATGTGAAAAATGGCATAGAATAGAATGCACAGAAAGTTTATCAGGTTGAGTGGTTGAATTAGGATAGGAGATAAACAAATGCTGTATTAATCTGAAAGGATATGTCTGCTGGCGAGCGTCTGTATGCTGTTGTGAACCTTCCTCTGAAATGCGATTTGAGCCTCACACATGCAGGCATTCTCAGTCAGATCTCCTCTTGCCTCTTCTGAAAGAGAAACAGACATGTTTTACTGTATACGTCACTCCTCAATTTATAGAGCACATTAAACATACTTGATAAACATACATCTGATTTTGATCAGTTTGATATTTATATGGCATTTAGTTTGAGTCAAAAATCATTTATATGCGCAAAAAAGATCTGGATGCATTTCTTTAGAATGCATCGAATTCTTTACATTATGCATCAAATTTTTCAAATAATTTGATGCATATTTTTATGACAAACCGTTGGCCTGCTTAGAGCATGTTTTCTTGTCAGAGTTGATAACATATCCCTCTCTGCACTTGCAGAAATAAGAAGCATTGTTGTTGACACAAATATGTTCGCAGTTGTGCCCAAGTGCACAAGCGTCGAAACCTGCAAAATCGGCTGAATGAGCAAAAATATTCAATAAAAATATGATATATTATACAAATGTATGAAAACATTACAAAAATTTCATGATGAGTCAGTGATGCATTCATTTCATATTTATTTTAAATGAAGTTACATACAAATATAAATATTATTCATTATAATTATTTACATAAATATATTTTATAATATATATTTTTTTATTGTCGTATGATTTGAGATTAAATTAAAATGTGAGCCAATTCCCTTGATTCTCTTACCACAGAGTGTCTCCCTGAACTTGGATGTGAGTTTCTCAATCACGCCGTATGTTTCCACATAGAACACGTGGTCATCAAGAGGCTGACTGGCCATCAGTTTAAGAGAACGCATATCTGCTCTGTCCACTCCAACGGCGTATATTTCAATCCCAGAAGCCCTAGCTGCTGCTGCCACCTCTTCAACTTTATCTTGCGGCCTTCCATCGGTCACAATAATGGCCACCTTACTGATGTTCTTTTTTTGTGGCCGGGCCCCAGCAGTCTCCGTGAAAACCAGCTCCATGGAGGTTTTGATGGCCAGGCCAGTCATGGTTCCCGTCGAGAGCGGATCGATACGGGAGAAGGCCTGCTTGACCTCAGCCTTGCTAAAGTACTTTTTCAGAAGGAACTCAATGGTGACGGTGCTGGCATAGTTGACCAGGGCGACTCGTGTGGCATCGGATCCGATATCTAGAGAGTCGACCATTTCAGAGAGGAAGATCTTGACCTTCTCGAACTCTGCAGGACGGACGCTACGAGAACTGTCGATGATAAAAACCAGGTCTAGAGGACGGCTCTTGCAAAGCTCTGCTGGAGCTGTGGAAGAGAAATCATTTATTAATACTGAAAATTAGTGTCACATTATTATCATTAAAAGGGATTTTTTTTTAAAGTGCAAAGTGTGATGCTGAAAGAGATTAATATGTAAAAATGTTGATTGTTTATGTAAAAGAGAGGCTCCTCGGTTAGCAACGCAGCACTGTGACTGAAAAAATGGGAAGAAACTGATTCCGCTGATTTTATTTGTTCTAAACAAAAAGCAGAATATGAGGGCAATATACACAAATAGCATTAAGGTGATAAAGGTAACGACAACCATAACGACAATGACACAGAAAAACGATATTGTTGATTAATGATAAAAACATTGACATCCAATCAGAATCCATCCTGCTTTAACGCGCTTCAACATTTAAAGCAGCAGAAAACACAATTGACGAGTTGGTTAGCGTTATAATTATCCTTCTTAGTGTGAACAGGCCTTTAATGAGGCCATTAGTTTTACTAACGCTAAATTCTTTTTTTTGTTTTTTTGTTTTTTAAAGAGATGCCTAATTAATTCTATTTGTGTATAGAAATATTCCACAATCCTGCTTGTTTAAAGCTAAATGACCATTAGTTTCTTCATGAATTCTCCTTGGAGAGAGAGAGAGAGAAAGAGGAGAAAATGATTAAGAGGGACTGAAGAGGACCAGACGGGTCGCCTGCACCCGGTGGGGTGGGATTGGTCTACCTGGGTCAGTGGGAGGTTCGGCAGGGGCAGCAGTTGTGTCACGAGGGGTACTGACCGGCTGTGGAGTGGTTGTAGTGGTTGTAGTGGTTGCAATGGTTGTAATGGTTGCAGTCTGTGTTGGAGGTGGCGGGGGATGGGTGGCTACCGTGGCGAATGGCATGGGCACTGTAGGGGCAGGTAACACCACTGGCATTCTGGGCAGCGTGGGCACAACTGTCCGAACAGGTTGGACAGGTGACATGGGCTGGACAGGTAAGACAGGACGGTGGTAGATAAAGGGAGGTCCCTTCCAAGGCGGCCGCTGGTGGTGATGTTGATGAGGGTTGCGATGATGATAGGTGTAAAACCTGTGATTAAAGCCATGAGCTTTGTTTGGTGAGAGAGAGAGAGAGAGAGAGAGAGAGAGAGAGAGAGAGAGAGAGAGAGAGAGAGAGAGAGAGAGAGAGAGCAGGTGAACAGATATATTGAAATACATAGGAGGAGAAAGAGAGAAAATGAATCCACAGATGAAAAGGAAAAATAGAGGAGAAGGACAAATAGGTGGATTAAAAGGAGTTGAGATGCATTAAAGTTGGTTTAAAGCAATATGATACAGATGTGGGTTTGTAAAGACACTTTTTGATTGTTAGTAAAAGCATGAGCAAAATTCAGTGGCCTGTTCAGAAGATCTCTGTGAATGACATCCAGACAAACATGCTGTAGCACCAGATCCACTTAAAAGAAAATGTTTTATTTATTTATGTTTTATTTATTTAAAATAAATAATTGTATTTGGGGGTTAATTATAGTACAACTTTGATATCATATGTGTAGAAATATATAAATCATTTAGATTTAATAAAGAGCTTATCGTTTTGAAAATATGAGAGAAAAAATTAAAATAAAAATGCATAAGATTTTTGGGAAGAATAAGGAAACGTCGTTTTGATAGTAGTCAATAGAACCACTGCTCACAGTTTTAGAAGTCTAAAGGTCCCTGATCTGTCATTAAGCACTTTAATAGGCTAATAATAGGCCTACTGTAAAATGGAATGTCCAGCTGTGTGTACATTACATAATTTCAAGGGACTACAGTAGATTACTCAAATACCTAAAGATTTTCACTCACTTTATTTTTTTTTATTTATATATATATATATATATATATATATATATATATATATATATATATATATATATATATATATATATATATATTTAAATCAAGGCTTGAAAATAATTAATATTATTATAAAGATTACAAATAATAGTAATAAAATGATTAGGCTACCTCCAAAGTTGATGGAGTTGCCGTGTCCAGGCATATTGGGGAAGAGGTGAGATCTCTGCCGGTCCGCGTACAGCTGGTTGTGGTACTGGTTCTGGTTCCGTGCATAAGGGCCATACGTGCCCTCCACTTCCATTAAACATGCAGACAGACAAAAGACAAAAGTGCAAATAAAGAATGTCATGTTGATGAAGATGGATGCAGAAGTGTCCGTCCTTGTGTTTATTCCGCCTCACGGTGAGAGTTTTGACAGGAGGAGGCGCTCACATGATGTTTTAAAGCCGCTGGCCCCCAGACGTCCACCACCAGCCACCAATCCAGAGAAACAAGTGCGTTTGACTGGGCGGGCGTTTAGTCTTCTACACTAGAACGGCATAGATAGAATCCTACAGTGCACCGCGCATTCTGGAAATTCTTAAAAAATATATAATAATTTAAAAAAATACCAATGCTTATTTGCTAGTGTAGCCTATATATAACTTTATGATACCATCATGTGCATTTAAATACCTATTATTCTGCATTGTGAATTAATAATTCATCCCGCCTCTAGGTGGCGCTGTAATAAGTGCACTACTACAGCAGCAGCGACTGCTGGTTTGTTTTTACTCGTGCTCGTTGGTCAGTTCGAGATTAGAGAGTCAAGGGGAGATCACTCAACTCAAATAGGTAAAATTCGCCTTTATGTCGTCGTTTAACACAAAAGTGTTGTTTTTGTATTTGTTGATGGTGACGTATCCATAAGTATCGGCCTGAGCAGTGGTGTGGGGTGGAGGCACATTATAGTTGCTGTCTATGCAAATTCTAATTATGTTGTCATGGAAATTAGTCCGATTTTTACTAATTATATCACGCTATTCCTCATGTCTGTAGATACTATTGCTGCCTTCACGTGTTATGGGAAATTTCATACTTTCGACTAATAAAGTCGTGATTACGAGCTCATCGCATTCAAGTTTTGACTTGAGAGGGCGTTCACTTCATGTCCAATTTTTCACCTCAATCAAGTTAAGTTGTAAACCAGTAACTGTTTACGAAAAACCAGTAACTATTTACGATAAACCAGTAACTATTTACGATAATTCCGATAGTGCGTGAAGGAAGCATGAATTATAATTTCAGTTCGCACTGACTGAAAAATTAGAAGTAAAAAAAGAGGAATATCAGAACATTGATTCGCAAATTAGTTATTTAATTTTGAGAAGTGTATACGAACATGTCCTTTTGTGTGTGTGTGTGTGTGTGTGTGTGTGTGTGTTTGTGCTGTCAAATCGATTAATCGCATCCACAATAAATGTTTGTCTTTACATATAATACGTGTGTGTGTACTGTGTATAATTATGTATATTCGAATACACACATACATGTATATTTAAGAAAAATGTGCATGTATATACTGTTACTGTGTATATATTTATAACATATATATATAATTATTTTATATATAAATATATATATTTTTTAAATATAAACATCTTTGTGTGTGTATTTATATATACATAATAATTATACACGGTACATATATATTATGTAGATGCAAACTTTTATTTTGGATGCAATTAATCGATTTGACTGTGTATGTTTAAAATTAGTATGTGATAGAACAAATTATATATAAATTGTAAATGATTCACAAAACTAAGCATACATGGGAGCTCCTTTATACTAGCATTCTAGGATGCACCCCATGAATGTTTGCAATGCATGTTACTAGAGCTGCACAATTTTTTTGTTTGTTTGTTTCAAACAGATTACGATTCTCCCTTGATTCTGAACTGAACATAATAACATATCATTTACTAGAAGTTTTGAGAAAAAAAAAAAAAAGTTAATTGCTGCATTCAATTTAAAAAGTTTAATTAATCAGAATCAGAATGAGCTTTTTTTGCCAAGTAGCCTATGCTTACATATACAAGGAATTTGTCTTGGTGACAGAAGCTTCCAGTGCACAGCGACAAGACAGATAATTAAAGTCAAATAAGTGAATGAAAATAAATATATAAAAAATATACAAAATAGACAGTATATTTATGTACAGGTGTGTTATGTACAGTGCAAGGGAATGTGAATAAGAGATATGGAATGCTAAATAAACATTAGTTATGTTTATTGTCCAGTGGGGGTATTTAACTGTTCATGTGGTAGATGGTCTGAGGAAAGAAACTTTTCCTATTCCTGGCTATTCTGGTGCTCAGTAGCGCTGACCATACGGCAACAGTTCAAAGAGGAAGTGGCCTGGATGTGAGTGGTCCAGAGTGATTTTGTCAGCCGATCTTTTAAGGATTAATTTCTAATGTTGCCCTACTTCCATGATATCTTCCCCTTGTGTCTGCATTCAGAGTAACAGTATGCAGAGTCTGTCAGTGCAGGCTCTGACTCTGCGGCAGCTGGGCAGACTGAACTCCCTGCAGCTGCTCTCTCCGTGCCATGGCTCTGGCCTCAGCATGTGGTGCCCACGGACGTTACATTCTCGTCAGCTGTGGGGTTCAACCACTGCCCAGACGCACCGGACAGCTATGTGGCCGAAATCGTGGGATGCTCGGCAAAGCTGGTTGCTCCATCAAACACGGCTCAAGAGCACAAGAAGGAAAGGGAAGCAGAAAGCAGTGCAGCAGGAGGAAGAGGAGGAGGAGGAAGAGGAGGCTGCAGAGGCTAGTGATTATGAGGACGAGCTTCAAGATGACCCAGGCCTGCCAAAAGACTACAAAGACCATGAGAAAACTGTCCAGTCTCTACGTTTCGATCTGGTTTTGAAGGCTGGATTGGACATCGCGCGACAGTAAGTCAGAAAAACTGCTTATGTTCACAATTGCAAAGTCATGTTTTCAGTTCCAAATGCAGCTGTGATTATGTAGTTTAATCTATATTTAGCTTTGGAACAGATCAGACTTAAGACAACTCATAGAACATCTTCAGAGAATGGATGAATTTTGTGTATCTATTATTTTTCTGTACTTTTAGTGTGTGGTGTTTTGGCCAGTGGCAGTGACTAACATAAACCATGTATCTTTTTTACAGTGGTGTGGAGGATGCTTTTTATAGCCTCAAATTGAGACTGA
This sequence comes from Paracanthobrama guichenoti, assembly GCA_018749465.1. NCBI lineage: Eukaryota > Metazoa > Chordata > Actinopteri > Cypriniformes > Gobionidae > Paracanthobrama > Paracanthobrama guichenoti. The sequence goes on along the minus strand of CM031955.1, from coordinate 24,363,360 downwards.
ATGGTCAGAAGCTCTCAAAAAAGAGCAAAATGGTGAGTCAGCGCCCTCTTGTGGTCTAAACCGAAGAACTTTCCTCATAAATACTGTATGTAACACCTGCTAAACAAATTATGGACCAATAGAAAACTTACCTTGCTTGTGGTAGGCTTCCTGTTACTGGCTTAAATAAATTGATCTGAGTAGTATAAGCAGAAATGGCACCTTAATATAACAGTCCATGGTCTGCTGCCTCCTACAGGTTAAAGTTGGAGATACACTGGATCTGATTCTTAATGAGGACAAGGAAATGGACACAGTCTTGCTGAAAAGAGTGATCTTAAAAAAGGTGGTTGGAGAGACAAAAGATGCAGAAAAGCAGAGAGTCGTTCTAAGAAGCTGGAAACACCTACAACTGCTCAGAAAGGATGTGTACAAGCAGTGAAGACCAATGTGTTTTATAGGTGAAGATCAGAAACTGGGACAAAAGTGATATTTCCTATTCCACTCACCAGCCGTTTAATTCAGAAACTGCAGATTGGTGTTTTCACAACAAAAACTGAAGGTCTTTCTCACATCTTTTCACTTGTAGTTCTCATAACTGTTTCATACTACTTGAAGATGGATTTTACAGGTCACAAATGGAACAGACACATCCTATATTGTTTAGAGGTGGTTTAGGTTATATGTATTTTTTTTATTATTTGGTATTTACTAGATTCACAAAAATACCATTGTGAGATAGATCATATAGTTTTTGAGATATCAAATGGTTTCAGGATTTCTGATCCCATTTATAGCTTATTCTGCTTATACTATAGATTTTCAGTGAGCAGTTGTTTTTTTTTCAGGAAAGGTACAGAGTGCCTCTGCATACAGCTGCACTAACCAAACCAGACTTAATAAAAATGCTTTGCACAGCATGTTTTCAAATGATTCAAAAGTGAGTCCAAACCCAAACAAATACAGGTTCCAAAAGTGCATTTCTTAATTTTTTCTTCATTTATGATGCAAAGAACACCAATTTGATCAGTCTTGATAAACATCAACGATAAAATTATCTGTCCTACACACAGAGAAAAAGCTGTCAAAATTGTACCTTTAGGGGTGCAACAGCTTATCACTGGGGCAGTACCCTTAAAATGACATCTTTGTACCTTTTTACTCCTAAAAGGTGCATATTAGTACCTTAGAGTACGAATACATACCTTAAAGGTACTACTATGAATCTTTTTGTGGTAAAAAGGTACAAAGATGTCATTTTAAGGGTACTGCCCCAGGACAAGCTGCTGCACCCTTCTTCACTGTAAAAATGCTTTTCTTAGTAGTTCTAGTCCAAACATCTAAAAAATCTTAAAACAAGAAGTCTTGTTTTGGGGGAAAATAAAATCAAAATTAAGTGAGCTTTTGCTTAAAATAAGCAAAATAATTTTCCAATGGGGTAAGCAAAATAATCTTAAAACAATATTATTTTGCTTACCCCATTGGCAGATTATTTTGCTTATTTTAAGCAAAAACTCACTTGATTTTGATTTTATTTTTCCCAAAGAAAGACAAAGACTTTTGCTTATCTAGTAAATGCTTCTTAATGTAAGAATTTTTAGATATTTGGACTTAAAACAAGACAAAAACACTAAGTAAGAAAAGCATTTTTTTGCAGTGTTCTCTGTGTGTACCATAGGATTGCTCTGAGGATAAAAAGCTCCCACTGACCCTCACTTGTGTATATGAAATATAATAAAAAGGATCATGAAACCCATCTCGGCTAGGAAGTGAATTTTTATTTAAAAATATATAACATAATATAACCTGGTGCTATAGTTTAGTACAGATGAGTAAGATTGACTTCCTGTAAGGTAGGACATACTTCAGTATGTTGATAATTATAAAAAGCCAGTGCTGCAACATTGCTACAATTTAAAACTATATATATACATACACACACACACACACACACATATCTCTGCCCTCACCCAAAACTAAAGTGATCTATTATTTTTAAAGTACTAAATGTTTACATTTAAGTTGATTTAAGGCTAACTTTATCTTATCTATTAATCATTAGAATAACATCAATAATATTTTGGCTTATAAATAGTAACACTAATATCTGTCACGTGATAGTGGCTTCAATCACAAACTTTTCTGTCACCTACTATCCCATCCTGTTTAAAGGCCATGGATGTGAACTCGACCAGCCGAACTGGACCTTAAACAAGGACAAGTTTCAATATGCTTCAGCTTATGGACTTGTGCAAATAACAGGTATGTTGTGTAAAATATAGGAAAAGAGGTCTGCGCTTTGCAGGAACATTGTTTTAAGAATAAGTCACAGTGTTGTTCGATCTCTTTGCCTTCTTTAGAATGTCACATTTCTTGCGATTGGGGCGCCTGCAGCGCTCATCGATGCTTGGCACACATTCATAGTGCCACACCTCCTCCATTTTGTCAACAGGGTAGACGGCCTCTACGTAATGACGAATAAGTCGAAGGCGCACAGGGTCCAGCTGTTTCTTGTTGCAGGCCCCAGAGTGGTTGTACTGCAGCCGTAAATTTTCCTGCGTGAAAAGCTCTGGGAAGAGACGAACGAGAAGGCGGGCGGCAAAATTTCCCACAGACAGACTCTGCTGGACTATCTCCCTCACTTCAGCATCCGTAAGCAGGTAATCGGAAGGCACTGGGAAGTCTGGAGTGGACACCGAGAGGTCCTCCAGAGGAATCTTGCAGAAGTCTTTGCTGCTTTTCTCCAGGGGTGAAGACAGGACTTCAGCGTCCTCTTTCACACGATCTGAAGTAAGAACATTGATTTGGCCAGCAGTTAGCAGAGAGACCTTTGGGTCAGGCTCTTGGTCGGGTGAACAGGCCTTCCGTTGTTGCTGGTATGAACGCCGTTGGTCAGTATCCCGTCGCCTGCAACGCTCATCAAGTTTGCCGACAAACTCAAGGGTCCACACACGGTCGTTCTTAGCTTGTGGGTAGAGTAGCTGGACGTAATGTCGGATGAGATTGATTCGCATAGGATCCAGCTGTTTCTTTCCTAGAGATCCGCTGCAGTTGTAGTATTTTCGTGCATTCTCGTAAGTGAAGAGCTCAGGGAACATGTGAACCAGGAGACGAGATGCAAAGTTCCCAATTGATAAACTGCACTCATAGTTGCTTTTTAGCTGTTCCTTAGTAAGTAAATACTCCTGTGGAACATCAAAGTCTGGAGGAGGGATCTGTAGTTTATCGAAATCCACAGGCTCAAGCCATGATTTTTTAGACCTGCGATTTGGTTTCTCGTAATCACTCAGGTCACTGATCTTAACAATGGAAATGTTATCAGGGAGACGGGTGGTATCATACATCTCTTGGTTGTCACGACCACTGCCATTTACAGAAGTGTTCTCCAGTGCTTCCTCCATTCGTTGTACGCACAACTGCAGCCAGGTTTCCTCCGGGATATCAGGGAAATTGGCCTCCATGTATTTTCTTATAATTTCCAGTCTGTCCGAGTCAATGATCAACTGTCCAATGCTGTTGTGGCCCTCTGGCAACTTGCCCTCCTCAAACACCTCTGGGAAGAGTCTGTTTAACAAAAAAACGACAAGCTCCTCTGGGGAAGTTAAGTCTTCAGAGTCGTCACCAGCAGCCTCATGGGGGTCGAACACTATATCTGAGCTGTCATTATTGGGATGAACATCATTGTTCTCTCCAGAGTTGAGGGAAAGACTCTCATCCTGGGCATCTTCACTAATGAAATGGAAAGTGTGATTCGGTTCCATGTCAAACCCGCCAACCATCGGAGCCTGTTTGTCACACATCTGACCACTCTCCATGTCCTTCTGAGCCCAGAAACGATTCAAGAAATCATTGATCTGCAGCAAGCACTCTGTCTGCCAGACATTTTCATTTTTCACCAGCGGGTAACAGACTTCCACATAGTTACGTATTAACTGAAGGTGCAATGAATCTAATGTCCGTTTAGTTGTAAGGCTGCATGTGCTGCAGCCGTCCTTTGCTGTGAAAAGTTCTGGGAAAAGTTGTACGAGGAGTCTGCAGCCAAGCTCGCCCGCAGTGGACGTTTGCTCCATCAGCTGGGTGAGCTCATCAGTAGTCAATTGGTATTCAGGAGGAGGTTGAAATTCCATGACCATCTCAGAGGGCTTCATCTGCTTTTTGATGCGCGTCACTTCCAACGAGAGCAAGTCCACCTTACTGTGCAGCTGGGTCATACTGGAATTCAGTGTGTTGAGGAGGAAGAACATCTTCTCGATGAGCGGGTAGAGGTGAGAATCCAAGGCAGCAGGAGAACCCGTGACCCCCAAAGTAGGGGAGGCCTTAAACATGTGATGCTTTTTAGAATTGCCCAGTTTTTGGAAGTGGACACCATTATGGTTTGCTCTGACTCCATTTTGAGCTCCGTGCTGGTCCAGATTGGATGCCGCTTTACGCTCAGAAATACGATGCGTGATGCTGTAGAGTGGTTTCCTGTATGAAGACATGGAAATCTGCTCCTGAGGAGATAATCTGTGGCCGTGAGAGCATGACCTGCTTCCATCATCGGAACTGCCGTCAAGATGTTCTCCTGCCTGGAAAGTAAGTGTGAAATTTTGCTGTTAATAGTTTGCACCAAAAGAAAAGACCAGACATTGCCTGTTCTTTAAAGGGTTAGTTCACCCAAAAATTTAAATTCTGTCATTAATTACTCAATAACCTCATGTCGTTCCAAACCCGTAAGACCTTCGTTTATTTTCAGAACACAAATTAAGACATTTTTGATGATATCAGAGAGCTTTCTGACCCCACATAGACTGCTCCTGTGTCAGCAACACACACGTGCGTCGTGGCGCTCACGTGAACAGCATATTCTCATCTCGAACAAAGTATTCTCGTCGCTTCATAACATTAAGGTTGAACCAATGTATTCACATGGACTATTTTAATGTCTTTACTACCTTTCTAGGCCTTGAAAGTGGTAATAACATTGCATTCTATGTGGGGTCATAAAGCTGATTTCATCAAAAATATCTTAATTTGTGTTCCGAAGATGAACGAAGGTCTTACAGATATGGAACGACATGAGAGTGAATGATTAATGACAGAATTTTCATTCTTGGGAGAACTAACCCTTTAACAAGTCTTGACAAATGATATCCCAAATACAATGTTTAACCTGTAGAAGAATTAAAGTTGTGTTTGTAACAAATGTTCTTTTTCATTTACAGCCATTTGATCTTACCTGTGTTGTCACCTTGAACCTCTTCCCACTAGTGGACCGTTCCACCTCAGGGCCTGCATGTGTTGCTGAACGTTTTTTAATGCGCTCAATGAAGCTCTCCATCTTTCCCTCTGAGTTTTCAAATATGTCCTCTGCATCTTTCTCGACTTTAACTTCTGAAGAAAAACCCAAGCGTTCATAACTATCAAGAATGTGGAGAAATGCTGATAGACATTATCTCTGCACAACTTTGATGAGGTGACAGGACACTTGTTTACAGAAAACTTGCCTTGTTTACACCTGGTTTTAAGATCCGTCTCGAGTGATCTGATCACAGATCATCAGCTGAGACAGAGGAACATTTACAGCTGGTAGTAACATGCATCTCCTGTAACCGTTTACATTTTTATCTTTAACGGGCACTTGAATTTACCCAAAAAAATGATGATGTGCACGGATAAATTTATAATAAACACTACAAAATTACAAAAAATAAGAATTGTCAATTTTGATTTCATAGTGACTTTAAAGTCGCAAGTTTAAGAGGCAGTGGTTGATTTTACAGGTGTGCAGTTACACTACAAATGAAATGTCATGCCTTTTTGACGACATCTGATGCTCTACCTCTGCTAAATGTTTTTGATTACTGTATTTAGTACTGTCTATTTGATTCCTGTTTCAGTTTACCAGTGATCCTAATGTCAAGTGCACTTTCAAGGCAACATCTCCATTTGATGCTAAGGTAAGTTTCACTGGATCATTCTGATTTGTTTTTTTTGATGTGATGCATGTTAGTACACAGCGTACAAGTTGTATCGTTCAGTGAAAATTCTCAAGGGGCATTTAATGTGAATCGTTATTTACATACTTTTATCAGGCACTTGTCCGTCTGCATTAACCATGCACACAGAAGAGCTCATATCCTGGGAAGAGACACACAAGACCCATGGCTGATTACTGATATGATCTGATAATCACATGATCTGACCATAAACATTGCACTTTTCCTTAACATTTGTCAGTCATAGCAGCTGTTCAGGGAATGAAGGTTTAGAAATATCTCACTAAACATAGAGACAAAATCTTTCTGTATAATGATTTGTTTTAAAAAGAGGAAGCGTTTGGCCTGCTGAAAGACAGTGATGCAAGTATTACACACGACTGGTCATAAATGTCATGGCAAGCGTGAGAAAATTATGATGCGTGTAAAACTTTACATTCCCAGAGTGAAGTTCTGTGAGATTGTTTTCCTATTTGTTTTTCATGTCTTGCACCGTGAGGTCTCGCCAGAGCACCGGAGAGGCGCTGCTTCACCGTACCGACCCCCGTCCACCGGCTCCACTTCCTCATTCTTCCAGTGGAAACCCCACGGATCGGTACAACCGGGGAGACAGACGGACAAGCGGCTCCCTGCTGCGGTCCTTCTGTGGACTGCATATGCCTTAAGGAAATAATGTACACTTTATGGTTTTTTTGCAGTAACACGGAGACCTGCCCTTCTCTCTCGTGATTCCCCTCCCTTCCCCGTGCGCAACTCTCCCTCTTGCGTGACGCGGCAAGAAAAACATCCACCGATGAGTTTTCGCTCCGTCTCCCGCGACACGGCGCGCTTAAACTACCTGCGCGGCTGAAATCAAACTCACCTTTGCGACGCCGGGCAGCCGTGTGCAGTAGGTTAGGAGGCATCAGCCATGGTCGCGTCTTTAAAACCAGTGGATATATCCACGGGTAACTGTTGTCCGTGTTTCTCTCCGCAGCTTTTTTTTTTTTCTCTAGTCAGTGCCCTCTCGCGTGACGTGACGGTACTGTGTCATTTCCGCACAGCTGTGGGTTTGCTGTGGGTTTTTGCCAGCCCACCCCACGTGAATCCTTGAGCTGCGGCGCCGTGGCCGTGAAATGCGCGGCCCGTGATCTGGCGTGGGACTTCTCGTGACTCGCGGTCATTTCAAGAGGCCCCACGAGTCGCGCGCCTAAGTTCCACGAGTGTAAAATCGCCTGCGTCATAGCCGCGCGTGACCACACAAATGTACATTACAGTATATGGTTGAATTTGTTTTAGATAACTTTTAATAACTATTTGTGTTCATTTTGCACTACACCGTATGACTTCAGAATTAATAATGCATGTGAATATATTCTCTCTGTTTTTATTGTGTGCATATAGTGCTAATAGTGCATTGTTGTTGTATTCTAAAACATTGATTTGACGGTAGGCGATTAAATAAATGGCGTTCTGCAAATTCTGAGTAATGAGATTGGAAATGTAAGCAACACCAAGAAAACCAAACGATAGGCTACCACGAATTGTTTGGGTGTACTTTGTCCTCACAGAAAGTTTTCGCATTTAATATTTGGTTTTCAGTTCCCTAAAGGCTTGAGATTATTAATATACTAAGGAAATATTTGAATTCAAATGCTGACAAAAACAATAGATGTAGTCATATCTGTAACATTCAGGACATTTTCTTTTGAGTTTGAACGGACTAAAACAGTGTATTTCACCAGATCCGCATTCTGAATAAAGGTTAGCACATATTTAACTTCATCAGCACATAAATAGGTTTTGTGACTTTCAGTCTTGTCCATGATAGCCTACAACTAGCGAACTACATATGAATAAACTGTCCCAGACTCAGCGTATTATGTTGTTTACTGCCAGTCACAATGAACCGCCGTCTAGTGGATATGACAAGTACTACAGGGCAAATGTGCTTTGTATTGTAAAATCTGTTTTGCTGTCAAGTAATATTTTTTAATTATACTGTTATTATATATATATATATATACACAAGTCCAAAACAGCCCTGACCCGTCAAAGCATGGACTCCACTAGACCCCTGAAGGTGTGCTGTGGCATCTGGCACCAAGATGTTAGCAGCAGATCCTTTAAGTCCTGTAAGTTGCGAGGTGGGGCCTCCATGGATCGGACTTGTTTGTTCAGCACATCCCACAGATGCTTGATTGGATTGAGATCTGGGGAATTGGAGGCCAAGTCAACACCTTATACTCGTTGTTGTGCTCCTCAAACCATTCCTGAACCATTTTTGCTTTGTGGCAGGGCACATTATCCTGCTGAAAGAGGCCACAGCCACCAGATTCAAGATTCAAGAGTTTTATTTGTCACATACACAGTTATATACAGAATATACAACCGGCAGTGAAATGTAAACAGGTCCGCTCCATGGACAGTGCAAATTCACAGTTAAAAACACAAGGAGGAAATTATAATAGAAATAGAATAAAAAAGTACTATCTATCTATCTATCTATCTATCTATCTATCTATCTATCTATCTATCTATCTATCTATCTATATATATATATATATATATATATATATATATATATATATATATATATATATATATATATATATATATATGTATATATCTGTAGAATTATAAATAATCAAGTCAAGAGAAAAAAAAAGGTAACAAATAAGGATAAAGTGGAATAAAATAATTGAAGTAGACTTTGCAGTGAGTAAACTGTAGACTTATAAATATGTGGTTAACAAATGTATAAAGAGTATAATGTGCAAACAGGTTTAAAACAGGTTGTTACACAGTAACAACGAGAACAGAAAGTGCAGTGCAATGTCAGTATGTCGATGTTTATCCTGAAGTGAAGGCACGTGATGTTAAGTTCAGGAGTCTGATGGCCTGGGAGAAGAAGCTTCTCCTGAGTCTCTCAGTTTTGGCCATCAGGCTTCGGAAGCGCTTACCAGATGGCAGCAGCGTGAAATGAGGGTTTGCAGGGTGATTAGAGTCCTTGATGATCTTGGTAGCTCTACCTTTGCAGCGTTTGGTGTAGACGTCCTGCAGAGACGGGAGAGCTGACCCTGAGATACGCTCGGATAAGCGCACAACTCTTTGCAGGGCTTTGCGGTCATGACTGGTGCTGTTCCCATACCACGCTGTGATGCACTGAGTTAAAACACTTTCTATCGCCCCTAAATAGAAAGTTTTCAGGATAGCTGGTGAAACCCTGAATTTCCTCAGCTGGCGCAGGTGGTACAGTCTTTGCCTGGCTTTTTCACCTGTGTCTGAATGTGAGCAGTCCAGGTCAGGTCCTCGGAGATGTTTACACCCAGGTACTTGAAGCTGCTCACTCTCTCTACTGGTGACCCGCTGATCATGAGGGGGAGTATGTACGTTGCTGTCTCTTCCTGAAGTCCACAATCATTTCTTTGGTCTTGCCAACATTCAGAGAGAGACAGTTGTCCTGGCACCATGATGTTAGATGCTCCACCTCGTCCAAGTATGCCGTCTCATTGTTGTTGGAAATGAGGCCCAGGACAACAGTATCATCAGCAAATTTGATGATAGAGGTGGAGCTGTGTGTGGACAAACAGTCATGCGTGTGAGAGAGAGTAGAGCAGGGGACTCAGGACACAGCCCTGTGGAGCACCCACACTCAGGGTGATGGAGGAGGAGGTGGACTGGCCTATTCTCACCACCTGAGGCCTGCCAGTGAGGAAGTCCTCAATCCAGTGGCAGAGAGAAGGATTCAGGCCGAGATCCAGGAGTTTGGAGGTTAGCTTGGTGGGAACTATGGTGTTAAAGGCTGAGCTATAGTCAATGAATAGCAGCCTTACGTAGTTCCCACTTTTGCTGTCGATGTGAGTGAGGAGGAGTGGAGGACATGAGAGATGGCATCTTCAGTCGATCTATTGGGACGATAGGCAAACTGAAGAGGGTCCAAAGTGTCAGGAATGAAGGCGCAAATGGTGTTTTTAATGAGTCTCTCAAAGACCTTCATGACTATAGACGTGAGAGCCACTGGACGATAGTCATTTAGGCAAGAGGGTTTACTGTTCTTAGGGACAGGGATGATGGTGGATTTTTTGAAGGAGGTGGGGACCACAGATGTAGCGAGGGACTCATTAAAGATAGATGTAAACAACCCGGCGAGCTGATCAGCACAGGACCGCAGAACACGACCTGAAATACCATCCGGCCCGGCAGCTTTCCTGACGTCCACGCTTGAGTGCTCTCCGAACTTCATCCTCTGAGACAGAGATCACGTGATTGTTGCTGCTCTGAGTAATTTCCTCTAACGCGCCACTTGGCGGAGTCGCGTTGCCGCGGTTACAGTCAAAGCGAGCGTAGAAAGGGAATACCGTTTCCATGAAGCGTGTACAAGGTCTGCAACAATGCTTAGGTAGGTGGTACGTGTCAAAGTAACATCCACATGGATGGCAGGACCCAATGTTTCCCAGCAGAATATTGCCCATCACACTGCCTCCGCCGGCTTGCCTTCTTCCCAAAGTGCATCCTGGTACCATGTGTTCCCCAGGTAAGCGACTGATGCTCACACGCCCACTGTTGGTGCTTTCGGCAGTGGACACGGGTCAGCATGGGCACCCTGGCTGGTCAGAACCAGCATTATCTTCTTGAGCAATTTGAGCTACAGTAGCTCGCCTGTTTGATCAGAACACAAGGGCCAGCCTTCACTTCCCACGTGCATCAATGAGCCTTGGCCACTCATGACCCTGTTTCCGGTTCACCACTGTTCCTTCCTTGGACCACTTTTGATAGATACTGGCCACTGCAGACCAGGAACACCCCACAAGAGCTGCAGTTTTGGAGATGCTCTGACCCAGTCGTCTAGCCATCACAATTTGGCCCTTGTCAAACTCACTCAAATCCTTACGGCTTGCCCATTTTCCCTGCTTCTAACACATCAACTTTGAAGACAAAATGTTCACTTGCTGACTAATATATCCCAGCAACTAACAGGTGCCATGATGAAGAGATAATCAGTGGTATTCACTTCACCTGTCATTGGTCATAATGTTATGCCTGATCAGTGTACATAGCCTATGTGATGATCTATTTATGGATGATGTAAGCAAAAAAAAAAAAAAAACATACAGCATTTCGCACTATGCTAAGAGGTGAAATAAGTGCACTGCTGTCTGAGACTATGTTCTCAGACACTCATCAGCTGCACCCGATGTGGCCAATGTCCCGTAACGCGCATTAGTAATGTCTGCATTAGTGCTGTCTGCATTAAGTCATGGAGCCGTGGCTCTTTGAGATGTGGGTGTGATGAGACGCCGGTCATTATTCAGGTAATGTGGGCTGTTTGATCCATCACGCGCTCATGCGATGACGCTCGCGCCTCCGTTCTACGGGACGCGCGCGCAGTGAACGAGAGTCTCGCGCTGCTCGTTAAAGACTCGTTTCAGCACGCGCTCATCTCATTTTTTTATCTCATGAGAGAAAGAATCACATCCGTCAAATCGAGAGAGAATATTTTATTACTTTAGTGCCAAAATAAAGAAGAGTACTACAATAAGAACACATTTCAAACTGCAGTAGGCTAGACCTAAAACAATCTTAAATCATGCATTCTATCCTTCAAACTAAAACATCATATGTATGTATTATTATAAATAAAAAAAAGTCAGTTCATTGTTTTTGTTTTATAGGCTATTAAAAATGCTGCACATTTTTAAAACCAGATAGGCCTACCCTTACGAAAAAAATATAGCCTACTTCAAGTTAATTTTATATAGGCTACTTAAGTAATGTTCAAGTATATTTTTAAGTATACTTTATATAGTAAGTAGCCTATACTAATATCAATGTGTACTAGTAGTAAACTTGTAAGTGTACTATTTCAATACTGCTTGGGACTAAGTTGGCCCACTTTTAGTATATAAAAGTATATGTTTAAGTGTAGGCTATAAGTGTTATAGTAGTAAACTTTAAAAAGCACAACTAGGTTTCTCATTTGTACTGCATCTGTACTACACGTGAACTTATAAGTATACTAGTAGTTTACTATTTTAATACAAGTAGTACATTTTTAGTTTATGAAAGTACACTTTGAAGTGTATACTCTCAGTAAATTACTAGTTTAGTAGTTTATACTGCAAGTATACTTATAGTATACTTATTATACTTATAGTTTACTATTTATATGTTATTTTGCACTTTCAGTATACTATATGTTCAAATGTAGATTTTTTTTTATAGGCCTACTTGAAATATACCTTTAACTGTACTTTAATTTTAAAAACATTAATAGCTTCATGCATCCATTTTTTTTTTTTATCAGCACTTGAATCTGGGTAAGTTTCATAAAGAAAGGCAACATTTTAAACAAAAGAAAATAATTTTTTTGTCAAAGACTACACCTTGATCAGATTCAGAACAATCAAAACACAGATGTCCATCAACACCCCCAAAGCTTCACAGTTGGCTAGTTCTCTTGCGATACTACACGAGTACTGCGTCGTTTGTCTTGTTAATATAAATAAGACGCTACAGGGAAAACTAATTTTTATCCGATTCTGAAGCCTTTATACAATCACGCAATGAATATTGCACGTCGATTGGTTAAAAAAGTTAAAGAAATTGAACCAATGACGGCGCAGTATGTACAAGCCCGCCGAAATGGGCAGAGACTCGGGCTATAAACGCGGCCGTTTCACCATGGCAAATCGATTAATCCTCCTTCAGCGATGCAGATAACATCTCTTCATTAGAACTCGGTTGCTCTGCAGCAGCCAGATCAGCTCGCCGCTCTCAAGCAGCTCTGTTTCCACGCTGCTGTGTTGCAGCCTGGTCAGTGCTTCGCCCATGAGCCGCCTGCAGCAAGTGCACTTCGGTGTATCCTTTTTAAGAGCTTTAAAGAGAGAAGAGCAAATTTCTAGCGAAATTGTTACAAATGTCACGCCACGAGTGTGGCACGTGCAGAGGGTTGATGACAGCACAGCGAGTGGGTGCAATATCTGGGCGAGTCCCACACAGAAGCCGCGCTCGCTGATTCGACCTGCTCTCACTGCGAGAGTATGAGTCTCGCCTCTCTGCGCTCGCAGATAGCGTTCTTTTCAGAATGCGACCCCGCCCCTTGCGCTCTCCCGTTTTCTTCCTCCCGGGAACCCACAAGGAAAAAACAGTGGGGCAGAGGATCTCAGCGCTCGGACGAGTGTGATCTCACGTCAGCTCAGCCCCCATGTGACTCGCTCTCCCCAAAGGAAGAGGTTCCCCCTGTCCATTTCTCCCATCCAGACCAACATCCCTCTGTTATCCCGAGTGACTTTGTCTCGTTTGGAGGATCTGATGACAAACCGCAGGACAACAGCATGTCCTTAGCAGCGTCAGAGGCCAAGGAGTGGTCAGGCTAGCAGCATGACTCTGCCCCCTTGCCGTCTTTGGAGCCTATTGACGTCAGAGCTTCTAGTGACTCAGAGCTCTATCACATGCTGTCCAAAGCAGTCGAACAGCTCGGTTTTGAGTGGTCAACGCCTGAGGAACCCACGTGCAACCGTTTAGATGAGTGGTTCCTGCCTGGACGTCGTCAAGCTCCCTCTCAGCGGTCAGCACCCTTCTTTCCAGAAGTGCACAACGAGTTGACAAAATCATGGCACGCTCCCTACTGAGCCCGCCTTCATTCTTCTGCCTTTCACGCTCTCACCTCCTCTGGACGAGGCTGTAGCTGCACATTTGTGTCCGCCTGCCGCCATTGGACGGAAAACCAAGGCTGCTCATTCCATCTAAGCCCTGTCATACCACTTCGGCCATCGCTCGTACACATCGGCTGGTCAGGCAGCTTCCGCTTTACACTCCATGGCGGTTCTCCAGGTGTATCAAGCAAAGCTCCTTAGAGATTTGGATAAGGCCGGACACGACTCTGCCACCTTCAGAGAGCTGCGCAGTGCCATGGATCTGGCCCTGAGCACCACAAAGGCCACGACTCAGGCCATTGGTCGCTCGATGGCCCGTTTGGTGGTGTTGGAGCGCCACTTGTGGCTTCGCCGAGCGCTTTATGGCAGCACAAAAGTCATCCCAGGCTATGTGACACTTTTTGACCAAGCTCTCCACTCCCTCTGCCACGAGCCGCCCTAAATCAGTGCCAGCTCAGCAGCAGATACTAAGGGACAAGTCGCCAGCCACCAAGCCAGCGCTAAAAACGATGAACTCCCCCCTCCGGTGCGACAGGGCCCCTGAAATAGTGTTGGACCCTGCAGCCCAGAAGCCAGCCTGACATCCGAGAAAGGAAGAGGAGGAGGCCAAGTCCCGCTGTGGCCGGACCACCCTCCATAATGCCTCGCCCAGTTTTCCTGCCACCCAGTTCAGCTCTGGGTGCCTGAAAAAGAGTGTTTGTTGCCCACACAGAGCCTGTTCAGATGCCCTGGTTGGGAACCGCTGTTATATCGGAAATAAAAATCAAACATACTCAAAAAGTGAGCAAATTTCCTCTTCCACCACACACATGCACTCCAGTCCCTCAGGTTATGTACTCCAATTCGCTCAAAGACCCCCGTTATTCAACAGCGTGATCGAAACCTCTGTGCAAAGCAAGGATGCTCATGTCCTGCGCTCTGAGGTAAACATCATGCTGGCAAAAGGAGCTATAGAAATAGTTCCCCCAGCACTGAGGGAGTCAGGCTTTTACAGGTCTCAGACCCATCCTCGATCTCAGACATTTGAACAAAGCCCTAATAAAGCGTTCATTCAGAATGATCACTCTGAAGCAGATCTTCCCGCAAATACGCTTGGGAGACTGGTTCGTTACCCTGGATCTGAAAGATGCTTACTTTCACATCCAGATAGCCCCCCATCACAGGCAGTTTTTGAGAGTCGCCTTCGAGGGAGTGGCATATCAATATACGGTTCTGCCGTTCGGCCTGTCCCTGGCCCCCCGCACTTTCACGAAGTGCATGGCTGCTGCTCTCTCCCCTCTGAGACAGATGGGAGTGCGCATTCTAAACTACCTTGACGACTGGCTTGTTCTGGCCCAGTCGGAGGAGGAACTAATATTCCACAGATCCGTTATTCTCAACCACCTGGGGATAATTTTAGACTCAACTATTTTGAGGGCCAAAGTCAGTCACTCTGGCCATTCAGCAGCTCACGCAAACATTTACACCCAGGGTTTTTCTACCGCTCAGAATGTTTCAGAAAATGCTAGACCTAATGAGCTCAGCATCTTCAGCTCTGTAGATGGGGTTGCTTCATATGCACCCTCTGCAGTTCTAGCTGAAACCGCGGGTCCCGCCCTCAGCCTGGCAACACGGCCATCACTCGCTTAAGGTGAACCAGGCATGTGTCACAACCCTGGCCCCTTGGATGAACACTTGCTGATTCAAGCAACGCGTGGCGATAGGTGTTATGGACAAGAGGAAAGTTGTATTCACAGACGCCTCCAAGACAGGTTGGGGAGCTCTGTGCGACAACCACCCAGCCTTCAGGGCTTGGAGCAGCCTGGAAAGCATCCTAGAATGGGCTCAGTGCAATCTGCTCTCAGCGTCCATACAGGGCATACTGAACGTAGGGGTGGACATGCTGTCTCGAAGCAACCTTCTTTCAGAGGACCTTCACTCCACCCCCTCTCGGTTCAGAAGATTTGGGATGTTTTCGGGAAGGCAGAGGTCGACCTCTTTGCCTCAGAAGACAATCATCACTGCCCAATATATTTCTCAAAAGCCATGGATGCACTGGCCTACAATTGGCCCTAGACATGGATATGTTCCAAAAGTCCTATCTACCCATTTTAGGGTGCAGGTGGTAGTTCTCTCTGCCCTTCCTCCTCCTCAGGATGAACAGGAGTTGAACCTTCTCTGTCCTGTCAGAGCCCTGAGGACGTACATTGATCGCTCCACCTCTTTTCGAACGGCGGAACAGCTCTTTGTTTGCTTTGGTGGCTGCACGAAAAGTCTTCCGGTCACAAAGAATAGACTATCTAGATGGATAGTAGATGCCATAGCTCTTGCATACTCCTTGGGCCTTCAATGTCCCTTGGGAGTCAGAGCACACTCCACGAGAGGCATGGCCTCCTCATGGGCGTGGTCATCTGGCGTTTCCATTGACATTTGTGCGGCGGCTGGCTGGGCCTCACCGTCCACATTCGTTAGATTTTATAATCTAGAGGTCCCTGTGCTTCAATCGCAGGTCCTTTCTGTATGAACTGTTGCACTCACATGTTTTTTATTAAATCCCTGACTTAGTCTGGGAGTAACCACTGTCTGCCCCATATATTCATAAACCAGGCCCCTAGAGGTCCTAGTAATGGAGTTCTGGTGAATGACCTATACTTAGTGTCTTGGAGCCCTTGTTTAAGTGCTTTAAGTGCTTCTCACTGTATTTAGTCATCATCTTACATAGCATGGCGTGATTGTATTATCCCCGTAGCGTCTTGTCTTATTTATATTAATAAGACGAACGACGCAGTACTTGTGTAGTATCGCAAGGGAATGTACTCGGTTACTAACGTAACCACGGTTCCCTTAGATATGGAACCGCTCTACGCACGAAGACACCTCATGCGTCGCTTCAGTCGAAACCAATCGATTTGCCATGGTGAAACAGCCACATTTTATAGCCAGAGTCTCCACCCATTTTGGCAGGCTCGCTCATCATTGACTTGCGTGTACCGCGCCGTCATTGGTTCAATTTCTTTCTCTCTTTGAATCAATCGACATGCAATATTCACTGCGTGATTGAATAAAGGCTTCAGAATCTGAGAAAAAGGTGTTTTCCCCTGTAGCATCTTGTCTTATTTATATTAATAAGATGAACAAAGCAGTACTCGTTCTGTATCTAAGGGAACCAAGGTTATGTTAGTAACCGAGTACATTTCTTCTTCATGGGTTTGACATTTAATTCATTTCAAACTAAAAAAATAAAAGTATATTTAATAGGCTACTCAAAAGATTCAAGTTCATTTTAAGTATATTTCTGAGAAGTATATAAAAAGTAGATTAAAAATAAGAAAAAAAGCTTTCAGTTTAAAAGAAGTAGGCTATACTAATAGCACACTTGATTAAACTTCTTGTTTTTTTATTATTAATGTTTTGAATTTCAGCCAACCCATAAAGGTTTTTGAATGCAACAGGAACAGAAAACATGACATGATGCAAGAATGGTGCTGGAGATGAGTTTACAGATCTGTCTGTGGAGAGACTAGAGCACAAGACAGCCATCATATTCTTAAAGCAGACTGGTTTGAAAGGTAAACACAAAATACAAGAGCCACATGAAAAAATATGTTTTAAAATAGCTCTTATTCATTTTATTATCTAAGACCTAAAACACGTGTTGCGTAAAAAATGTAGTTTCAATGCACGGAGACCAAATCTAGGTGACGGATCTCAGACCAGAGGCCCCTCCTGTCCCATCTCTGACCACATAAAGGAGGCAGAGAGTCGCCTGTGTGATATGAAATAAATTAGTGTTGTAATAGATTAGAGCCTTGCTGAAGTTGAGCTGGTATCCTATGCTCGCTCTCTCTCTCTCTTTTTCTCTACCTGTGCGAATCCAGCCACCATGTCATCATGGGCTCGGATTGCCAAGAATCGCCAAACCGCAAAAATCATTTCCATGCGCAAAACAGAGACAGTATCATGTTACCAGGGTGATGATACTGACAGCCATAAACTCACACTGCAAGTCTGTGTATGTCTGACTTTCGTTAGGCCGCCGTCTGACTCACACCTTTGTTTGTTTGTATTTTTAAGAAAATAAATGTCCAAAATATAAACTGGTTGTAGGCTACATTTTCTCAACAAAAAAATAAAATAACCCTAAATAACCAAATGATGAACTAAATAAAAACTAAAAGAAAGAGAAAGAACTAGCCTAAAAACACTAGTTGATTCTCTAAAAACATAATGACTAAGAACAAGATCTTAAAACTGTAAAAATCTTAAGGATGATTTATAAAAAAGGTATAACAAACTTGTGTGTAATGCATATTGGTGACTGTAATATGTAGGCCTACATGTCAGGTATAGGATTGACATATTTTGAGTTTTGGTATTTGTGCTAGTTTTGTATCGGGTGTGTTTTTTATTTTATTTATTTTTATTTATTTTTTTATGCAGATCTGGCAACCCTGTGAGCAGAAATTTCACTTCAGCTTAAAAAAAAACAACAACCACCTGAGGAATCTGAGAAGTGTCTACCAGTTTTACAAAACAAGGACAGCAGCGTCCTTGTCCGGTGCCAAACCTGCTTATAAGCAACCTTGCTACAGCCAATACATACACGACACGCTGCCGTGAGAAAGTAAGACATGCTGCAGCTGTAAAATGTACATGAACACATTAATTACCAGTACCAGATCTATACAGGTGGAGCTGGGGAAGGTGGAGGGTTTCTGAAGCGCGCTGCAAATGCTGACCAAGCATTTGAAGGTTGAGCAGTGAGCTCATTGGCTACTGATACAGCAGGAACCAATCAGCTGTGCCCTATAGATAATTATGTGATTGCAAGCAGATTAAGAACCTTTCACCCTGCGCCATCTAGAGGTTTTTTTTTTTTTTTTTTACATAATAAACAAGATGTGACTGTCTTTTTAAAGGCTCTTACAAGAGTACCCTATTGAACCATGGAAATTAATAATTAAAAACAAATGGAAATCTGTCTTTGGTCACACTTTAGGGTCCAATTCTCTCAATTAACTAACTGTTAACTACAACGTTTGCCTCAAATTCCTAATTACTGCTTATTAATAGTTAGTAAGGTGTTACGTTTAGGTATTGGGTATATATATATATATATATATATATATATATATATATAGAGAGAGAGAGAGAGAGAGAGAGAGAGAATATGGTCATGCAGAATAAGGCATTTATATGTGCTTTATAAATACTAATAAACAGCAAATATCCTAGTAATATGCTAATAAGCAACTATTTAATTGTGAGAATTGGACCCTAAACTAAAGTGTTACCCTGTTTTTATATACATAATAATGCTTGGCTGTTTCCTTTATTTAATTATATGATGTCATTATGTTGCTATTTGACACCAGCCAATCATGGCAATGCTGATCATGGTTTCAAGTATCGATATATCTGCCCTTTCAATGAATGCAGTAATATCAGACAACTTAATGCATTTATTGGTTACACTTAACAACAATGTTTCATTTGTTTACTACATTAGTTAACATGAACTAACGATGAACAATACATCTACAGCATTTATTAATCTTAATGTTAATTTCCACTGTAAAAAAAGTTGCTGCCTTAAATTAAGTACAATCAACTTGGTTGTTTAAGTCATTTCAACTAAAAATTACATTAAAGTGAATTGACCAATGTGCTGTACATAATACAATGAACTGAATCTTGTATAACATTAAAAAAAGCTGAAAATTGCTTAACTTATTTTGAGGAGTTAAAAAAAGTTGTTGTCATAACTTAATGATCATATAATTTTTACAGTGCATTTACAAGTATATTTTAAGATCAAAAGTTCAAAAGCGCAAAATATCTTTTAACATTAGTTCAAACTAACATGAACATTAACTAACAAAGGTTAATTAATGTTGTAAAAAATATATTGCTCGTTGTTAGTCAATCCATTAATTTATGTTAACAAATGAGACCTTATAAAGTGTTACCCAGATATCTTAAAGAAATCCGCAAATTTGTTTGAAGAACCAAATTAGCCAGAGATCGATTATCACAACAGAAGATCTGGCATCTGTCAAATCATCTCAGATGTATAAAGTGAGGTATGAAAAACCAGGTTACTGAAGGACAGGTACAAACTAAGCCAGCAGTGTCGTCTTATGTTGTTTCTGCCGTTTATGTCTACTGATTGATCAACTAACGAAAATAGGCAGAAAATTCAATAATACACTGATTTCATCCAATCTGTCGAGCATTAGCCATGACTGATTAAATAAAGCAAAATAACACACGAAATGGGATTTGTACAATCTCAATGAGGTATAGTAGAGGCCCAAAATCTACAACTCCCTTTATACCATTCTTCGACACTTGGTTTGATATTTGGACCTGTGATAAGGAATTCTGATCACAGTAATTCTAATAATAAAGTCTGAAGGAACTCTGATGAGGACGAGACAGCACACAAGTTTCCCCTCTCACAGGATGGTGTTGTCAGGAAGAGCTTTCTGTCCTTGTAGTTTTTAACTGTGCGTTTTCTCAGGTCTGCTTGAGGCCAAAATTAATTTTTCATGTATGACCAGAGGGCTGTCCCGCTCCTACCGTGCAAACTTAGCTTAATATCCTGCCAACAAATCTGAAGCCAGAGAGAGACATGGAAGGAACTCTATGTTCCTGCATGCCTTCCCTTCCCTCTCTGTCCTTCGAGCAATTCAAGAGTGTGTGAGTGAGTGTGTGAGAGAGAGTATGTGTGGTCCAGCGGCTACCGGCGGTGACCGCCACTCCCCTACGCCCCACTTCACACCCTAGTCGTCCCCCCCGTGGTCACCCGGGAAACCGCAGGCTGCCCAAGCTGGCGCCAGCCCTCTTGCTGAGCTGATCAATACTGCAGCATTTCCTGCCCATTCACTCAGGTCACACACTCACCTCATTAATTATTACTGCCAACATTGCTGCTGGAGCACCCCGGGCACCCACAACACACACACACACACACACACACACACACACACACACACACACACACACACACACACACACACACACACACACACACACACACACACACACACACACACACACACACATACACATACACATACACAGTCATCGGACCAATATTTTGGTTAATGCTGCCCTCTATCATACCAATAAGTTTCTCTATGGTCATATCCTACAGTCATAATAATAATGTTTGTTTGTCTTTATAGAAATTTTGACCTCCTAAGTATCAGGGAATCAGAAATTGTAGAATAAAGAGATAAAACAGACATTTTTCAAAAAGACATCTCATTTTATTTTAAAAAATAAAGTTGATTTGGTGACCAAATGCATAGTGTGTGTGTATGAGTCCAGTAATCAACACTCGTCATTTCCACATCATCATCATCATCTGTAGAGCAGGTCAGAACCGCAAACAATCCAAAGAAAGTCCTCTTTAAAAAGCACCAAAAGAGAAGAAAAACCACTCCAGATGGGCTCAGTTTCAGCATTACTCAAGTGCATCAAACTGAATTGGATTTATATATGCATCCAGATTGAAACCATCTTTAGAAGTTGGTGACCGCACAGGCCATGTTTTCCAGCGCTGACCGAGCCTCTGAGGGTGGGAAGCACTTCATGGCCTCTAAGGCCTTGTTGCCATGGTAACTGCACAGGTCAAGCGCCTGGCTCACGCCTCTTTCCATCTTTATCAGGCCCCGGAGCTGCAGAACACGCAACAATGAGGAGACATTTTAATATCACTCACTCCAAACTAATGGAACTGAAACAGTAAAAGTAATATAAATTCAAAGATTTCAAATCATGGCAATTTCTACCGATTAACTGGATTTACTTGCGAAACAAATGTAAGTAACACTTTATAATAAGGGTCAAGTTGTGTTTGGAATCATGAACTAACAATGAACAATTCTTTTACAGCTTTAATTCATCTTGGTTAAATGTTAATTTCTAAATAATACATTTTAAATAAGATTTCAAATTGTATGAATTAACATTAATGTAGTAATATGAACATACATTAACTAAGCAAGGGTATATTTATTTGTTCAATGTTAGTTCATGATCCCTAATGCATAAACTAATGTTAATAAATATAATACATTAAAAATAATACAGTACTGTTCAAAAGTTTGGGGTCTGTAAGATATTTTAATGTTTTTGAAACATTACAAAAGTCTCTTATGCTCACCAAGGCTGTATTTATTTGATCTAAAATACAGTAATATTGTGAAATCTTATTACAAGTAAAATGGACATTTGTAAAATGTACATTACTAATGTAAGTAGTCTTTACTGTCAATATTGATACATTTAATGCATCTTTGTTTAATAAATCGATGCAATGTCTATTGTTTGCTAGTTGTCAATCTAATTGTGTTTCATGCTATATTATGTACAGCACATTGGTCAACAGTTGTTGTTTTAAATGGTGCTTTTGCTGACCCCAAACTTTTGAACAGTAGTGTATGTTCAATATGTTATTAGATAATATATATCATAAATAATATATTTATTTATATATACAGTGCACCCGGAAAGTATTCACAGCACTTCACTTTTTCCACATTTTGTTATGTTACAGCCTTATTCCAAAATGGATTAAATTCATTATTTTCCTCAAAATTCTACAAACAATACCCCATAAAGACAACATGAAAGAAGTTTGTTTGAAATCTTAGCAAATTTATTAAAAATGAAAAAATAAAAATCACATGTACATAAGTATTCACAGCCTTTGCTCAATACTTTGTTGAAGCACCTTTGGCACCAATTTCAGCCTCAAGTCTTTTTGAGTATGACTCTACAAGCTTGGCACACCTATTCTTGGACAGTTTCTCCCATTCTTCTTTGCAGGACCTCTCAAGCTCCATCAGGTTGGACGGGGAGCATCGGTGCACAGCCATTTTCAGATCTCTCTAGAGATGTTCAATCGGGTTCCAGTCTGGGCCACTCATTGAAATTCACAGAGTTGTCCCATAGCCACTCCTTTGTTGTCTTGGCTGTGTGCTTCGGGTCATTGTCCTGTTGGAAGATGAACCTTCTCCCCAGTCTGAGGTCCAGAGCGCTCTGGAGCAGGTTTTCATCAAGGATGTCTCTGTACATTGCTGCATTCATCTTTCCCTCGATCCTGACTAGTCTCCCAGTTCCTGCCACTGAAAAATATCCACCACCATGCTTCACTGTAGGGATGGTATTGGCCAGGTGATGAGCGGTGCCTGGTTTCCTCCAGACATGATGCTTGCCATTCATTTCATCAGACCAGAGAATTGTGTTTCTCATGGTCTGAGAGTCCTTCAGGTGCCTTTTGGCAAACTCAAGGCGGGCTGTCATGAGCCTTTTACTGAGGAGTGGCTTTCATCTGGCCACTCTACCATACAGTCCTGATTGATAGAGTGCTGCAGAGATGGTTGTAATTCTGAAAGGTTCTTCTCTTTCCACAGAGAAATGCTAGAGCTCTGTCAGAGCGACCATCGGGTTATTGGTCACCTCCCTGACTAAGGCCGTTCTCCCCCTAGGCTCAGTTTGGCTGAGCGGCCAGCTCTAGGAAGAGTCCTGGTGGTTCCAAACTTCTTCCATTTATGGATGATGGAGGCCACTGTGCTCATTGGGACCTTCAATGCTGCAAAAATGTTTCTGTACCCTTCCCCAGATCTGTGCCTCAATACAATCCTGTCTCGGAGGTCTACAGAAAATTCCTTGGACTTCATGGCTTGGTTTGTGCTCTGACAAGCACTGTTAACTGTGGGACCTTATATAGACAGGTGTGCGCCTTTCCAAATCATGTCCAATCAACTGAATTTACCACAGGTGGACTCCAATCAAGTTGAAGAAACATCTCAAGGATGATCAGTGGAAACAGGATGCAACTGAGCTCAGTTTTGAGTGTCATGGCAAAGGCTGTGAATACGTATGTTCATGTGATTTTTTTTCATTTTTTATTTTTAATAATTTTGCAAAGATTTCGAACAAACTTTTTTTCACGTTGTCATTAACATATAAACAATTATTCAATTTAAAGCCAGAATACTCCACACTCTCCCTCACTCAAATTGTCTTAGGCCTCCACTGTTCTCTACAAACATGTTTTGCTGGAGGCCATTTTACCAAATGAATTCTGGGATGAGTTGTGCTAAGAAGCCCTTGGGGGCCTAGAGTTAAAAACAGCAGAAGAGACCTGCTTTCACTTCTGTGAGCGAGAGGGAGATGGAGAGAGACATAGATGATGACATCAACTGCAGACTGATTTCTCACTGTTGTTTGAATGGCTAAAGTTTTCTTTGACTACAATATCAAAAAAAACAAAACTTTAATATTTTCAGTTTGACAGAGAGATATGACCTCATGACCCACGAGACTTACGAGACATACTTTTTACACACAAAAAACAAAACAACAATCAGGCAGTGAACACTGGAGAGATTAATGTTGCATTTATGTGCTGATAACAGAGATATGTGATGTGTGTGTGTGTGGGTGTGATGTGTCTGTCTGTGTCCTGTTGAAGGAGAATCTCGTGTGATGTTGCTGTCAAACCGTCTCTCTGTCTCCTCTACAAATAAACCTGCCACTCTATCTCCTAATATCCTGTTTCTACGGCGACCCGAGCTGCTTGTGCCCTCCTCCTCTTCCTGCCCCCTCCCCACCTCATCTCTGCCTCTATCTTTCTCCCTGTCTTTCTTTCTGTCTGTCTTCTCCTTCTGACTTTGGAAATCAAATTTCTGAACTTGCTATCAGTTACAGAGAACAAACACCTCCTATCAGCTCGTTCAGGACAGTAACCACCAATATTCACTGCATTGGTCGATCAATATGCACTTTCAATGACCGATTCTTAAACTTTTACTTTAATACCCCTCCAATTTAAATATCTGGCTACATTCTTAAACTGGCACTAATATTGGTATTGATATCCTGGTGCATCCTTTCCATTTACTTTTATGATGCGCTAATATTTTCAACCCCCTAACCCTAAATCTACTTATTTCTTTTGCATCTTAAACTTTCATCAAGATATTATTTAGTATGTTTATCAATCTCTTTTCCTCATGGGGACAGTTGGTTGTCACAATAATAGGTCATTTCAGGTTTTGCTATCTAAAAAAAAAAGAAAACAATTAACTTCTCTTTTAGTTTGTTTGTAAACACTGACACGCTGGGAGCCTGGAAATGATTTCATGACTGAATCCTGGGAAATCGATCTGTATCATAAATGTATGAATGTTTCATCAGAAGTATTGTGGCTAGATTCATCGATCAGTGGTTTGACCAGGAGGATTGATTTCTCTTGAATTCGATAGGCAATCTCACTTATTCATTGGCTGAATGAAAATAATCAAATGATTTAGTGGTTTATACAGTAAAACACGTGAACACAAGTTCTCTGAACAAGAAGACACTAGAATGAGGCTGTCGTTACTTTGTTTTCCCTCTCCCTTAATCAAAAAATAAAAATAGGAGTTGCTCACCTTTGTGTAATCAATCTGTCTAGCCATATTCTGGACCTGAAATGAAAAGAGAAAAATGTGAATTCAGAGAACGTCATGCTGACACAATGAAATCTGAACCTTAAATGGTGTTTTGCCACCAGTCTAGAGGCTAAAATCTCATTGAATCACTTATATTAATGACAAGTCTTCTCGGTTACAATATCAATTATACTCCAGTAAAATTGGCTTGACTGTCTGCTAGCTGAATTGAGACATTTTTCCACCACTGCAATGTGAATAAATGTATTAAAATTGGAATATACACCGATCAGGCATAACATTATTCACAATATTGTGTTGGTCGCACTTTTGCTGCCTAAACAGCCCTAACATGTTGAGGCATGGACTCCACTAGACCACTGAAGGTGTGCTGTGCTATCTGTCAAAGTCAAAGTAATGCCATGTGATTGGTTGATTAGATAATTGCATTAATGAGAAATTGAACAGGTGTTCCTAATAATCCTTTAGGTGAGTGTGTGTGTGTGTGTGTGTGTGTGTGTGTGTGTGTGTGTGTGTGTGTGTGTGTGTGTGTGTGTGTGTGTGTGTGTGTGTGTGTATATATGTGTGTATATATATATGTATATATATATATATATATATATATATATATATATGTGTATATATATATATATATATATATATATATATATATATATATATATATATATATATATATATATATATATATATATATATATATATATATATATATATATATATATATATATATATATATATATATATATATATATATATATATATATCTATCCAATGAGAGGAAGCATAAGTGATTGTGAATCAGTTTCAACTGCTTTGGTGCAAATGAAAGTGACAACAGGTGCACTGGAGAGGCAACAGCAAGACAACTCTCAAAAATTGAATTATTTTGCAGGTGGTGGCCATAGACAGTTGTTCTCTCCTTATTCTTCCAAACTAATTTGTCTTTAGTTTTGTGTTTTCTTAGGGTCTTTGTCACTGTCTATAACATGAGACAGTACCTGCAACCCAGTCAGGTTGCACAAGGCAGTCCAGCTCCTCCGGGATGGCACATATGTGTTGTTTGGTGTGTCTCCCAGCACAGTTTCAAGAGCAAGGAGGAGATACTGGGAGACAGGCCGATACACAAGGAAAGATGGACAGGGACAAAGAAGGGCAACAACCCAGCAGCAGGACCAGTATCTGCTCCTTTGTGAGAGGAGCAACATGAGGAGCACTGCCAGAGCCCTACAAAATAACCTCCAGCAGTCTACTGGTGTGCATGTTTCTGACCAAGCTATCAGAAACAGACTTCATGAGGGTGGCATGAAGGCCCGACGTCCTCTAGTGGGACCTGTGCTCACAGCTCAGCACTGTGCAGCTTAATTGGCATTTGCCAGAGAACACCAGAATTGGCAAGTCCGCCACTGGCCCCGTTTTCCCCATGAATGAGAGCAGTTTCACACTGAGACAGATGTGACAGACATGAAAATGTCTGGAGATGCATGCAAGTTGGATCAGTTGGTAACGTCAGTTCTTTGCATTGATTTTGAATCCAGCCCTCAGTATTGATGATTTTTTTTGGTTTCCAGTGACTGTTGTCACAATTTTGTAGAATGTATATAAATAAATATTTTCTAATGGAATATTTCATTCATTGAGATCCAATGTATGATTTAAGTGTTCCCTTCATTTGTTTTTGAGCATTGTATACATGGTACTATACACTCCATGAACTGTTACCATTCAAACGTTTGTGTCTGTAAGGTTTTTTTAATGTTTTAGTCTCTTTTGCTTACCAAGGCTGCATTTATTTGATCAAAAATACAGTAAAAAC
This sequence comes from Paracanthobrama guichenoti, assembly GCA_018749465.1. Classification (NCBI taxonomy): domain Eukaryota; kingdom Metazoa; phylum Chordata; class Actinopteri; order Cypriniformes; family Gobionidae; genus Paracanthobrama; species Paracanthobrama guichenoti. The sequence goes on along the minus strand of CM031955.1, from coordinate 24,336,503 downwards.
ATAATATTCTGAAATATGAATTTATTCCTGCGATAGCAAAGCAAAATTTCCAGCATCCAGCATTACTCCAGTCTACAGTGTCATGATTCTTCAGAAATCATTCTAATATGCTAATTTTCTGCTCAAGAAAATTTCTTCTTATCAATGTTTTGTTGCTTAATGCAGCATTTTTAAACATCATTATGCCAGTCTCCAGTCACATGATCCATCTGAAATCATTCTAATATGCTGATTTTCAAAAAGAAACATTTTTTAATTACATCAATGCTGAAAACAGCCGTGCTGCTCAATTTATGGAAACAGTGATACATTTTTTTTTTCAGGATTCTGTGATAAATAGAAAGTTCAAAAGAACAATATTTATTTGAAATATAAATCTTTTGTAACATTATAAATGCATTTTTGTCACTGTTGATCAATTTAACTCGTCCTTTATTTCTTAACAAAAAAAAAAATCATACTGACCCTTCAAATTAGTATTTTCTATTAGTTTATACTGATTTACAAAAAAAACATTCAGCATTTTATTTCATAGAGCGTATTTGAAGTATCACACTTGCTTCAATGTCATTTCACAGCATTTGCCTTGCTACCAGTGTGTTATCATGCTGGCTTCTACCATTTTGATGTGGTGGTCTGGTACCTGTTTTAGCTGGTGCTGCCATCTCTCAGGTCCTATGATCTGTCTGTGGAAGACAACAGGAGCCGAATCCAAACTAAACACAGCTGGCTCTGACTCGCTCTTCACAAAAGGCTGTAGATCAGAGTTTAGCTACAAAGCACACACATATATCCATGAATGTCACAAAACACTGCACGTACAGTCTAAAGAGAAAACAGGAGAACGAAACTCAAGCAGACTGGAGATATAGAGAAACAGCTTGTGCCCACAATGCACGTGTGCGACTGCATACACACCTTGTGTCCGAGAGTGAGGTGTTTTCCGTACTGAAAAGCCAAATTCTGAGCCTCTGTGCCATGTTTGGCCAGCTTCATTGCTGCTTGACAACTCTTGGCAAGCAAAGCACCATGGGACAGGAATGTCTGGTCTTCCCAGGAAGCAACTGTTACACTGCCCTCCTTCAGAATACAGAAAAACACAATCAAATAAGCATCAATGTTTTATAGTTACTGTGATTTAAACTACAGTAAAGACATTTCAAATGTTACTAAAGACTTTTATTTCAAATAAATGCTGTGCTTTTGAACTTTCTTTTAATATTTTAAAATATTAAGTAGCAACTTAATTATCAACTGCTTTCAACGTTCAACACTGATAATCTTAAGAAATGTCTCTTGAGCACTAAATCATCATATAAGAATTATTTCAGAGGATCATGTGACACTGAATACAGCTTTGCTATCACAGGAATAATTACCTTTTAAAAAACATTCAAATAGAAAACAGTTCTGTTAAAGTGCCCGTATTTTGCTATTAATGTCTCCTACAACAGGTTTACATGCATCAAAGGTCAAAAAACTGTTTAATTTTCTCATAATATACACTGCTCATCACCACATTTTTCAATGATTCTCAAATGACTGGTTGGATGAATCAGTTTCTCTAAATCCTGATTGGCCAGATGAACCAGTCTGTGGTTATTGGTCTACCACTTACAAGCTTGTCGGAAGCTAAACGCCCATTCTGAACTTCAGCTCAGGAGGCTTCCTAAAGCTCAGCGATTGTACACACTGTAAAGACTGTAACGTTGACGTTGATTTACTATATCAATCCGAGCGCGAGTCCAATGATCAACCCGAACCTCCATCGCAAGGACGACTTGAGCAGGACGTTTCTTGGTAACACACTACTCATTTTGTGGTACAATGTTGCAGCTGTATTTCCTCACCATCAGCATTAACAAGTTTATGTCCATTAACAAAAATTTACATTTCTAATTTATTGTAGTGCACATGCAGGAACTGTGTCAATATGACACGAATGACTGATGTGACATTAAAGTTTGTAAAACAAATCTTGCTCCATCCTTTATTTTTACTCAAAGTAGTAAGAACGACAGACAATCTGCATTAACAGACACAGTTTTAGGTAATGGTGGCCCACAGCTGATTTGCAAATCTAAGTATTTTGAACACCTGGTATAAAATATATACATCAATAATTATTCATACTTTCAGGTTGTAATTCTGAGGAGCAAGCTGGTCCAAATAAACTGAGTACTGACCCATCTTTCAAGAGCAAGCGTTTTGCGAGTCCCGCGTTGAACGCCGAGATTTGAGCAGCAGTCCTCAGTTAAATTCTGTTTGTGGCCAGGGCAAGTTGTTCGCGGCCGGATAATGTACAACATAGGCGGGTTTTATGCAAATGTCTCATCTAGTGACATAAAAGCATAACGCAGTGGGATTCGAATTACAAAACAATTTATTTAGACAGTTCAGAGTCAATTCTTTCTTTTGGGAGACAATAACTTTATTTATTGTGCACTTTGACTTTGCAGAACATGTATATTCACAAACAGCTATATTACACACTGCATGAAAGGGAATATTTGAAAAACCATAATAGGGGCATTTTAAATTGAAATAATACTTAAATGCAGCATTGGTGAACATAAGCGACATCTTTCAAAAATATTTTGTAAAAAATCGTACCGACCTCAAACTCTTGAACGGTACTGGTTATTGAGATGGGGAGCTAGAATACATCATAAAGCAAGCCCTCCAAGACCACAATCAAAAGGAAACTTTTAGGGAACTTAATTTCAATTCCCAAACAAACAGAAAAAAATGGAGAGTAAACAAAAACGAATGGTATGAGGGTGGGGGAGGTGTAACCGAAGGAAGGAAAGTTGATGCAAACATCTGCTCGGAAACGTCTCCTCTAAAAAGGGTAAAAGAAACTTGAATCTCTCCCTCTCGCTCTCGCTCTCTCCCGCCCTTGTTGCGTTTCTCTCACATAAACGTGGTCCTCTCCATCACTTTTCCTCTTTCTCGCCTCACACAGGAAACTTTGTCATTCATTATTTACTAGTGGTTTGCAGATGTTTCGAGTCATCCTGTGTTTCGCTCTGTTTGGAAATGTTCTTCTTGTCTAGTCGTTAGCTCTGTTTTGAAAGCTTTGAATATGAAACATTAAACACTAAGAAGATTCCTCTGCTACTCAATTATAATTGATTTATGAGGAAAATAAAGCTTAGCAAAGAAAGATATTACATCTCATAGATGGTACATGTATATTAAAGCAATAAACCACAGAAGCAGTGCCCTACAATGATTTACATATGGCTTTGAGTGGTTGCTTTTATAAAATAGGCGACTCAGCAGGAATATAACAAAATGTTTCATAAACACAGGCACATTACCATTAAAAAGTTTAGGGGTCAGTAAGATTTTTTTATGCTTTTGAATGAAGTCTTTTATGCTCACCAAGGTTGCATTTATTTGATTAAAAGTACAGTAAAATACGAATATTTTGAAATATTATTACGGTATAAAATATTTTCAATTTATGTTTCAATTATATGTTATATGTTACAATTTTCAGCTGCTGTTAACAAAGATTGTACAAAGCAGTTAGTTAGCGTGCCCCTGGTGGCTATATGTGGTAAGTGCAGTGGGCTGAATGTCGTACCTCTGCAGAACTGGAGCTCTCGTGATAGATTCCTTGCACCACATCTCCGATTGCACTGGAGATCAGCTCCACCACCTATAACAAACATAACATTAGAAACACTTAGGGCAGCAAAATATTTTCCACATAAATGAAGACTCTCAGAATAAGAGTGTTGATATCAGCTCCATCTGTTCTGAAATGAGTATTTATTAGGGCATGAGCTGTTTGGGAATATGGGAAGACTGTTTTTCCAGTCCACTCAGTCTAAAAGAGCATCTGAGGGACAGATAGAATAACCAGCACTTCAGTTATTAAACAGATGGCCAGTCAAAACAGTGCAATGTCCAGAGGATACAGAGCTTAATGAGGACTCTGACATCTGCACAAGCTTATTGATTCAGATTTTTGCTCTTTAAAACACACTAGCACAAAACTGCTCATAAATCACACCAAAAAAACAGAAAAAAAAAACTCAACACCAACTGAAAATCATCTGATATTTGAGTTTTGATTGGGCTGTTCTCTTTGGGGATGCATGCAAAATCCCTAGAAATTCCACAAAATTCTAAAGAAATGCAATAAGACATGTAAAGAATAAGAAAAAAAAATTTGCTCGCACATATATACATGCATGCATGCATACATACATTTATACATACATGCATGCATGCATGCATACACATACATACATACATACATACATACATACATACACACACACATACATACATACATACATACATACATGCATACATACATACATGCATACATGCATACATACATGTATATAAAATAGCAAAATAATATAGAATAATATGAAAAATAAGAATAATATAAAAAGAATCAACATGATAAAACATGATGCT